>VZRI01001180.1:313030-356789 GCA_013397515.1 Upupa epops
CCCTGGGCAGCCTGGTCCAGGGCTCTGGGACCCTCCCTGGGAAGAAGGTCCTGCTGAAACTGAGAGGGAACCTCCTCTGTTCCAGCTGGCACCCAGTGCCCCTTGTCCTATCTCCAGATGCCTTTGAGCAGAGCCTGGCTCCATCCTCCTGACACCCACCCCTCACCTATTTAGAGACAGGAATGAGGTCCCCCTCTGTGTAATTTCCCTCTGAAATTTGAATGCATTTTAGCCCCTGACAGCAGTGAGAGCAGCGCTGAACACCTTTGCAGAGAAAGATTTTCTATTCTGCTGAGGCAAAGTGTCAATTTGGTGTAAACTAAATCACGCATGCTAAGTTTTGGAACCAGTTCTTTCCCCTTTCAGTGATACAATGCTCACATTAAATACAGATTGACCCTGAGAGGAAGCAGCATGAGCCAGTGATTTTTCTGTGTTGTGGGAACGAGAAGACCTGGGTCTGTTTCCAATTCTGCCACTTAATCGTTAGATCACCTTGAACAAAGTCTCTCTAACAAAGTCAGACTTTAGTGCTCGGGGTTGTACATCCAGCTTTGAATTCCAGCACCTAAAGAGGCAGGTATTTATGATCGAGAGAGTTAAACTGTCCCCTGCCAGGCCATTTAGTTTGATGTCTTAGTATGAATGTTGATGCAGAAGGTCATCCTTGCCAGCATCAAATCCTTGTCCTGAACTTCTTGATGCAGTCTGCAAAGGGAATAGTTCTTACCTAGTGGGAAGGGCTGACTCTAAAACAGGGGGCCTTATTTCACGAAGGCTATTCATGCTATGTTTTCACATCTTTTGGAGAACTGCTTCAGAGCATCCAGTGCAGAGGTACAAAGGTGATGAAGGGAGTGGAGTATCTGCCTGATGAGGAAATGCTGAGGGAGCTGGGAAAAAAGGGACCTGAGGGGTGACCCCATGACTGTTGATCAAGATGGAAAGGGTGGGTGTCAGGAGGAAGGAGCCAGGCTCTGCTCGGGGGCACCCAAAACTAGGACAAGGGGCACTGGGTGCCAGCTGGAACAGAAGTTCCACATTGAGAGGAGAAGAACCTTCTTACAGGTGAAGGAGATCTCAAAAGATCATCCAGTCCAATCCCTCTGCCACAGCAGGATCACCCAGACCAAGTCACACAGGAACACAGCCAGGCAGGGCTGGAACTTCTCCAGAGGAGACCTCACAACCCCCNAAACAACAAAACAAACCTTAAGTTCTAGTTTTCCCTTTTCCTGTTACAACAGAGTAGAAGGTAGAGCACTGACTCAGCCAGACCTTGCAAGGGAGCAATGTGTGCGCTCAGTGGAGACACCCAAATCCTCAAGAGAGGAAAAGGGAATCTGAGGCAGAGTCCCCCAACAGGCAGGGCAGCACGGTGTTCCCCCCTATCCTAAACCACACTGTACGTCATTGAGAGGCTCCGGTCCTGAAGCACCACAATAGAGAGGAACAAGAGTTACGGGATGCAGACAACAGTTGGAATCTGGTTCTAATTTGAAAAACCCCTTTCATTCTGCATTCGGGCTGCATCGGGACAACAAAGCCATGTGGTTGTGCTACTATATCAGGATGAGAACAGATTGAACCTGTTAAACATATGATCAGTCCTTCTGCGAACAGAAAGTGTTGTTCTCCCAGCCCCCAGTCTGATTCCTACACTCGCTCTGCCCTGTTATGCCCTAAACACATGTCAGCCTGTGCTCCAGTGCTCATTTCACCACCGGTGTGGTGGGAGCAGCTGTGCTCACATCTGCTCACAATGAAGGGATTGGAGTTGTTGAGGTGCTGGACTCCTTTCCTTTCGGTCTTCCTGTAACAAGGACCACAGCCAAGAGGAATTCTAGTCTAGATCACTTTGTTTGGAAATTCAACACTGCAGCGCTGATGTTAGTGCTCTGCTCTGCCATTTGTCTGCTCACTTCTACTCTCGTGAGGACATCACCTCAACTGGATCTGCTTTGCTTTTCTATCCCTAATCTTGAAGACCCTCACACCAACCAGAGCCAAGCTGTTCTTTCCACAGTTCAAAGGCAGCTGGTGGGTGCTCAGATCTTTTCTCTTCCTGCATCCTACATTGTTTTCATCTCCTTCCACGGCTCCCAGTGCCCTAAGGACCAAGCAAGTAGTCCCAATCAGCAGACAGCACAAGTCTAGAAGGACTACTCTGTGCAATCAGCAGAAGAGAATCGTAGAATCATAGAAAGTCCTCCTGTTATCTAATCTAAATCTCCCTTCTTCCAGCTTAAAGCCATTTCCCCCTGTCTTATTGCTACAAGCTTGAGCTTTGGGTGCAACAGCTCTCCCCCAGCTTTCTTATACACCTCCTCTAGGTACTGGAAGGCTGCTACATGGTCTTCTTGGAGCCTCCTCTTGGCTAAAGTGAAGAGAAATTTCTAAAGGAAAGCTCAGGGGGGTCTTCAGGTCACTGGCAGTTATGGATTTCACACTATGTGGTATCTGCTCAGCTCCAGCCTTACTCTTCTTCTGCAGCCAGAGAGGCTGAATACTGACTGTGGGAAGGGGTTCCCCAACTCAACCTTCATGCCTTCTGCTAAATTCAGGCAGAACAGAAGAGGAATTTGCTGCTTAGCTGTCCTGATACGAAGCCAGTGACTGCTCAGCTTTTCTATCTTCCACACAGAATGATAAAGAAGGGGTTTTTACACACCATCTCCTTCAATTCACCTGAATTTCCAATCTGCCAAACCATATACATATTCAGAAGAGATTTCAAGGTGATGATGCAAGGCCAAAGCATCCTAACAAATCCAGATCTCACTTTCACACCTCAAGATTTGCAATGAATTTAATACAAGTCTACAAGTTCACAGCGGGCATGGACAGATCACCATCGAGTATAACAAACCCTATTTCTTAAGGAGCATTCAAACTGCATCCAAGGCAAAATGCAAAGTACCAGAGGTGCCTTCCATTCTGGGATTTGAAGAGAGCTTTTACTGCTATCAGGCTTTCCTCTCTCTGTCATCCCCCAATCCCACTCACATCTGTATCCTACCCTGATTATCATTCAGAATCACCAGAGTAGGAAGAATAGCTCTGCCACAAGGAGAGTATGAGTTTCCCTGTGTAATGTAGGGGTGCTTTTTGGACTGCTTCGTTCATGGGGAGGTGTGGTGTGACTTACGAGCGAGATGCCCAGCCCATGCCTAGGTGAATCACCAACCTGATTTTGAAAGGGGTTGTGGTCATTTTTGTCTCCAGGTGCAATTAAGTCCCCAGTTTGGGACACAAAACCCTGCCAGTATCAGGAAGTTTAGCTGGATATTTCATTTGCCAAGGAGTGGAACCTGTTTGCCTAAGCAGCTCGGTCACCTGCATTCTGCACCAGAGACAATACCTGTTTGTGGGGATGGAGGATGGGTTTGACACACATTCATGTCTCCCTCATCAGACACTCACCTCTTGTATCTGCATGTTTTCTAAGCCACAAGGTAAAAACAACCTTATGTTTACTGTACAAGAACTGTGGTTCCAGTGTGCTTGACTTCTTTCTTCCAGCAATGGGATCCACAGCTATGGCTGTGTTCTCACACACAGTGGAAAAGAGCTGATGAAATCTTATTACCCGGTAGGCACTCAGGTTTATCGGGGGCCTTTCCAGCAACAAGCTGCAGCATTTCAGTGTGATGAGACTGGCCACCACCTCTGTGGTCTCTGTTAGCACAGCATCTGGTGTGCTGGGGTCTGGTTTTCCCAGGTACCATCATAACACAGATGAACAAGTGATGATAGTGAGAGAGCACCCCTGTAAAGCCTCAATGAGCAGCGATCAGAGCTGAAGTGAACTCTGAAGCTCACTGGCAATGAAAAGCTTGGTGTTACTCTGTGTAGTGAGTGAATGGGAGGAAAATCAAGCTCTAAGTTTGTGATGCACAACGAAAATTTGATTAAATGAAACATCCTGCTCCCAGGTTTCAGCTCTGCAATGATTACTCCAGAGGATTAGGATAGACGGGGCAGCTCATAATTAGTACACTAGAAAAATAATGCAAATAAACAACTTTCTCAAAGGCAGAAGTCCCAGCATTAACATAACTGATGCTCAGGAATGACTGCTGGCTGCAAAGGTCTTTGCAAAGTTTCATATTCATTATCCTTGAGGCAAAGGTAATTAAAATAAAGCAGAAAAGAGAGCCTCAAGACTCGAGCGCAGACAGCACAGACTCAATTTCCATCTAAAGTAATGGTGTGAGCAATCTCACACCATTACTCCCAACTCCAATAAGTTCATTGTGTCCACATTACTGCCTACAAGCTGCACACACAAAAGGAGAAGCTAAGGTTTCTCTCCCTACCCCATCTCATTTGGATAATGGAGTTCAGTATGATGGGAGTTTTCTTGTCATGGATGAACAGCCTAAGTGATAGAGAAATAAGAAGTTGTCAGCTGCCGAAGGCATGTGTTGGATCGACAGAGCGTCACCACAGCAAGCCTGAGAAGCTTGGAGAAAGTTAAGTCCTGCTTCTAGGACATCTAGGTCCTGTGGGCATAGAATGCCAGGAAAAGTAATAATAGCTCTTTCGTGCACATGTTCTATCACAGAATCACTGAGGCTGGAAAAAGACCTCTGAGATCATCCAGCCACGACCTCACATCACCACAGCAGCCACACCAGGGTACTAAGGGCCACAGCCAGGCTGCCCTTCAACATCTCCAGACATGAGGACTCCCCCCCTGTCGTGGGCAGTCCAGTCCAGGCTCTGAGCACCCTTTCTCTGAGGAAGGGCTTCCTAACATCCAACCTAAATCTCCCCTGGCAGCTTCAAGACCTGCCCTCTCATCCTATCCCTAGTTGCCTTGGAGAAGAGCCCATCCCTCACCTATCTACAACCTCTCTTCAGGTAGTTACAGAGCTTGATAAGGTCCCCCCTCCAGGCTAAACATTCCCCAGTCTCTCAGCCTCTCTTCATAAGCCTTTCCCTCTACAGAGGCTACAGGAACACTTAGTTGAGGAGGGTTTAATAGCAAAAGAGAGCTCAGGCTGTCAACAGGCTGCCTCGTGTAAGTTTTAACTGGTTCTTCTCTGCCTAAACCAAATAGCAGCCTATATGAGCAGAGCAAGGGATATAAACACCCCACACGTAGTACACTCCATTGAGTAAACAGTTTGCATACTGATGTAAACAGCTTGGGTGTTTGAATGTGCTGGCGCTGTAGGTCTGCACTGGAGCTATAGCACGTTCTCAGTTCCAGACCTGGGCACTCAGAAGGGACTGGGTATAGTCAGGCTCTTCAATCAAAAATAAATAGACTCTAGGACTGGGAATAATTTCTCTCTTGATCTTACAAAACTTGTTCTCAGCTTCATCAATCAGCTTCACAGAGTTGTATTTGACTGCCAAGAGCTTTGTTTTTTGATAATCAGGAGATGACAGGGAATGGTGATAGTGTGGGGAAGAAATCTGGAGAAAGTGGCACCTGGGAAGGGATTCTTTGGTGTTTAACCCCAGCTAGGGCTCTGTCCACAGGATGTCATCCCTAACTGCCTTTGCACTCTGCTGTTTGAAACTTGCAGTGTTGCTATCCCACATGCAGCATCATCTTTGTGTGCTCTAAGTGGGGAATTTTAGAACCATTAGAGATCAGAAGGGACCTCAAAAGATCACCCAGTCCAATCCCCCTGCCACAGCAGGGTCACCCAGACCAAGTTGCACAGGAACACAGCCAGGCAGGGCTGGAACATCTCCAGATAAGGAGACTCCACAACCCCCCTGGGCAGCCCGTGCTGGTGCTCCAGGGCCCTCACTAGGAAGAAAGTCCTGCTGAGATTGNCCTTTCTGACCCACCCCAGTTAAAAGGGTCCTTCCACATCCATTATCAGCTTCATTAAGAAATGAAAACAGATTCCTAGGAGCCAGGCTGCAAAAGGGATGGGTTCATGCAAGAACTCCAGCCATCAGAATGCAGCTTGGTGCCACCAGCTGCAGAGCCAAAGGGATTTTAGGAGGGTTTTTAAAAGCCAAAGCTCAGAGCAGGGGGAAACTGCGATGCTGCAGCATTTGTTCCTCTCTTAATTACAGGTGCGGATGTCTCTGCCATCTGGGCAGTCTCCTGGCAAAGCCTCAACAGCCAAAGCGTGTGAAACACAGAGACCATTAGTAAAATGCATTGACTGCATGTGCTGCTGAGTAAGCACTTGCTGCCAGCACTACAGCAGTTTCCTCAGCCACAGACCCTAGTGCAGCTTCTCCAGTTGCTCTATTAACAAGCAGGACTAGAATTTCTCTCCTGTCAAACTGGGAACAGAGTGGAGAGCTTGGGTCTAGCTGAGGCATCAAGAAGAGGTCAAGACCAGACTAACAGAAACACTGTCACTCTCTGGTACTCGAATCAGCTTTATCACTGGTTTCAGCAATTAGAGTCTAATTTGGTTTCATCGCAGATATCCATCACCTGCAGTACATCTGCACAATGCCACGACATGGTAGCTGATACTGGGGTAGGAAACTGGAGGATGATGGCTGTTTAGTCCTAGATTCACTCTGACAAGTTTTACGTCCCCAACTGTGGTGCCTCCATGAGGATTTTCATCCTCCTTTCTCTCTCTAAAGCAGATTAAGAGGTCAGAGATTAGGCTGAAATAGAAGACTAATTACCTGCAGAAGCAGCTGCCTGTGAATACTGGCCACCAAGTCCCAGCTGGGTGCCAAAAGCTCATCGGATGGATCCAGATATCCTGTTTGTGAGGCTGATGCTGACTGTGCCCACTGGTAGCTCACTGAAACACAGGGAGGAAAAGAGAGCTACGACTCCCAAATCTCCAGGTAGAGATGAGTAGGCACCAATTTAGCAAACACGAGCTGATGAAAGACCACATCTGCAAACCCCCTGGACTTCACCCTGCACCCCTACAGCACCAATGAGCTAAGCTGGTCCAGCGGGAGGCCAGGATAACCCTGAGTATTTCAGATGCGATTCTTACTCCCTGGGTAGAAAAGCAGCAGTTCCTTCAGAAAGCTGCTCTGGCTGACATGGGACTAACACTCCTCGGGTTGCTCCTCTCAAGAGCCCTCATTTCAGGTTTCATTAGTTCTTTGTTGGTGCTGTGCTAAAGGACATTATCTGGCTTCAGACTTCGTGAGGCTTCCCCTGCCATCGCTCTACACAAATAGCTGACACCAGGCTCTGGGTCTTAAAAGTTGACGATGCCGTGAGGAGTAGTTTTTATGTATTTTCCTTGGTTTCATCTGTGAACATCCCGGGCTACAGATGCTCAGCCGAACGCAAAGCACGCTTCAGGAACTCCAACCGCTCGGGAGACGCTATCGAGCACAAATAAAGGTGCCCCCAGGGCATGAAACAAATATATGGGATCACTGTGGTTCTCACACTTCTCTTCCCATTACTAATGCTGTCCTGATGTGTACAGTGAATTCAGAGACATAGGAAACCCGAAGTGCAAGGAGGGAGGGAGGAGAGAGGGGAGAAGAGGAAATAATCAGGATAGCTAAAAGAAGAGCAATAAGCTCTAAGAACATGTAGTTATTAGAGTATCAGAACACACTTGTACGTAGCCCCTCATGTTCATATCAAAGCAAGATTGACTAAATCTATGCCAGAGGATATCAAGAACATCGTTCACTTTTCCTTTTAAGTGGAACAATCTGTTTTATGATAAATGATTGCAAAAAAATAGCATTAGACAGCAATTTATCCCTGTAAGAGATAAAGGGCTGGATAGAATCATAGAATGGGACCAGAAGGGACCTGGAAAGATCATCCAGTCCAATCCCCCTGCCACAGCAGCATCACCCAGACCCAGTGGCACAGGAACACAGCCAGGTGAGGCTGGAACGTCTCCAGAGAAGGAGACTCCACAGCCCCCCTGGGCAGCCTGGTCCAGTGCTCCGGGACCCTCCCTGGGAAGAAGGTCCTGCTGAGATTGAGAGGGAACCTCCTCTGTTCCAGCTGGCACCCAGTGTCCCTTTTCCTATCCTCAGATACCCTTGAGAAGAGCCTCCTGACACCCACCCCTCCCCTATTTATAGCCATGAATGTGGTCCCCCCTCAGCCTCCTCTTCAGTCCAGTGCTGAGTGGCTAGCAGAGATGGGAGACATGGCCCTGCATAGCCCTTTCAGGGGTCACTGTCTCTCCAGCTGCAGAGACATGCAGAATGTTCTACCTTTCTTCTCTGGGTCCCACTCAGTCTTTATAGATGAGGAAGGGTGACCAGTACCTCTCTACTCGCTGCAGATGGTACAAGGAAAGGAAAAGACTGAGAGCTGAAGTTCTTAGAAAGATTCCCAATTCTCAGTGCTCAAATCTATCTTCAGGGGAATGAAATGCAGCCTCTGCTAAAATCCTGCTCCCAGAAGTTACTAGGGCAGGAGGATCCTATGACTTCTGGGGAGACTTATAAGAGAAGTGGTGGAAGCCTCACCTTGGGAACCATTCAAGGTCAGGCTGGATGGGGCTCTGGGTTGGCAAGTGCTGGCCCTGCTTGGTGTGTGGGAGTTGGACTGGATGCCCTTTGGAGCTCCCTTCCAACCCAACAGAGTCTATGACTCTACAATCTAGCAGATACTACGATGGAGATTAAGATGTTTGCAGTTACTAGAACAGGAATAAAACTAACAAGCAAGGGCTGGGCTATAAAACCAGTGGCTAGAAGAGACTCACAGTACAAGCAAAACTCATCTTTGAATTGATTAGTCACTGAAGCAAGTTAACAAGAGAAGGCTTCTGTCTGAATCCTTACAGTGCCCTTGATCCACGTGAGCATCCTCCAGTTGCTGCCTTTCTGGAGCACAGATTTAACTAAACAGAATCTACTGACTACAGGCAGGAGAGACAGGGTGGACACCTAACAGTTTGAGTTGCATTCTAAGCTTGGAATTCATTAACTAATTCAAGGGGTTTTGGTTGGTTTTTACTTTAATAAGGAAAGTAAACTTCATCCTCATGAAAAATACTGGGAAGGACAGTTTTGGAGGAGGTTTTTGCCTCTTTGCTACACAGATGTAGGTCATGAAATACCAGAGCTGCAAGTGTAGCTGAGCTCTCCCTGGGTTCTCTGTAATTTCAGGTTATGGACAATCATCACAAATCGTGCTATTAATTGCTCTGCTTTTTCTGTGTGTGGCATTTTGTTTGGCAGGGTTCTGTCTGCTGACAAGTATTGCCTGCACATGACTTCTGTTTCGAGCAACATCCATCACAGCCAGCAGATCAATGTAGGGCAAGAGAACGGGCTGCAGTAAAAACAGAGTGGCTGGGTGGTGACTGGGTGTTTTCTGATGGGGAACTGATAGCTGAAGCTAGAAGGACCATTGTGATCATCCAGGCTGCCTCCTCAATAACACAAGCCCTTGTTTGAAAGAAATTGCTGCAGCAACTTAACTTCTCTTAGAGCTACAATATCTTCTTGGACTGTGCTGGGTTTGTTATTGAAAGGTCTGATGTGACCAATCTACCACAACTACAAGCAAGTTCTCTCCACGATTAATTACCCACCTCATCAAGAGAAGAAGTAAAGGAGTTATCTGCTGTTCTTATGCATCTACCTGCCTGCAGCTTGCAGCCACCGTCCAGTGTGGAGCAACAAAGATGATGAAGGAAATAGAACAGCTCCCTGATGAGGAAAGGCTGAGGGAGCTGGGGCTCTGGAGGTTGGAGAAGAGGAGGCTGAGGGGGGACCTCATTCATGTCTATAAATAGGTGAGGGGTGGGTGTCAGGAGGATGGAGCCAGGCTCTGCTCAAGGTCATCTGGGGATAGGACAAGGGGCACTGGGTGCCAGCTGGAACAGAGGAGGTTCCCTACCAGTATCAGCAGGAACTTCCCAGGGAGGGTCCCAGAGCACTGGAACAGGCTGCCCAAGGGGGTTGTGGAGTCTCCTTCTCTGAAGATGTTCCAGACCCACCTGGATGTGTTCCTGTGTGACTCAGTCTAGATGATCCTGCAGTGGCAGGGAGCTCAGACTAGATGATCTTTTGAAGTCCCTTCTGATCCCTAATGATTCTATGATTCATTACGGCTTTTTCTAGGCTGCAGAAGCTCCTGCTACCATCAAAACCCTCATAGGCTTTTGTCACATCATTTGAGTATCACCTTGGCTAAATCCACGCTCAAAACTGTCTCCAGAGCTCCCTGTAGAGTGACCTGACTGTAGGGGTGCTGGAGTCTCCCTGGAGGCACTGAGCAAGAACACCTGCATTGCCCAGGAGTGGTACAAGGGGAGGCAGAGCAAGGTGAACATCTTGACAAGCTCAGAGACACGGGTGATGCAGGGAACAGCCAAGCATGCATGAATAGGAGATAGAAGTAAGAGAGCAGCTCATCTTCAAGCAGCTGTGCTTATTAGGGTTCATATGGAGATGTCTGGAAAAGTTACTCTGAACAGGATGATGCCAGTGTCACAAATTCATCAGGAGTGGAATAAATTGACAGCATTTGTCCAATATTGCTTATCACCAGCATCTTCCCCTGACTCTGAACTGCTGAAGGAGCAGTTGTCATTACAGCACCCAGACGTAAATATAAATACATATAACTCCCTCTGCATTTGCTTTTAAAAAGGCTTCGTTCCCAGTTCCCATATTCCTGACATACTCACACCCTGGAGGAATCGGTAGATTGCACAGGGTGTAAAACTTGTCCCAGACTGCTGCCTTCAACCCCTTTAATGTTTGCTGGAGCGTGTGGGTACACCCTGATGCTTATCACAGTATCACCCAGTGTGGTTGAGGACCTGGTTGATGCTGTTACGTTAAGAGGGAAGGAATAAAGATGACTGTAGCTGTAACTGTTTGAATATAATGGACATGTTGATGGTGGAGGCAGACAAAGATATTATGCAGCCTATATCTTACAGTAAATAAAGCTATTAACATGTCTTTGTGTTTCATACACAGGTCAATTAAAGAATTCTCCTCCTACTGAGAATAATATCATTTCAGTGTTAATTCATTCTCACCCTCCCTCATCACAGCCCTTTCTTACACAAGCAATTCACTCCAGGCTATTCAACCCTGCATGCACATCCTGCATTTGATTAGCTTTCAGTTAGAGATCATCTAACCTGTAGAAGTCCAGTACATTCATAGCTCCAGGAGCAGAGACACTAAAGACTCATCTTAGCTTTCTGTCTTCAGACCACTCTGAGAGAACCTTTCATTTTTGTGAGAGACATTCTTACCTAATTCAAATGAGAACAAACAAACCAGTTCTCAGTTGTGACTGGGTAATAAGACAGAAGAATGATTTAGAAGATGGAAGGTTGTGCACAGAGGCAAATCCTTCCAGTCTTGACAGAGGCAGGTGGAATGGTAGTCCTTGCACGCAGCATCAGTATCACCTTCACTCCCTTTAACTGCAATGCACAGCCTGAACCTGTCATTCCTTGTTATTCTCGACCATCCCCTGTCAGGCTCCATCAGTCCCCATCAATCTCAGCCATTTCCCATCATTTTCTATCATTTAACATCTTTCTCCAGCAGTCGTGGTCATTTCTATCGACTCCAGACTTTCTCCACCATTACCCATCGTTCTCCATCAGTCTCCACCATCCCCCATCAATCTCCAACAGCTCTGGTCATCCCCCATCAACCTCTCTTATTCCCCATCAGTACCCTCCATGCTCCTTTATTCCCCATCAATCTCTGCCACCCTCCCCCCCATCTCTACGATGCTCTACATCCACTATGAATTTCCACCAGGACCAGCTCATTTCACCACCGAGATCAACCATCCTGTGACCCACCTCTGATGCTTTTTTATACCCTAATATAGACAACACAGCGAGTTTTATCATCTTAATTCAACATGAACAAAGATAAGAGGAAATGGTGAAGCTAACAGCAATGCAATATATTCCAGGGAATGCTAAATTCCCCCAGCCCTGGGTACGAAGCACAGTGCTTGGTGCAGTATAAATGGCTTAACTAGGGAGCAGGCTCTAGGCTCTACTGGAGCTGCTCTGATGATTCACCAGGACACCTCTTCAAGCCCACAGTCCATTTTGTACTGGCTGGAATAGAGTTAAATAAAAGCAACCCAGGAGCTGTCTGGTCTCCAGAGCCATTTTAACTCCACACAAGGATTGTACTGAGATGGAAGAATAAACCTCTGGAGATAGCTGCTTTATCAGTTCATAAATGCATTTTGATATTCACTGCTGCCATCAGCAAAAGTGATAAAGTTATTGTAGGAAAGCTAAAAATACTTCTGGCTCAAGGAACACAGTTTGGGCCTCAGCCCTGATCTATTTTGGTCACAAAACAAGCAGAAATAACTAGAAATCCACAGTACAGCAGTGCATTGGGTTTCCAGTTGTGCCCACTCATCACATCGCTCTCTTTCTCCACTATTACCACTAAAAATGCTTCAGCACGAGCCCCGTCAGCAGTTTGGATTTATGCTGTCTCTAAGGTACCATCTGAGCTAGTCCTGCTGTCAGCAGCACTTGCAGGCCCTGGGTTCCCTCTGGCTTTTCTCCTGCAGAAGGTCTCTGCATCCACGATGCTGTGAGGGTCAAAGTGGTGGCCCTTTAGCAGAGAAATGAACCAAGGCTCTCTCTCTCACTGTTGCATTCGACTTTAAGGAGGACACCTCATCTAATGACCTTAGGCAGCTCAAGGAGAGGAGTTTTAATGCTCCAGAGCTAGCTGAAAGTAGCAGACTTCTTAAGGACCCCCTGTGCTGCAGCTGATGTCCAAGTATGGAAAAGAGGAGCTTCTGTGTTCAGCTATTTCTACAACAGCTGAAGAGTGTGGATTGCCCGAGGCAGGTCAGGAGACTGGGTCATTGCAGTCACCCCAATGACTCAAGGCATACAGGTCCTGCAGGTCTCACAAGCACTTGAACCACCTGATTTGCCCACTTTAGAAGGAGCCCTTGCCATCTCACTCATCCAAGGGGCTCGGTTGCCCGCAGCGACCGTAGCACGTCATTCAGCCCAGTTACTCACCTCAGCCTGTCGTGGTTTGCACAAGGCGCAGGGTAAATCCAACGAAACTGATGGACCCTGTTCAGAAGGAGCTGTGTACAAAGGTGCTCGAGAGCCCCTGTGTTCAGGATCACCTGTGTCTTTCTAAAAGTACAGCTCATCCATTCACAGGACTGGAGCAGCTACCAGCAACTCTTTTTTTATTAAAACAAAAAATGATCAAAATTGCTTTCCTGGTAAAAAAATTACATTCAATAAATTCAGTTGACCCTTTAATTACCAGGTCAGGAAATATTTGGAATAAAACCCTTCTAATGCCGAGGAGCTGAGGCCAGCAAACCTCCCTTTTGGATTAACACCTATAAATAGGTGAGGGGAGGGTGTCAGGAGGATGGAGCCAGGCTCTTCTCAAGGGCATCTGGGGATAGGACAAGGGGCAATGGGTGCCAGCTGGAACAGAGGAGGTTCCCTCTCAATATCAGCAGGACCTTCTTCCCANAGACATTTTTTACAGGTACTGTAGCAGAACAATCCAAATGACATAATTGACAACAACCTTAACAGCAATAGTCTGTACAGTAATTAATTCTAGAGGCAACAGGTTCCATAAACTAACTGCTTCATTAGGTGCCTCTGTCCACTCTTAAGTTCCTATGAATAATATTTCCAATGTAAAGGGGAATGTGAGTATATTATAAATATAAAATTATTTATATAGTAATTCTATCAATTTATTAATATTTACAGTATTTATATTAATATTATTTCTATAAACTGCTAGCCTTGCCCTTTTAGTAAACCCCAATCGCAAGCCAGGTTGTAAAGTTAATGTTTTCCCTCTGTCTCATCTTTCTGCTCCTAATCTGCTCTTCAATAACCCTTTTCCTTTCCTTCCTGCACCCTGAGCCTCTAAGCTCAGTGAAATACAATTTACTGGCCAACGCTTGCAGTGTCTTCCACACAGGAGTAATGTGTATCTTGAGTTCAGAAATAGCAGAGACTGGGTTTAAATTCCTCTGACCTTTCAGCATCCAGTATTGTACTGTGAAACACAGCCTAGCTGGAATAGAATCATAGAACCCTTAGGGATGAGAAGGGACCTCGAGAGACCACCCAGTCCAATCCCCCTGCCCCAGCAGGATCACCCAGACCAAGTCACCAGACTCAATGTAATGATTGTGGGTAGAGAAGAGTAATTATCCATAGATGGTGAATTCTTTGACACCTCCTACTACTAACAGGAGTACTGCTGCTATAGCAGACTATGACCACGGTGGAAAAGTCATTTCCCATCCAAGTTCAGGGAAATATGAAAACAAGAACCTCAGCCAACTGAATAATGATCACCACCTTGTTCCAAATAAAAGTGCCAATCCTGTGCTATTGAAGTAAACAGGATTTTACTGTCAAACCTGAAGGAGTCTGGGTCCTGTCAGTACATCATAACACTGACAGTTAATGGTATGGACCATTCCTTAGACTTCCTGCTGTTGCTCTTGCATTGAGTTTGTCTCTGGCTTCATTGGTTACATCTGCTTTTAAGACAAGCAACTGCCTTGGCAGCCCTCATCTCTCACTGTACCTCTTAACTCCAGTATCAATTCACAGGGAAGAAAAACAGCAGAGAGAAAATGAGAAGAGAGTTGAATCCCTGGTTTCCGTGTGCTCCAAGGTAGCTCGTGTTAGCCCTCCTTTGGAATATGGGCTACCGCATCAGTTTAGTCTGGCAATCAAAAGGAAGGCTGTCAGAAGTGCAGACTAACTGCTTATCTTCCTCTAGACCTTAGGAAACAGTGTGAGGAAATAATGAACGATAAACCTGGGTTCAGTTATCACTCAGAGCACAAGCTACCAGATATTCCACATCTCAGGCTTGTATTGAGCTGTGGAAACCGTGAACCTACCACCATTCTAATTTTTCTTATAAACCCAGATAATGGGAACAACAACTGATCAAGCAAAGCTAAGAATTTCACCCAGGGCAAAATTTCTTCTCCCCGAGTTGCAGAAAGAACAAAGATTTTCATCCTGGGCAGTGACTCAGTCACTTCACCAGACAACACAATTATTTTACAGCAAAATCTGATAGAGCTGGAATGGAGAAAAGCTGGTTCTTTTCAGTGTTTGAAAACCCCTAAATGTATGAGTTAAACGTAAGGTGGATGTCTCTCCCGATGTGCAACACGATGGGGCTGTTAGGCAACGAGGGCTTAGAGGCAAAGCCCTTTTATCAGTTAACACACTAGTATGTGGTGATTTATTTCGACTGGAGTAGGGAAAACAGAGCTTCGGCTGGATATTGGGTGAGTTCAACAGCCCATGTAGTGCTGCTCGTGAAACAGAGGACAACGGTAAAGGTATCATTTGCATTACAATGCTGCGACAACTGAGATGCTGCTTGCAGAGCAATCGCTCAGCAAACTCACACAGACAGAATTATGTGAGGGAAAAGAGGAGGCTGAAGGCACTGGCAAAATGAAGGAGGATTAAGATGCTCATCCTTCTGCTGACACAAGTTGCTTATGGCAGAACTTTAGTGTCATTAAAAGCAAGCAGTTCTAGTTGAGAGGATCATTAGCACAAGTTAAGATTTCATAGAATCATCAGGGATGGGAAGGGACCTTGAAAGATCCTCCAGTCCAAACCCCCTGCCACAGCAGGGTCACCCAGACCAAGTCACACAGGAACACAGCCAGGTGGGTCTGGAACATCTGCAGAGAAGGAGACTCCACAACCCCCCTGAGCAGCCTGGTCCCATGCTCTGTCACCCTTTGCACCACAAGTACATGAACAGTAGCAGAACAATGACTGCAACTCATTCTAACCTTTCCTGAAGTAAAGGAACCTTGATAATCCTCTGACGGGTCACGGAGTTCATAGAGTGCTGGGCATCACAACGCTAGAAGCTCCTCTTGAATTTTGAGTCTCCACTCAGAGACCTTCAATTGCTGTCTTTCTAGAACAAGCTAAGCACCTTGTGCTGCTCGAGGGGGAAAAAAACAGCTTCCTCTAAGGCTCTGTGTTGAAAAAAGCAAAGCCCCCTAAGCTGGTCTTATATAGTGCTCTCAAAGGAATTACGACCTTAATGTTATTCAGCTGCTACTTCCACAGGAGGAACTGCACTGAGGTCAGCAGAGTAGCCTAGATTCAACACCGGTGCAATTACTCTGTTAATTGAGAGCAATTTCTCTGAAGCTGATGAGGTTCCTGTGGCAGAGAGCTGAGGGAAGAGAAGGTGTCGTTGTGTACTGTAGCCCTGGCTACACCTGTATGGCCTTCGGTGCAACCAGGGGTTGTGGGTTTAGCTGCTGTGTTAGTCAGTGATCCTTTTAGCATTCCTATGGGTTGTATATTGAAAGGGAAAGCAAGTGGTTCCTGCTTGCTTGTTTAGAACATAAGCAACTGTGCCCTCCACTCGTTTATGATCTCCACAAAACAGTGTTTATATATATACAAACTACATCTGCATGCATAAACATCATAATACATATAAATATAAATATATATGCATGCACATACATTACCCACCCTAAAACCTGGCTCTAGCTCCCATTAAGCCCCATGAAAATAGCATCAGACCTCGTCGAAAGAATAGCTACCAACATCATTTACGCAGTGGCTGCGAGCACACGATGAGCTTGAGCTGTTAACGATGATCAACGCTTAAATTAACGTCTTTGAAAAGCCACTCTACCTGTTTGATAAAACACACCGTGCAAACGAGTCTGCTCAATCGTTGCTGCCAATCCAACTTGATGCTTGCTGGAGTAAAAATCTGTCTTGGTGAAGCACAACAGTTGTGGATTTAATTAAATTCCTTGCTCGGTGAAGCATCTGTTTAAAACATTAATGAATGGCAGCTCCTGTGAGACCACCATATGTAAGGGTGTCTCACTCCACAACACAATCCTAGAAAGTATTTTAGAAGCTACAAACAATGAGTCGAGCCTTTGTTTTGGGCAGATTTGTCATCATTAAAAGCTCCTCCTCTCAATCTGTGTTAACTGATTTAAAAATATTGGTGGAATAAAAATAAATGTGAAGCCATGGAGGATCCAGATTTTACTCTGGCAATAAAGGAGAGGCGCTGCAAATACTTGGAGGAGAGTGTTTGTACTGCAGTGCTGCACTGCTGGAGAGCAGTGGAGGAGGAAGGGACCTGGGGGTCCTAGTGGCCAGCAGGGTGACTCTGAGCCAGCAATGTGCTCTGGCGGCCAAGAGGGCCAACAGCATCCTGGACGGGATTAGAAGAGGGTGGCTAGCAGATCAAGAGAGGGGTGATGGTTTGAACTAAAAGAGGGGAAATGCAAACTAGAGATAAGGAAGAAATTTGTTTACAGTGAGGAGGATAAAATACTGGGACAGGCTACCCAGAGAGGTGGTGGAAGCCTCATCCCTGAAACCATCCAAGATCAGGTTGGAGAGGGCTCTGAGCAACCTAATCTAGTTGAGGATGTCCCTGCTTGCTGTAGGAGGGTTGGACTAGATGACTTCTGAAGGTCCCTTCCAACACAAAACGTTCTATGACTCTGTGAATGTTCTCACACCACAAGAAGTGTCCCACCCCTAGTAACCTAACTGGTGTAAGAAACACTGCTACTCCAGTCCTTCGAAGCTCGCTTGGTGAATAAGTGGAGTTGTTGGTCTGCAGAGCTGATCATGCGGTCCCTCTATGAGCCAAGCGAGTTCCTCCAACATAATAGTTAGAAATCTCTGGGTAACAAAGGGAAATTTGTTGAGCCACCCAGGTTAAATTTAGTCGACTATTTTAGTAAGCGCACTCGTGCTCAGCATCAGCCAAGACATCACCCTTTCCTCATTCAAGTCCTTCCAAACATCTGGATTTCCTAGAACGTCTAGTCTTTCAAGTGTTTACCTGTAAAGCTCTTCAGGAGAAAGTCCGGCTTTATTTGTGCTCAGCACATTACTTGTGGCTGTCTTTCAAACACAGGAAGGGGAGCAAGATGTAAGAGGTGTTCAAAATGTACTTTACCAACTCAAAAGCCAAGAGTCAAAGTGATAAATGAACCTGCTTTTGCCAAGCTCAGAGAAAAAGAAACGGGCGGGCAGCTCACGCAGTAGGCGAATAGAAACTCTCTTCTTCGCCTCCTAAATAGCAAGAGAGGAATCTCTTTTAGAAGGTTTTTTGCTCTGAGTACCCAAATGAGCAGTTTTTCCACTAAATATTATAATCAAAGTAGACCCCCGGCCTTTCGTTTCTTAGAGGAAAGCAACAACTCTGTAGTTCTGGTGTCAGAAACATCCAGAGACAGGAAAATTGCCTTCATTTGAACCCTGGCCAATCCAGAGCAGACTCTGTAAAATTATTCTTCCACATTTTCTCTGCTATGGAAATAATGATAATAATGTAATTATTCAAAACAGTTAATAAATACTGTAATTTACTTTAAAGTGGATAAAATGATGGGAGGCTCTGGGTATACATTTCAGTGTGCATGGGTTTGTTATATTCATTAAAAGTAGCATACCAGCATAAGTTTCAGACTCTTACCAGTCACTTAATTGATGATCTTCTTACTGGGGATAAGGTGGGGGTCTGTAAAGTAATAATTGCCCACAGCCCCATCCAACCTGGCCTTGAACACTTCCAGGGATGGAGCAGGCACAGCCTCCCTGGGCAACCTGTTCCAGCACCTCAGCATCCTCACAGGGATGAGTTTTTCCCTCAGTTCTCATCTCAATCTCCCCTCTTTCAGCTTGAACCCATCCCCCTTGTCCTATCACAGAGTTCCTTGTAAAAGGCCCTCTCAATCTTTCCTGGAAGCTGCTCTAAAGTTCCTCGAAAGCCTTCTCTTCTCCAGTCTGAACAGCCCCAGCTCCCTCAGCCTGTCCCCACAGCAGAGAGACTCCAGACCTGTGGTCAACTGTGCCAGCTGTGCCAGCTGTCACGTTACCTCCTTATTTCCCATTTGCCCCTGAACCTAAGATCTACAGCACAGGGAGAAGCACTGGCAGGGGCTGCCCAAGGGGCTGTGGAGTCTCCTTCTCTGGAGAGGTTCCAGCCCCACCTGGCTGTGCTCCTGTGCCACTTGGTCTGGGTGATCCTGCTGTGGCAGGGGGATTGGACTGGATGATCTTTCCAGGTCCCTTCCCATGCTTAATGACTCGATGATTCTAGGATGCCCCCACGGTCTTGCCAGGCACAGAGGTGACACTGTCTGATCTGCAATTCCCTGGGTCATCTTCTTTTCCCGTACAAAGACGTTTGAGTATCAGACAAAAGGAGTGCTGTATCTATTCCATGAGGAGTATGCCATGGATTCAAACTCCTTTTCTATCGCTAAAGCAGTCTTTCTAAAGATCACAGGCTTGCCCGTGATAAATTATGATTTCTAATTAACAGGTTTTTATTAAACAAACCAATCTCTCTTCAACAAAGTCAAACCCAGACGGGCGTCTTGAAGACATTTTACAATTCTGACCTCAACAGACAAAGAACAGAAACTCAATTAGTGGGGAAAATCTTGGATTACATTCTGGCATCGGCGTTCTGGGAAGAAGGGAAATGTATACACTTAAAATCTTTTATACATATAATCTTCCTGCTCTAATTTACGACAGGAGTATCAGCTTGGATTTTAATTTTCACTGTAAATGTCTTGGCTAATCTAGGCTTAAAATTAAATTCTCTAGAGAATCTCGGGTTGTAATGCAACTCTCCACCCACCACGTTCGCGTCTAGAGGGCCTGCTCTCCTACTCACAGCTATGACCACAGGGAATGTGTGAGCAACTGCCTGTAACAGAAGAATGAGAACTGTGCTGGTGAAGCCATCCCATGGCACACAGTGGAAGAAGGTTAGTCGGCTGCATAAGCAATTGGCCGTGCACCTCAGAGCCTCCAGCTGCCAACGTGCAAAAGCTAACTGAACAAAGGATGTTATTCTATTAGAAACAAGAGCAGGGAGCAAAGCCTTCAGCATTTGGAAGATACGTGAGCTCTGTGGCCAAGCAGATGGTGCAGGTTCTCTTCTGAGGGCAAGTACACAGTGCAGTGCAGGCAAAGGAGTAGCTACAGAAAGGCAACTTAAACGACCCCTGGAAAATGAAATGAAAACTCCAGAAGTCCAGGCAGGACTTCTAAATACCAGTAGTGACATCCTTAGATTTATAGGACACAGTGAACACGGATTTGGCATCAACCAGTACATTAAGGGTGACTAACAAGAAGATGGAGACTCTCATTACACAAGGAGTATCATAGAAAAGACGGGATAATGGCTTCAAGTTGCTCCTCAGGAGATTCTGATTGGACTCCAGAGGAAAACTTTTCACCATGAGAGCAATCAGACACTGGAGTGGTCTTCCCAGAGAAGTTCTGATTCCTTAAAACTCCTCTGAGTTTTAAGACTCANAGTGCCCCTTGTCCTAGCACCAGATGACCTTGAGAAGAGCCTGGCTCCATCCCCCTGACAATCCCCCTCACCTATTTATAGACATGCATGTGCTACCCCTCAGCCTCCTCTTCTCCAAGCTGAAGAGCCCCAGCTCCCTCAGCCTTTCCTCATCAGGCAGCTGCTCTCCTCCCTTCATCATCTTTGTTGCTCTAGGCTGGACACCCTGCAGCAGCTCTGTGTCCTTCTGGAACTGAGGAAAAGCTGTGTCAGGAGTGGAATCCTTGTGGTCCCTTCCAACCTGGTCTACTGTGATACTGTGGTTTCCCATCCCTAACTTGAAAGGTAAGTCGGCTGTTTGCTCCACAAATCCTAAGGGCTAAACCCGACCCTCGCCCTTCTAGATTGTCAGACCTACATCAAAGTTTTTATAGTTTGAGTGAAAAGCCTCCTTAGACAAAGAAAATATGAAGAGGCTGAGCTCTAAGGATGTGTTTGTTTGCTTTTTGATGATTTCTCTAGTAGACATTAAGGATCTAAGGTCTAATAATGCCAATTAGCTAAATCTAAAGACCTCTTAAGGATCTAAGGTGTAATTACAGACTGCTTCTGATTTCAACTGTAAAACCAGAATGTTAAGTCCCTCTTAAAGTTAATTGTCAATAATAGACAATATCCTGTGCTGCTTCCTTTTGCTCTGTACAGGGCAGTATGATTTGTATCTGGTCAGCCTGGAGAAGACCGAGAGGAGATCTTAGCAATGATTTCAGGTGGGTGTCAAGAGGACGGGGACAGTCGTTTCCAACTGGTGCCCAGCAACAGGATGAGGGGATCAGGAACAAGAACACAGGAACTTGATGAAAATATCGTTTACTTTGAGCATGTCAGAGCAGGCTGCCCAGAGAAGTTGTGGGGTCTCTTTCTCTGGAGATAGTCAAAACCTACTCAACCTGAACTGGGCAAACTGGCTTTAGGCAGAGAGTTGATCTGGATGATCCTCACAGGTCCCATCCAACTTCCACCACCCTGTGATGCTGTGGTAAGGGGAAAGAATATGAACAGAAAGATTTCAGCTTATCACCATGTTTAAGACACCAGTATCAGAGCAACAAGCAGTAGACACTGCTTGGTTTAAGCATTTAAGCCTTGGAATATTCAGATCTAGCTTAAATACAAGTAGGTTTGCCAACCCTACTAATCATAGAATCACAGAATCCTTAGGGATGGGAAGGGGCCTCGAAAGATCCTCCAGTCCAGTCCCCCTGCCACAGCAGGATCACCCAGACCCAGTGGCACAGGAACACAGCCAGGTGGGTCTGGAACATCTGCAGAGAAGGAGACTCCACAACCCCCTGGGCAGCCTGTAATTGCTAGTGTGCAGGCACTTGAGGTGGAACAATCCGAGTCTAAGAACAAGAACCAAGTGCTAATGTCCCTACAGGGAGCCAGCGGCTGAGAATCCCCAGCAGGTCCTGACTACCTGCTGCACTCAACCCTTACTATGGCTGGAAAGTTTTCCTTCTCATGTCTTCCCCAATGAAGACAAAAGAGGACGAAGCCCTTGCTTAGCTGTAATTTGAAACTCTTTTGGTTTTCAACGTTAGTTAACGCTGCTTTATTTGTTCTTTTTTTTTTGATATACATAACGAAATTATTCAAAAGTATCCCCAAATGTAAAGAATTATCAGCTTCCTTCTTTTTTTCCCTTCTTTTCAAGTTATCTTTGATGTCTGTGACCAGCATGCCAGCGCTGCTCCAGCCACGGCTTGAAGTACTTTCCCCAAGACTTGTGCCATTTCAAACATTCCCTTAATATTAAAACAAATGAAAATCAGGAGGTAACTAATTGACCTGGTTTTGATTTTGTTAATAAAACGTGAAAGGTTAAACTGGAGCACAACCGTTCCTTAAATCTAAAGCCACAGAAGCTCCGAGTCTTCAAAGATGACTTGAAAATGAAAGGCTAAATAAAATTAGAAAAAAAAAAGCTACAATAAAGAACAATATTTAAAATAATTTCAGGCCCTCAGTTTCCACTGATCTTGAAGGGAGTTTCGTGATGACTTGCTTCCTCATAGGCTCGGTCCCGTGCTGAATAAAAGCATATGAGGGCTCTGCAGCAAGGCCAGCTCTGCGTACGCGCCTGTGTTGCACCATGGGTTCTAGAAAGGAGTGATGCTCGGATAACAGGGCTGTGTTCATGGCATCCACCCAGCCCAACAGGTGCGTTCCGATGCAGTCAACTCACTGGGGAGCATCTCAATGTTTCTTTGCCTCAAATCATGTTCCCAGTAGTGGTGAGCATCAGACATTCCCTGCCAATCCCTAACGATTCTACGATTCTATGATTCCACTACTGGTTTTGGAGAAAAGGAGGCTGAGGAGAGACCTTATTGCTCTTTACAGCTACCTGAAAGGAGGTTGAGAGAGGTGGCATTGGTCTCTTCTCCCAAGTCTGTGGAGATAGAATAAGAGGAAATTGGGTCCGTTCATGCTGGGGGAGGGTTAGGAAAGATTTGTTCCCTCGCAGAGTGGTCGAGGGTCGGACCAGGCTGCCCATGGAGGTTGTGGAGTCGCCATACCTGGAGGGGCTAAAAGCACAAGTAGGTTTAGTGGGCAGAGTGGGATTGGATGACCTGGGAGGTCTCTTCCAACCTTTATAATTCCCTGATGCTCTCTGTAGTGCCACACTCTCCATTTATTACCATTTCAAGCCCAGACAGCCCTCCTACTAACAATGCAAGTGCTTCTGTGATCGACCAGGGAAGCACCAGGTTCAGCAAGGGAAGCTTTCTTGAAAAGGAAACCTACTGTCACACGAACAAAGCTCTTGCCCATTAAACCCAGGAAGGATTAGCTTGTTCTTCACAAGAATTAAAAGGAAAAGAAGAGCACTGACTGGATTTTTCCTCTCTGAATCATCAGATCCTTTCCTGCTCTTGCTGGTTATGAAAAGGCATCCTACAGAGGAGAACCAGAGGTACCAGATACCTCATTAGCAGCAGGAAGCTTGTTTTTAAAGCCAGCTATGGATAAACTCTGAGAAAGCCCCCTCAGAATAGGTTTTTGAGGGTGAGAAATCAAATATTTACAGAAAGACAAGTTGTTCTGCTCTGGTGCTGCCAGTGTTCTCGACTCGTACCATAAAAAGCAAAGCATCCTTTAGGATACGGGCAGCCACTTATTGCAAAGGGGTGATTAAGTGGCTGAGATCGTTGAGCACGGTTGAGCATGTTGTATTCTTAATCCCAGAGCATGCTCTCTTGCAGAGAGAAGTGGTAGTTCTTACAGACCCATCTGAGTCAGCAAGTGCTTTGGAGCCCCTGTAGACAAATGCTGTCTACAGTGCTATTTTTAGTTCTCGACACTTAGCGTGTCTAACAGGGGATTTTTAAGCACACCTAACCTTTTCATGTTGGGAGGATATAGATTGACATGGGTTGTTAGGAAGAACATCTGTTGCAGGAGGGGTGCTGAACACTGGAGCAGGTTGTCCAAGGAGATGGTTGATGCCCAGGAGCTACTTAAGGTGAGGCTGGATAAGGCTCTGGGCAACCTGATCTAGTAGTTAAGGCTGTCCCTGCTCTCTCCAGTGGGGTTGGACTAGATGACCTGTGCAGGTCCCTTCCAACCTGAACCATTCAATGATTCAATGATACCTCTGCTTCTGCAGGTTTCCATCCTCAACTAATTCTGTGGCTTTTGGGGGGTTCTGAGCATCCCTGGACAACACTGCTTGTGAAAGCAATCAAGAAAACATGCAGGCTGTATAGGAATTGGTTTTCCAGCTACCCAGAAAGTGTTCAAACCCAGAACCACCCTGTATGGAATGGAGTCAACAGAAATTTTGACCTCAAATTCAGTCAACAGGACAGAGCCAACAGGAATTTCTACACAGTGAGCTAAGGTTCTCTTTCCCTGTCACTTGGGAGGAGGTATCTTTCCGGCAGAACAACGATCCCCTTTGAAGTAGCAGGTAGGAAGACAAATGCACAAACTGTTCACAGGAGTTCCAATTAGTGCCAGTGCTGATAGGTTTCATCGCCTGCGTGAGCTTCAGCTAAACAGCTAAGGCCCTCAATGGCATACGGGCTTGCAGAGTAATTAAACAGTTTGTTGCAGACTGCAAATAGCTCCTTCTGTCTTCTCTGAACAGCACGTGCTCTGGGAATATAAAAGCAGAGATGGGAAACTTTACACTTTACTGGGATGGATCAGAAAGGGGGTGGTTAGCAGATCCAGAGAGGGTCTGTTCCCCCTCTACTCTGCTCTGGTGAGATCTGGAGGACTGTGTCCAGTTCTGGGCCCCTCAGTTCCAGAAGGACACAGAGCTGCAGAGACTGTCCAGCGTAGAGCAACAAAGATGATGAAGGAAGGAGAGCAGCTCCCTGATGAGGAAAGACTGAGGGAGCTGGGGCTCTTGAGCTTGGAGGAGGCTGAGGGGAGACCTCATTCATGTCTCTAAATATGTGAAGAGTGGGTGTCAGGAGGATGGAGCCAGGCTCTTCTCAAGGTCATCTGGTGATAGGACAAGGGGCACTGGGTGCCAGCTGGAACAGAGGAGGTTCCCTATCAATATCAGCAGGAACTTCTTCCCAGGGAGGGTCCCAGAGCACTGGCACAGGCTGCCCAGGGGGGTTGTGGAATCTCCTCCTCTGGAGACGTTCCAGACCCCCCTGGCTGTGTTCCTGTGTGACTTGGTCTGGGTGATCCTGTTGTAGCAGGGGGATTGGACTGGATGATGTTTCAAGCTCCCTTCCAATCCCTAATGATTCTGTGATTCTATGATACTCCAAAGACCTTACTGGGGGGTCTTTGGACCCCATATTCTACCTGCAATCCTTGGAACCATCAAACCCCTGGGATGACCAAGTGAAAACCAGTGATGTAAGCGACAGGGTGTCAGGCAGATGAATCATAAGCACAAAGCTGACTTTAGTGTATTGGCAGCTGCCTGGAGCAGAGGTGATTAAGTTTTTGAGGTGCTCCTGGGGCAGTGCATGGCTCAAGTTGTATGCTCTGTTGTTTTCACTCCCATCGTGTGCCTCCTTGAAATGATGGACTTGCATTTGCAGCAGACAGATTTAGACTACTTTTTGAACTTCACAAAGTCTGCAAGGATTTCCTGAGCCAGAGCTGAAAGCTCCATCATTTCTTAGCTGGTAAAAAAAATTGGATTGCCTTGACGTCACTAAAAAATGCCTAACCCTTTCAATTTTTGAATCATTTCACATTGTTCAGTCGTTTACAGGAATATCTCCTATGGGTAAACTAATTGATTGGTTTAGCTCATTCAATTAAAGACAGGAATTAAGGCCCTCTTCTAAGGTTACATAATGTTCAATCACAAATACAAGTAGGTGACTGTTCCTCCCTATCTTCGTGTCAAACAGTACTTGAGCCAGCTTATTTTTATAGAAAGCTTCTTTTCAGTAGTTTGATCCATGCGTTTGGATCCCTTTATCAGAGTAGGTGCTCCTTTTCACTCTCTTAGCTTGGGCATGATACCTCAGAGGATCACCAAGTGCCACCTGGCAGTAGTCTGCAGTTCACTAGCAGAATTGGATTCCCAACTTGAAAACCAATTTGTTTTTCTTGCTCTACTTAGAACAGTGTGCTCGTTTTATCTGAGAGGAGATAAAGACTGTCATCCCCACCCAGACCTATATGTGCACACAGCTCGTGCAGGTATGTGCACAGGTGGAGTACATTCCTCCACCCTAGGCACACATATCTCATTCTTAATCCACGCTCCTGCCTGGGCAAAGATGTGCTTCTCTCTTCCTCTCTCCTCTCATACCTGTCTGTTATGGTCCTGATGAAATAGAGGACGTGTTAAAGCTGTGGTCCCTGATGCCTGACCCCATCCAGCCATCCTTTCCTCCAAGCAAAGAGCCAGAGGAGATTGAGAAAGAAGGTTCTGGAAAAGCTGATTCCAGGTGGGCAGACACAGCTGTACACCCTAGTGTTTAACCTACAAATGACTTCAGGTCCTGAGCCTGGCTGTTGTCCAAACCATGATAAGATTTAGGAAGGAACGATCCTCCCTGTCCTGCTCCCATGACAAGGAAGTTCAGGTGTGGAAGCTGGAAGGGCGCAGTGCTATGTTGTTATGGGACAAGACCTACCAGTATAGTGCTGGGAACATCAAACCTCAGAGCAAGAAGCTTGTAGACAAGTAAGAGCTTGAAGCCTGCGGCATGCCAAGAACCTTCGGTGGGAAGCTGAGCTCGTTGACTTGGGCGATTTCAATGGCTGAAACTCATTTCTCCCTTCCTTTGCTAGAAATAATTGGGCATCTTGCTTTGCTGGAGGAGGCCACTGACACTTTGCTGCCTCAGAGGGTGTTGTGTGGGTACGTTTACGTTTGGAAGTGAGGTGGGGCAAAACGTTTAATGAGTAACACGTTTGTCAACAGAAAAGAATCAGACTCTGTGAAAAAAATTACCAAAAGTAGAGGAATATATAAACATTTATAGCTGGGAATATTTGGAAGTGCCAAGAGCTTTGCTTTAACCTTTTCAAGTACAATTTCTGGGGTGGGGGTTGTGCCAGGCTGCAGTTTTCTTTAGAGAACGAAAATAGAAATGGAAATAGGAAAAATAGAGGATTTTATGTCAAAATGTGTAATAAAACAAAAGGGATGGAGTTAAACACCAGCTTTTAATTAATAGAATCTTAATAAGAGCTGTTTCTCCTCTTTTCCCATAAAGATGTTCTGATTTCACTGTAACTGGCTTTCTTCCCTGGTGTTTTGGCAGACATCTGAGCCAGAGGACTGCAGCATCCCGATGTTTTCTCACCTGTGCTCATAAGGCCCTTTGAAACAATCAGAGTAGAACTGCCCAGCTGCGTTTCTACCTCCTTAACCACTCTCTCTCTCCAGTTGTGGGTGACATTATCAACTTGCTGTTATTCTCCATGAAGACAATTTCCTCTCCTCATAACATTTATTAGACACTACTTTATCTGGGATAAACTGTACTAAGTGATAGTCATCAATCGGTAAACCGGGATATTTACTACCGAGCTCAGGGAAAGTTCAAACCTTCTGTAAAAACCATTTTATAAATCTAAAACATGACAAAGTAGAAGGAAGATGCTGCAAAGCCAGCAGACTTTGGAATATATTGCAAGTATTATATTGCTGCTATGTCAGAGGCCTCTTCTTGATGATTTATAGCCCACAATGAGCCCATTGTTTAATGCAGAGTGTCGTCTGTGGATAGAAATGTCCAACTGCACAGTCATAAACACTTAAAGACAAGTTTTTGGTCTGTGAGATTTATTTGTTTATTAATAGAGCTTGTAATGCTTAATCCTAACAGGGGTCCCTCAAAGGATATGAATGAAAAAGTCATGTGGAAGCCTTTGTGCCCCACATTCGCAGTGGAACACGTGTCTCACATCAGCACGGAATAGAAATCAAAGATAGAGCAGATAGTTGATTAGAGAAGCAGATTGCGTGCAGGAATCCTTTTGATATTGCTGCAGCTTGTGCTGGAGAAGGCTTTTTGATTCAAACACACTGTTATAATCATATTGCTAGTGTTCTCTTAGCAGCTCTTGAATAATTTGATAGGATCACAGAATCATTAGGGGTAGGAAGGGACCTCAAAATTGAGAAAGAAGATGTGATTTCTCTTTCTCCTCACAGAAGAAAGCATTGAGACGATGAAAATCCTTCCACTTAGACAAGTAAGAGTAGTTTGTGTTCTCCAAAGTCCATCAGCATACCACCACCTCAGTGCTACGCAGCTTATCTAGAGGAGTGATGGATTTCGTTTCATGATGTGTTTCTGCTGCCAAATTCTGTTCTGCCACCGGAGTCGGCACTGAGGGATAAATCAGTCACAAATTCAATGTTCAATTTGTGTTTCTTTCCTCCTCGAATCTTTCTTCTGCTGGGATAGATTTATGTGCCCTGTTGGTCACACTTTTGGTGGAAGAAATCATGTTCAGCAGAAAGAAGCTCCTTGGGTCAAAGAGAGTGTTGGTTCATCCTTTAAAAAGCCTCCTCAGAAGCAGAAAGAAGAGGTGTGAAACTGGTTTCACTCCAGAGTAAAGTAATGCGAGTACTGAACCCTTCCTGAGAGCAGTTTTCACCCCAGACTTGAAGCATGAAGTATGAGTTTTATTTTTAAAATAATTTTTAAGGGATCTCCTAAAAGCTGGGTGGTTTAGTGTTTCCTAACCAGCTTTACCAGCTGGTAACCGGCTTTAGTGTTTCCTGTTTTTAAAAACTCTTGTTTGTCTGTCTGGGACCTGCTTTAAGGATTTTAAATTCATCTCAGAAGCCTTCAAAAACCTCACTTCAGCTGAAACAGTGTGAAATATCATAGAATCATTAGGGATCAGAAGAGACTTTGAAAGATCATCCAGTCCAGTCCCCCTGTCACAGCAGCATCACCCAGACCCAGTGGCACAGGAACACAGCCAGGTGGGTCTGAAACATCTGCAGAGAAGGAGACTCCACAACCCCCCTGGGCAGCCTGGTCCAGTGCTCCAGGACCCTCCCTGGGAAGAAGGTCCTGCTGAGAATGAGAGGGAACCTCCTCTGTTCCAGCTGGCACCCAGTGCCCCTTGACCTGTCACCAGGTGACCTTGAGAAGAGCCTGGCTCCATCCTCCTGACACCCACCCCTCACACATTTAGAGACAGGAATGAGATCAACCCCATCTTCTCCAAGCTCAAGAGACCCAGCTCCCTCAGCCTTTCCTCGTCAAGAAGGTGCCCTACTTCCTTCATCATCTTCGTTGCTCTACGCTGGACACCCTCCAGCAGCTCTGTGTCCTTCTGGAACTGAGGGGCCCAGCACTGGACACAGTCCTCCAGATGCAGTCTCACCAGTGCAGAGTAGAGGGGGAGAAGAACCTCTCTGGATCTGCTAACCACCATCTTCTGATCCCCCGAGGATGCTGTTGGCCCTCTTGGCCACCAGAGCACATTGCTGGCTCAGAGTCATCGTGCTGACCACGAGGACCCCCAGGTCCCTTTCTCCTCCCCTGCTGTCGAACAGGTCAGTCCCCACCCTCTCCTGGTCCCTGGGGTTGTCCTTGCCCAGATGCCAGACTCTCCCCTGCCCTTTGCTGTCCCTCAGAATACTGTCTGCTGTTCTTTGGGCTGGGTTACAGTGGAGGTCAAAGCAATCAGTGATGTCACCGGTCTAATGATCCAGGGCAAAAGTGTGTAATGAAAGGAGTGTAATAATCTTTCTCGTTAGTTTCCCATGAGCAGTAAAAGCATTTTCAAAATTAACATGTAGTGTGATCCCGGCACACTCGGGCAGATCAAGATTTTGAGCTGAAAAGAAGTTCCCTTTTTTAAAGCAGAACAAACACAACATCTCTTTATCTGCGGGATGAATGAACCCCTTCAATTCACTGTAAATGTTACCCTGGCTGTGATCCAAGGGTTGTGATGTGGATGGACTAAGTTGCTTAATTTCTGCATTTGAAGCCTTTGTTAAGAACTGTTTTCATCTTTCCTTGACTCCACTGTAGTTTAAAGCATGGTTTAACATTCCGGCGTGGCCACAACAAAGAGCATCATTGTTTGACATGCTTTTCCTACGGAGCCTCTCAGATGCGCTGCATTATCTAAACAATGTTGGCAGCAAGTACACAAGTAGCAAGTGTGAATCAAATCATAGATACCCACACATCCTGACTCCAAGCTTGAACATTCCCAGACTCCAGGGGTGTCTGGTAATCAATAACCCTAATCAATGATAGACCTGGCGTTTAGGATTTACATCCAGGGCTTGATGGCTTCCTACTCGCGGGGAATAACCCACGCCACATGTTTCTGTCCTGTGTTGGAACCACCAAATTAGGAGCTGCTCAACTTCGTTCTTTACCTCAAACATCCAAGGAGGGTTTCTCCCGGAAGAATGTTGTTTGATCCTTGCTGACACACAGAGTCCTAGTGCACAGAATAAGCAGTGAAGCTACAGGCTTGGCTGCTGGTCCTCTTGCACTGGCCTCAGCCTCACCTGCCAACCTACTCCATCCTTCTTGGCACCATCCTAGAAGCAGTAACCACCCCACTAAAATCTGCCTGTTCAGCTCTTTGCGTGAGTTTTTTCCTTACCTATTTCCATCTAAATGAATTAAGGTAGCAAAGATCTCCCATCCAGACTTTGAAACTGCTCTGACTCACGCTGAGTAAAATGGGTTTGGGGCCGATTGTACACACAATTCAGCCTGGAGGTCTGAGGAAAGCAGCGCAGAGAAGCCAACTGCATCAGGTCTTTGAAGTTACGACCATGGGCACCTTCCGAGGAGAGAAAACGATGCATGGAAGAACTTCAGAAGGTGGTTCACGTATTGCTCTATCTTTCCTGCTTCCACGGTGTGATTCTTTGAAAGAGATTCTAATTGTGGAAAATACGGCTTTGGAAACAGCCTGTAATGCAGCTTGTGCTTCCCCTAAACAAGGTTCTAGAGAGCATTTGTTTCAGGGAAAGTTCTGTGTAGAAAGAAAACCAAGTGATGAAAACAAGATTAAATATATCCAGTGTAATCAGCTAATAGGAGTAAATGTGAGTTATGGTTCCATGTGTTCGCCATGCAGTAGCAATTAGATTGAGGTTCTGTGAGAGTAGTAGAACGTTTACTGTGGGATGTGCCACCCTAAAACCCAGATTAAGGGGTCAGGATGTGGGAGAGGCGAAGTGAAGAGGCCGGTCTTTGCAGTAGGGTAAAATTTGTCTTCAGCCGTGCGGTCTCAGAAGGGATAGGACGTGCAGTCTGTTTCACGACACAGTGGGCAAACCCATACCTCAACAGCCTCGGAGAAAGAAGGGAGTCGTTCTTTTACCACCTCACAAATAGAAACCTTAATTGATTGGCTCCTCTGCAGCGTTTTGCTGTTGTGACTAAATTTAGGCTAAGCATGCCAAGGTCCCACCTCGTACTGCCCTTGGCACTGTGCTTCAAAAGCCAGCGCTCGCTTTTACCCTTCTAATTTCTTCTAAACAAAGAAAAGGAGTTTATATTTGGACTTGAAACGCACAGCAATACATCGAGCAGGATTCTATAGTAGAAATCAAACCCATGCTAAGTTCTGTTGCTGTTCAACGTGAGCTCTGCTGTCTTGCAAGGACTTAAAGCATGAATTGCACTGCAGCTATTAAACCGCTTCTGCAGCTCTAGAAAGCTCTGGGCCACGTGCTGTCAGAATAGCTCGGTAATTGTGTTGCTTCATGGAAGCTGGAGCAAATGGAGATGACTCCTTACTAATGTGTGGTGTTTACTTCTACGCTCAATAAAGGATAAAAATGAAAAGAAGACAGATAGGAAGGATTGTTTTAATCTTTCTGAAGGTCTGAAGGACTAAACTGGGAAATTTTGGTTGTTTCTTAGGAAAAAACTAGGTGATGCAGGCAGCTGGGAAGAAAGGAAAATACTCTCGCGGCCGTTAGGAAAGAAGTCTGTTGGTTTTACAAGGATTTTCTTACTCTTGGTTTTGTTCTCTGTGAGAATTAGTGGGTTTAAATTAAAACAATATTACGGTAAAAATAGATGAGTTTATGCCTGAACCTCCCGAAATGGGTTTAATAGTGTAATTATTAGTTCCAATCTTCTAAGAGATTTTAATTCTTGTTTTCAAGAACTCTGCGTTTCGAATCATTCCTAAATGCCAAGTTTTATAGGAAGGAGATATTTCCCGAGAAGAGCTATGTCAACATGAATAAAGCAGAGCAAGAGGAAACTCAAATGAAAAACAAATGACATAAACAATAGTAAAGAGGTTGAAGAAAATATTTGTAATGTTGCCAACCTGATTCATTTTCTTCTGCCTGAGGGAAAACCAGGGCTGACCATTGAATATAGATGCAAAAAGCTCTTTTATGGCCAAATTCTTACCCTAACTTCATGGCAACTCGCTGGGAGAATAAAGACTTGCAGCTTTGCTTTTTCCAACCGTTGAAACCTTAAACAGGTGGTGTCTCTGAGAATTTCCCCTTCGTTTCTTCGCTAGAATTTACTAAACTTGAGGGCAAGCAGAAAAACCCTGAGAGTAACAGAGTCTTTGCAGTCAATGGGTAAAAAAAATGGGGTTTGCAGGATGGATCTGGAAGAAAAATGCCCCTAAATGATGGGCTTTTAGATCTAGACACAGCTTTTCTTTATCACACAAGTAAGAGCACATATACTATGCAAGGACTGCAAGTGAGAAGCTCACGTGTGTGAGCTTCTCCCTAAACCATTACAGGTTCTTCGTTCACCAAGAAATAAGCTTTTCCTTCCAGGCTTTGCTCATCAGAAAAGGACTGAGGGGATGAACGATGTAGCATGGCCAATGCACCAGGCACACACTGCCAGCCGGGCCATCAGTAAGCACCAGTCATGAACAGAAAGCTGTCTGCCTTCTTACAACCCTACACACTCTGGAAGAAGGGCAATCTGGTCTTGAACCACACAAATTCATAGAAACATAAGGGATTGGAAGGGATCTCAATAGATCACCCAGTCCAATCCCTCTGGCATAGCAGGATCACCCAGACCCAGCGGCACAGGAACACAGCCAGGCGGGGCTGGAACGTCTGCAGAGAAGGAGACTCCACAACCCCCCTGGGCAGCCTGGTCCAGTGCTCCAGGACCCTCCCTGGGAAGAAGTTCCTGCTGAGATTGAGAGGGAACCTCTGTTCCAGCTGGCACCCAGTGCCCCTTATCATATCCCCAGACGACACTGAGAAGAACCTCTTCCTCCATGTAATTACTACTCCTTTTCTCTCTCTGTCAGCCAGAGTGCAAGAGGAAAACAGCCTGCAAAGCTCAGCACTTCGAGTATTCAAGTCCAGGTATCATTAGAAGAACCCAACATATCCTCTTCATCACCTGGGGCTGCCGCGTGTGACTTGCAATCGATACTCTAGCTCGAAATGATAGTAGTGAGTGGTGAGCAGAAGTTATTGCATTTTCTACATTACTATGAAATACAGACAATACATCCGCCCTCTTGGACGGCATCTCTTAACAATTGCCATCGAGCTGCAATGCTTTATTGAAAAGTCTGGTTGGAGTTTAATGAAATCTGTGTAAAATTTTAAACTGTAATTATTTTAATCTTGCTTCCCTGGCAGATTAATGAGGAGCATTTAACATCCTTTCTCGCTGATCTCTTTTAATTTATTCCTGCAATATTTATTCTTGTTCTGTTTTAAGACTGGCCAGAAATTACTTTGGATTAACTCAGCAGATATGGAAGAAATCAGGTAACTGCCTTCATTCTTTTGATGTTGTGTTAAATTACCTAACAACTGGCACTGACCAGACGATGCTTTGTTTTTAGAGTGCTTGTAAATTGGCAACATCCTTTTGTCTTACACAACTGAGTCATTTTCTTGGGTCACAATCTGCTTACACAGCATAATGTTACTGGCAGAAGGTGGCACAGGCCTCCTCAGCCTCAGGAGAGTTTTCAGACCAGGGTCCCCTTCTCTATGAGGCCAAACCCATGATTTTTTTCACATGAACCCCATTTCTTCCCTTGAGATTTGAAGGAGGCTAAAATGTGCAGAACAGGTCAGTAGAAGCCAAAACAAAAGCCCTCATTTTTAGCAATGAAAAACGTAGTGAGAAGTGGCACAAAAGAAACTCCTAGGTGTAATACCTTGCAAGAAATCCGAAGTGAGGTAATTAACTCCCTGTACAGTTCATCCTCTGTGATTTTAGTGGGCATTTACATTTCAGGCTTTACACTAAGCAAAGGTTTGGAGTCCCCTCTACTGGACTCCAAACTTCCCCTCTGCAGGGGAGGACTACAGGAGGGGGACACTACTGCATTGACAGGAACACCTTGGGCACCCCTGCGCTAGAAGATTCAGCCACAAGACAGATACCTCTTCTGGGAGGCAATCAGAGCCCACGAGGTCATTGGAGCCTCTTGTTCTGAGAAGCCTGTGCACACAGGCCAGTTATGGGCTGGCATCAAACCAGCTGGTAGCCCAGATTAATCTGACAGCTCTCTGGTAGCATTCCATCCTCCTCATACATGTGGGTAACTGCTCGTGCTGCTCAGAATTTCTGTCTAAATAACTCAATCCATAACTTTGAACCTGTTGGCCAATCTCAATCAGTGAGAAAGGGTGAAAGAGATGGAATTCTACAAATTGAGTAGAAAGATGCTTCACGCTTATTAAACAGGTCTTGCTGCCTAGAAGCAAAAGCCCCCGTTAGTCTGCTCCATTGCCTCAGATGAGTTCACACCCGAGATGGCCTACATGCCTGAAATGCAAGACCAACTTTTAAACAGAGCTTACACTTTACTAGGCACCAGAGAAACCAACCATGAAGCCCAAACTCTAAGAAACCAGGCTTCATTTGTTCTGCTCTCTGCACAGGGAGCTTCTTGTTTTTACTAAAAGCAGGAATGACTTGCTGCACAGCTTCCCTTTCCGCCAGTGCTGTTAAGGTGAGTGGATGTGGCCTTTCCTCCCAGGAAAGAAGTTGGCCCATGGACCAAAATTATGTCCTCAATTTCACTTGCTCCAGGAAAGGTTCACTGTTAACTTGACATGGGAAGAAAACCTTTCAGTTGGAGACAGACAGGATTGGAGCCTCCCTGTGCCGTGATGGCAATTCATGATGGGGATCAACAGGAGGAGATGGCTGATGCTCTAGACTCTAAGCCTTGCACAGGGAGCAGTTTAAGACAGAAACCTGAATGTTTTTAACTCGTAAGCAACTTGTCTTTAGAGATACTTGAGTTTCATGTGAAATTAAACTGATGTTAGGTATCTACTCACAGATTGACACGTTGCCACCTCTTTCATAGGCAGAAGAAACTCTCCCTGAAGAGAATAATATAGCCTACATTTGTGGTCTCAGAATATATGATATCATGTAGTATGGAATAGAGCATCAAAGGAAGAGTGGCCAACCCCCCCAGGTTGACCTTGAATGCTGCCTTTCAATGCAAGGCTCATCCCTGCCAGTGCTGATTCACACCAGAAGCTGAAGGCGCTTGTCATCTTGCCTGAGAGTTTTTGTCAAAAGCAAACAGAACTATCGACGAGGTATCACCTGATTCCTTAACCGAGTGCTGCAAAAGCTTGGGCTTTTAGAGAAAGAGCTGAAATTAACCCAACTGACGTGGGCTGTAATACAAATGAGAACTGTTATAGATCCAAGAGTCAATTACTGACTGGTTTTGTTTTCAATTGCTCCATCAGGCTCTTCTTGAAGTCATCTGGGGACAGGACAAGGGGCACTGGGTGCCAGTTGGAACAGAGGAGGTTCCCTCTCAATCTCAGCAGGACCTTCTTCCCAGGGAGGGTCCTGGAGCACTGGACCAGGCTGCCCAGGGGGAGTCTCCTCTGGAGAAGCTCCAGCCCCGCCTGGTTGTGTTCCTGTGCGACCTGGGCTGGGTGATCCTGCTGTGGCAGGGGGGTTGGACTGGATGATCTTTCCAGGTCCCTTCCAATCCCTGACACTCTGTGATTGCCTGATTTTGACCATTTCAGAATCATACTGACCTTACATGTTTATTCAAAGACAACACACTCTGCTGCCAAGAGATGCCTTGTAATGCCAAATGCAAAACTCTACGGTACCTGGATGTTTCTGACCACCTCCAAATGCTTTCTTTTTCTGGGTTCAGTGGGTATTTCTGAAAAAATGTGAAGAATTCACACTGGTAAATATTTTATCTTGAGCCAAACTCTCACTTTCCAGCAGGGATTGGGGTTTTTCCTAACTTGAAAGACATGCAGGTAAATTGGGCACTGGGAGTAGAGGGAAAAAGTGCAGGTTATCCGGTGGCACTCGCTTGGCTGGTTCTGCAAACCAATGCAGAGAACAACATTGCATCAGAACAAGAGATGTTCAGCTTCTTACGAAGATTCAGGGAAATCCATCCCCGTCCCTGCTAAAGAGTCTTGTGTGCTGCTGCTGTACCATGAAGGGGTGTAGAAAATGAGAGGAAAATGTGAAATCACACTGTGCCACAAGGAAGACCCTGAGAAACACAGAGTCGGTGGCATCCAAGAGCCCTGGAAGGCTCCCTGAACTACAAAGGAATGATGGTTCAGCGTGAGAGCTGCTCCAGACTCCAGATCAAAAATCCAGTGAAGAAATGAGGAACTGGGGCCAGAGGGCTGGAAGGATCCAACCAAAGTTGAACAATAACTTGTCCAAGCACAGATCAGCCCTAAAAATTAAGAAAGCTAAGGTTTTACATAATTAAAGGTGTGGCTGCTCCAGAAAAGTACATGAGCCCAGGGGGATTAAGACTGGTCTAGACCAAAAAGGGTTACTTGGTGATAAATAACTCTTAGAAATGGTAATTATGTTCTGCTCTAATGTTATTTACTGCCTAATATTGTTCACTGTGACTCCTTTAATTAATCTACCTGACATTCTCACTAACTCAATCCTTTTATCCTCAGCTGAGATTAAAGGTCCTTTTTATCTTACTGCTTTTATGTTCGTTCTTGGGTGAATCCACTAAGATATTAGTTGCCCGTGTGCGTTTTGAGCACTCATGGCCCTCACTTTCAGGGTTCACAGGAGCATTGCTTCCCCTTCTGATGTTACTGCAATCTTTTAGTGAGACCACATCTGGAGGACTGGGTCCAGTTCTGGGCCCCTCAGTTCCAGAAGGACACAGAGCTGCTGGAGGGTGTCCAGCGTAGAGCAACGAAGAGGATGAAGGAAGGAGAGCAGCTCCCTGATGAGGAAAGGCTGAGGGAGCTGGGGCTCTGGAGCTGGGAGAAGAGGAGGCTGAGGGGGGACCTCATTCCTGTCTAGAAATAGGTGAGGGGTGGGTGTCAGGAGGATGGAGCCAGGCTGAAGTTCATCTGGGGACAGGACAAGGAGCAGTGGGTGCCAGCTGGATCAGAGGAGGTTCCCTCTCAATCTCAGCAGGACCTTCTTCCCAGGGAGGGTCCCGGAGCACTGGACCAGGCTGCCCAGGGGGGTTGTGGAGTCTCCTTCTCTGCAGACGTTCCAGCCCGTCCTGGCTGTGTTCCTGTGCCACTGGGTCTGGGGGATCCTGCTGTGGCAGGAGTGGATGATCTTTTGAGGTCCCTTCTGTTCCCTAATGATTCTATGATTCCATGATCTTTAAGGTCCTTTCCAACATGAACTATGGTATGAATTTATAAATCTATAAAGGTAAAAGAGATGAAAACATAATAAAATGTATACCAAAAATCTATAATAAACATATTGATTGATTATTAATATCACATTTCTATATATAAAAATAAGGATAATTAAAATATAAGCAACAAAAATAGAATGCTCTAGGTCTTTGCTAAGCTAATGGATTCCACGCTCACACTTCTTACCATGGCAGATAGGAATTCACCCCGCTTTTTCCTACTCTTTTTTGAATGCTACTTTACTTTTACTTTCCCCTCTCATCCACAGACATTTCATACTACAGGCAGTCCAATTTGTGCATTACCTGATGATGGAGAATGAATCAAGCTGCGCACTGCTCACTGTGCCTTGCAGAGTGTCATGATTACATGGTAATAGTGGAGACAGCTCAGAATGGCAGAGCATATGTTTGATTAGTATCTCCCAACAAGGGCCCCAATTTTATTGGTATTTAATATCTGTGAGGCAGCAGAACAGAGCTCTTCTCTTTGCTAGGAATCTACGCTAGGCTCAGTATAATTACAGCTACTCATAGCCTTGGGTACTGGGTATTATTATGGCAGCAGTCATGTCGAGATGTAATGTCATGCGAGTAGCTCGATGTCTATCTCTTCTGAATTTCATTCCCTTTTATATATTTTAAATGTCTAATATGGAAAACAGAAGATACCTGAGTGCCCAGCGGGATGATGATCACACAATTTGCTCCCAAGATGACATTCACAGCGCATTTTCCAACAGCTGCAGGTTTGCATCCAGATCCTGGATGTCCCTGCATGGTTGAGTTCAACAACTTGATAAGATCTAATGGTTAGAAACCAGAAATGGAGCAAAACCTCACAGAAACATTTAACTTTTTAATCAGAAATTCAATAACTCTGGTGCTTTGACTATGGTTTTACTTCCAGAGAATATTTGTCTAACCGTTCTACCTTTGGGCAAGATCTCTCTTTTCACACAGTGCTCTGTTAAATCAGAACAAAATGATAGCCCTGCTTAAAGCTTAAAAAGCAAAGCACACGACACCACTGCTAGGCAAGAGAGATAAAACAGTGAACACCCACATTTTGGGAAGAAAGCACAGAGAAATTGTTATCAGGTGTGGTTTGAAATGGCTATAAACTGGCTATAAAATCCCATTACAGGTGATCAGGAGGGAAGTGGCAATTCACAGCTCCAGCAGGAAAGGTTATTCCTCAGATGATAGTGGAAGCAAACACATTTGCCAGGGCTACAGAGTGAGAGGTCATGAGAGGAGAAAACTGAGACATGGGTCTGGGTGCTGACATCAACTGCTGAGAGCTTGGTACTAAGCTTAGAGGGAAGCGGTGTGAAAAGGCTCCTGTGGAAGAGTCCTGGGAGCTTTTGCTTTAATATACGGGCATACAATGTGCAGGGAAGAAGCTGAAGATGAGACTTCCATAGATTCATAGGGAAGGGACCTCCAGGATCATCTATCCCAGCCTATCAACCTAAACATACAGTTGTAATGAGCTGTCCCAGCAGCCTGTCCAGCTGGGTCTGAAAACTGCCCCATGTAGGGCAATCAACCTCTTCCCTTGGGAGATGATTCCTGCGGTTAATTGTTCCCATTGGGAAGAATTTTCTTCTGGATTCCAATGGGAATCTTCCCAGGAGTCGCTCACACTCATCATCCCTCATTTTTTCCATTTGAAAGGGGAGTCACCATCTTCTTGGCAGCCACGCTTTAGGTGCTGGGACATGGAGATAAGGTCCCCCCAAAGCATTGTCTTCTCAAGGCTGAACACACCCAGCTCACTCAGCCTTTCTTCATATGGCAGAGCTTCCAGCCCTCTGAGTATCCTCCAGTCCTCCTCTGGACCCTCTCCAGCCTCTCCACATCTTTTAGTGTAACAGGGACCAAAACTGAACCCAGAACTGCAGGTGTGGTCTGACCAGCACTGAGCAGAGTGAGATGGGCAGTGCTGGACCTGGCTGTTGTTCCACCCTCTCTGAGGTCTCACCAGCAGATACAAAACAGTGGGACGTGAGTTTCTGTTGCTGCAGGGTCGCTCGCTGAGAGCTCTTTGCAGAGGAATCAGCAAGTACCATCTGCATAAAGAAAATAGGAAACAAGCTCCTTTGCATATGCAGAGGGAAACAGTTCTGTGCATCACAGCTTACTGCTCATGCAGCTGTTTGTAAACAAGGCATTTGGTTAATCTGCCCTGGAGTATGTGTTATACGGGGTAAATTGTTACTGGTGAACTAGTTACCACAACCATGAAGGGCCTTGAGATGATGCTTTTCAGCACGGAGCTGATCACTGGCAATTTAATACAAGGTGGAACAACTCTATTTGTTTCTTGCCTAAGTCATCAAGAGGATCTGCTTCAGGGAACTGGAGCGTTGTCAGTGGAGAGCTTGACCAGTCAGAGTAATTGGAAGTAGTTCAAAGGTACCCCAGGAGCCTCAAATCAGTCTTGGGAAGCAATGGTGTGGGATGTTTGTGTGAATTTCTTAGCAAATCAGTCAAGTTAAAATACAGAGGTGTTTAGCTAGGTGGCTTCTCAAAGAGACTTAGAGACTAGTGAGGAATCTTTGTTGGGGAAGACTGTGCAGGTCTTCTGTCCACCTCAGGCTCTAAGAATTGCTCTGAGGGATTTCGTGTACTGTGGAGGGTTATATGCTAGGAACCATTTTCCTGTCTGGGGTAAAGTGATTTCAAAGCAATCAGGAAAACGATCATAGAATTATTAGGGGTTGGACACCCACCAGCAGCTCTGTGTCCTTCTGGAAGTGAGGGGCTGCATTCATAGCATGGCTGATGGTGGAAGGGACCTTAAAGACCATCTAGTTCCAACCCCTGACGCTTGAAAATACCGTTTAATAGGCCTAGTAGGGTTGGGTTGACAGTTGGATTTGATGATCTTGAAAATCTCTTGCAGCCTTGATGATTCTATGATATTTAATATGTTATACATTTATTTATTCGATTGTATTGTGCAGACTGTCACTATGTAAAATGGCTTGTGACAAGGTAAGAGTAAACAGAAGCAGGCAGCTGCATCGCAGAGCTACATCCCATCGATGTTTGCTCTCGTTTCCTTAAAATAGAGTAAATCAAAATGGAATAAATCAAATAGAATAAAACAAATAGAATAAATCAAATAGAATAAAGCCTGCATGATTTGGATCCAATCTCTGTGCAAATAAGTGAAGAAGCACCTCTGCCTTTCAGGATGGAACAGATCTCTCAGAAACACTAGCCTGAGCAAGCTGTTTGTGGCAGTGCCTCTACAAGCTCCGAAATAACATAGTGAGATGCTAATACCCTTTCCTTACTCTGCCCATTCTGCATTACACTTCATTCAGAGACATCGACAAGGAAATGTTAGTCCAGATGGGGCTACACCAAGGGCAGGTCCATGTACTGCTTATCTTTTCCCTTGGAAAGAATAAATACCAACGCTTCTATCGCTAACAGTGAATAACATTATAAACATTGAGTGTTTTATGAACTCAACATAAATACTGTTGTTAATACTAAATAGCCATGCAGTTATTCCTGGTTTTCAACCCAGTGCTCATCTACATCTAGTAGGTTAGTAGTAGTACTAGTCTACATCTAGTTACACATCAGGTTTTGCAGTCCTAGCCTATAGGTTAATGCAGGCAGCCTTTCTAACAGCTATAGTCTTGAAAAGCAGAATTCCAAATTGGCCAGGATCACGGCTCCAGCTCCTCCTGGGGCCATAGATGCTTGTCTTCGCTCCTGTGCTTTGCACGGAAGAGATTAAACACCCTAAGCCAGACAGAACAGTGCAGCTGCAACAAGCCCAGGCAAAAAGGATGAGGGGACATAACAAGCCCAGGCAAACCTTCAGCCCTGATCGGCACCAGCTCAGCAAGCCTGGGCAGACAGTCAGAGGTCTTCTTTGCACAGCTCTCAGATGGGCTAGCATTAGCCATCTATACAGTATTGGCTTTGCCATCCATCATTTAGCTATAGTTGGTGGAGAGCAGGCTCTCGCAGGATGTGATTCAGTGCTTGATGATCCATCTGCCAGGCACCTGTGCAGCATCGCCCATCCCATTTGGTTTTCTCCTTTTCCCCCCATTTTTCTCCTTTTTATCCCCGTTTGAAATATTCATATTTAAATAACACACAGCTCTGTTTGTAGGGCCTGCTGGTTTTTCTGGTTGCACAGTTTTGAGGGAGAGCATGTGCTCCTGACACAGCCGAGCAGAGGTGTTTCATATGCTGAGGTAACACTAGATTCAGGATTTCATCTACTTGCTGTAGGCTTTGGGGTGCCAAACACCCGACCCAGGCAGCTGGACTCTCTCTTAAGCTTCCCCCTCATGGAACTCAGATCATGACATCCCTGCAGTATCCGCATCCTGCAAGGGACTCCCTGAGCCAGTTGTGTGCAGAGAAGGGACAAATACAGCCTCAACTCTCAATTGCCAGCCAGTGCTATTGAAACGTAAACTTCACAAGGCTTGATAAAGAAGAAAGATGACATTTCCTGACTCACCCAACCTCAGACATGCATTAAAATTATAATATTTGAGGGGTTCTTTGAAGCCATTCGCACACAGAATGTCCCTTCGTTGGGAAGAAAACTACTTATCAGTTGTCCCTCGCCCAAGAATATTTCAAAGAAATTAGATTCTCTTGGTTGAAAATTGAATCCTGGAAAATATTTGGGCTTAATGCTGAAACCCCAGATGTAAAAATCTCTGCAAAGTGACTGTTTCCCTGTTTTCTTTTATGGGAAATGCCAGCATAAATAATAAATGAAAAACAAGCTCTTTTTTTTTTCTCCTCCTTTCCCAACTTTCCCATGAAAAACAAATGATATTTTCCTTCAACTCTACTGGCAGCAGAAATGTCAATACAGAAAGCCTTCAGGCACCAGTCTGGGTTTCTCTTCAAAAGCACAAGGTTAATGAGCAGATTGAGAATTGTCAGGAACTCACAAGTCTGAAGGAACCTCAGATCCATCTGCTGGACTCTCTGCTCAATGACTCACAGGAGGGTGGAAGGTTGTAATACCCTTCCTTTGAGGAGGACAGCTCTAATCCTCCAGTGATCAATCCCTCCCAGAACCAGATAGTGCAGCTGGCTTTCAAGACATTGGAAATGTATAGAAGGCTTCAGTGAGTACACAGATGCACCAGTGCTCAGATCATTCCAGACCTCTAGAGTTCATCAAGTCCAAATCCCCTTCTCAAGCAGGACCACAGAGTCTAGGGCAGGTCACACAGGAACACGTCCAGCTGGGTCTTGGAAGTGTCTCCGGAGAAAGGGAGTCTACAACCCCCCTGGGCAGCCCCTTCCAGCGCTCTGTGACCCTTGTAGTAAAGAAGTTCCTCCTCCTGTTGAGGTGGAACTTGCTGTGCTCCAGCTGACACCCATCACTCCTTGTCCTGTCACAGGGTGCAAGTGAAAAGAGATTGTGTCTTCCTTCTTGACACCCAGCCCTCAGGGATTTATAGACAGTGACTAAATCCTCTTGTAGGCGTCTCCTCTCCAGACTGAAAAGCCCCAGGTCTCTCTATCTCTCCTCATAAGGTAAGTGCTCCCATCTCTTCATCATCCTCATGGCCCTTGATTGCACTCTCTCAAACAGATAATCTACTGGTCATAGAAGTTTTCACTGGTTGCAAACAGGTATCAGAACTGAGAGTCCTGGAAAACATGTCACCAAATAACTGCTGCTGAAAAAGAATCCTAAGCAATACTGACAAGCTACAACAATAACTCCTTCCCCCCACCCCCTTTACTCAGCACTTCACGTTCAAAATGCTATTTATAAAGCACAACCACATCTGTGATGCATCCTTGTGTGAGGGATGAAGATATCCTTATGGGTGGGAAAGAGTGAAAACATCAGAACCTCCTCTGAAGTCAAAAAGCTGTGGTGGGGAGGCAGAGCTGTTTTCATAACCCCGTTTGCAGTAGGGAGGAGTGTGTGTTGTCCCCATGTGAACATCTGCAGAAGTAGTAGCTGTAAATGTAAAAATGTCCCACCTTCTCTGAATTACAGTGTCACTGCCTGGCACATCTGTGACACCACAGAGCCCCGGAGCCATTCCAGGTCAGGCTGGATGCGGCTCTGGGCAACCTGGTCTGGTGAGTGATGGTCCTGCTGGTTGCAGCGGGGTTGGACTGGATGCCCTTTGGAGGGCCCTTCCAACCCTGTGATTCTATAATTTACTGAATATTCTGTATGCAATGGAAATAGGGAAATAGAGCGATCCTACCAAACTTGGCTCAGTTAGATCACAGTCACATTTGAGTCACTGTTTATCTTTCACAGAATCACAGAGTGTTAGCGATTGGAAGGGACCTCAAAACATCATCCAGCCCAACCCCCTGGCCACACCAGGAGCCCTTAGATCCAGTCACA
>VZRI01001180.1:356830-400471 GCA_013397515.1 Upupa epops
TTGATCAACATTCATGGGGTCACCCCTGAGTGCTCTCCTCCCTTCATCATCTTCGTTGCTCTACACTGGACACCCTCCAGCAGCTCTGTGCCCTTCTGGAACTGAGGGGCCCAGAACTGGACACAGTCCTCCAGATACAGTCTCCCCAGTGCAGAGTAGAGGGGGAGAAGAACCTCTCTGGATCTGCTAACCACCCCCCTTCTGATCCCTCCCAGGATGCTGTTGGCCCTCTTGGCCACCAGAGCACATTGCTGGCTCAGAGTCACCCTGCTGGCCACTAGGACCCTCAGGTCTCTTTCTCCTCCCCTGCTCTCCAACAGGTCAGTGCCCACCCTCTCCTGGTCCCTGGGGTTCTTCTGGCCCAGATGCCAGCCTCTACACTGCCCTTGTTCTATTTCCCTTTCTGCTTACTCTGAGCTGCATTTTCTAACCCCCTGCCTTTAAATACAAACCTGTCTTGGTCTTGAATCACAGTGCAAGGCTGCCGTGCTAATCAATTCATAACATTAGTGATCATCAGCAAATTGGGTTTGTTACACTGATGTTTATCACAGTCTTTGTTCTGAACGTGTACTGATTGTTATCAGCCGGCAGGATGTGTCTGTACAGAGGCTGGGGTAACACACGCACATCCTCACCGTCTGCAGCAAGAACTCAGCTGGAAGCTCCGAGCACTGCTGGAGCATCGCAGACTCCAGCTGAAATGTCACCCCAAGATTCCTTCATGAAATCTTAAAGGCTCAGGAGTAGCGGGAGCTGATCTCCTGCATCTGCACAAACTGACACCGTGCAAATCTCAGGGAACAGTAATTTGCTGGCGTTCCCACCTGACAAGAGCACCAGGAGGTGAATTAAATAATGCAAGGCTCAGAAGCGGAGTAAAACCTTCCCGCGAGCCTGCTCATCGCAGGCACACAAGCAGCTGGTTCCCACTGCAGTTCCTATTTGTTTCCAAGCCTCCCCAGCTGGGCTGAGTGAAAACCTTGTCACACTGACTGACAATCTCACAACCCTCGGAGCCAGGCTGTGGGACAGCCCTCTGTACAGTGGGGAGGAACAGACACTTCCTGGGGAGGGACTGGCAGCAGGCAGCATGTTCCTCACTGTAATTTCCCTCATGGACAGTGCTGCACCTCAGCATGGGGATCATGAGGGGAGATTCTGCTGGTATCTCCTTTAGATCAAGGTTTGCGTGCAATGGTGATCCTGCCCAGGGCACAGATAAGAGTCTGGGGGATCATGCTGTCCCTCTGAAAGTCGCCTGCAACCCTCCAGTGTCCCATCATTTGAGATGCCTTGAGTAGAGAGGAAGATCATGGAACCATAGAATCATTAAGGTTGGAAGAGACCCCCGAGATCATCAGGTCTAACAGTTAATCCAACCCCACCCTGCCCACTAAACACTCTCCCCCGGGGCCACAACTACTCGTTTTTGAACCCCTCCAGCAATGGCCACTCTCCCCCTCCCTGGGCAGCCTGCTCCAACCCTGAGCACTCTGTCAGGGAAGAGGTTTCTCCTGATGTCCAACCTAACCCTCCCCTGGCACCACTTGAGGCCGCTTCCTCTTGTCCTATCCCTGATGACTGGAGAAAAGAGACACCTCACATCTCTACACCTTCCTCTCAGGTAAACTGTGAAGGTCTCCCCTCAGCCTCCTTTTCTCCAGACCAAACAACCCCAACGTCCCGAGCTACTCCTCTAGCACTGGTCACTCGCACACCAAGGGTCAGATGCACAGGTGCTCAGCACCTTCTGCTGGGGCCACCTTCACAAAGAACTCGGTGCAGTCTCTGTGCCACCACTGCCTTTTGAAGGCGAGTTCTTTAAGAAGTAAAGTGTTTACTGTGTGCAGAAATGGTTCAAAACACACTTTTCCCAACGGACTGGACAATTCCAAGGTCAGAGAGCGGGATGGCTTTACTCCAAAGGAAAGAAGAACACCCGTACAACTATGATTCAGCCTCTGATAATTATTTATCTATTAATTAAAAAGGGGATGGGGGAAGGGAGTAAGGAGAGAAGATTCCCAGCAAGCAGAATGGTTTCTGTATGACACTAAGAGAGAGATATCTGCTCATAGTACAGGTTGATGAGATGTATAGATGAGGAGTTAAAAATGCAGCGAGAAGCCCAGTGCAGCAGCCCCACTGTGCAAAGATGCTCAGTGCCACTCCTGGCAGGTAATCAATGGAGATTTGCTAAGGGCCACTCTCAGCAGGTATTTAATGCCTCTGTAATCACAGCTTGAATGGAGCTCACCTCCAAACCTTGCTGCAGGTATCCTACAAGATCCCATCACACATAAAAGATGTCAAGATAATAACAATAACCCTCAGCAGAGCTACAGACTGGGGGATGAGTGGCCATGGCACACAGGGACCTGGCAGGACTGGGTGACAACCAGCTGAACAGGAGCCAGCAGGGTGCTCAGGGGGCACAAAAGGCCAATGGCATCCTGGCTGGGATCAGCACTAGTGTGGCCAGCAGGACTAGGGGCATCACTCTCCCCCTGGACTGGGCACTGGGGAGGCCTTCCCTTGAGTCCTGGGGGCAGTGCTGGGCCCCCCACTGCAAGAAAGAGATTGAGGGGCTGGAGCAGGTGCAGAGGAGCAGCGAGGCTGGGGAAGGGACTGGAGGAAAACTCTGATGAGGAGAGGCTGAGGGAGCTGGGGTGCTTAGCCTGGAGAAGGCTCAGGGAGGACCTTCTCACTCTCTACAGGTCCCTGAAAGATGGTTCTAGACAGGTGGAGATCAGGCTCTTCCCCCAGGCAACCAGTGATAGGACAAGAGGGCAGGGCCTGAAGCTTCCAGGAGAGGGTTATGTTGGATGTTAGGAAGCCTTTCCTCATGGTAAGGATGAACAGACCCTGGTCTGGACTGCCCAGGGCAGTGATGGAGTCCCCATCCCTGGAGGTGTTGAAGGACAGCCTGGCTGTGGTCCTGAGTGCCCTGGTCTGGCTGATGGGGTGATGTTAGCTCCTGGGCTGGGCTGGATGAGCTCAGAGGGCTTTTCCAGCCTCAATGATTCTGTGTGATTGTGTGAAGGCACCAGTGAGTGAGGAGAGGAACTCCTTTTCATTCACATTACTTGCAGAAGCAGGCAGGTGGTCAAGAAATGCAGGGGTGGGTGCAAAGAGTGACAACAATCATCGCAAAGTGGGAATTTATCAAGTGGAAATGACAGCCAGAGGAACATTCTGTGCAGCTGAACTCCACAACCCTCAGGCTTTCATAAGGAAACTCACAGCTGGCAGAAGTCTGTGGCACGAAAGATATATTTGCGTGTTTGGGTCCACAGGGGAGGCTTAAATTGCTTTATATCAGCGAATATTTAAGCACCAAGCATGAATTACAGGTAGTACAACTAATAAACGAATCCATTTAGATCAGGGCTTTTCAAACAAACCATTCTGTCTCGCAAACAGCCATAACCTGGCACAACGTTTCATCAAAGGAAAGATGAGTGAAGTCGCCGAGTTCTGGTTGCCCAGGTAATCTCAGGATCATTTATGTCTCCATAACTAAAAAAGTTAGCAGCCCGCTCATCGGGCAGGCTGTGTCTGAGCGAGTTTTTTATGCTAAGAGCTTGGAATCCCGAGTTTGATTTACTTGATTGATAATGGAAAGAGTAACAGCGAAAGAGAAATACATTTTTAATAGGACGCTCTGCAGTCTCTGCAGTAAAGCAGCGGATGAACAATGGGATTTCTTTTTCAGATTTCATTAGGGTTGTGATAAAACGGATGAAAGATTATTACCCATATAGGTGAAATACAAAGAAATCCATCTATTTTGACAATTACAATATTTTACAAATCCTCTGGGGTCGCAGTTTTGTTGGCAGGTTGGAAAAGTTGGCTCAACTTACGCTCAGCCTACAGTAGATGCAGTAATTTATAGCATCTGAAAGGTAGAACCGTATCCCGCTATTTAAATTAGCCTTTAATAGATGGCATGAATCATTTTCATTCTCAGGCTTTTGCACATCGGACTGCCCTGCTAGAAACACAGCCTTGGTGGTGACATTGTTTAAGGGGCTGCTCTTACAGTGCTGCTTCAATAAGTTTCCAAGGGCTGCAGAAAATCGTAGACTCTTAGAATGGGCAGGGCTTGAAGAGACCTTAAAGCTCATCTGGTTTCAGAAACAGGGGTGCCTTCACTAGAGCAGGGTACTCAGGGCCCCAGCCAACATGGCCTTCAGCACTGCCAGGGATGGGGCAGTCACAACTGGCTTGGGCAACCTGTTCCAGCATCTCAGCACCCTCACAGCAAAGAATTGGTTCCTCATAGCCAACCTCAATCTCCCCTCTTCAAGCCTGTGACCCTTTCTCCTCTTCCTATCGCTACCCCCAGTGTCAAAAGCCCTCCCCCAGCTTTCTTGTAGCCCCCTTCAGACATTGGGAAGCTGCTCTAAGGTCACCTGGGAGCCTCCTCTTCTCCAGGCTGAACAACCCCAACTCGCTCAGCCTGTCCTCATAGGGGAGGTGCTCCAGCCCTCTGACCATTCGAGTTGCTCTCCTCTGGACCCCTTCCAGGAGCTCTGTGTCCTTCTGATGTTGGGGAATTCAGAACAGGACCCAGTACTGCAGGTGGGGTCTTACAAGGGGGAGAATTCCCCCACACCCCCCTTGACCAACTCTCACTGCTTCTTTTGCTGCAGCCCAGGACGTGGTTGGCTCTCTGGGCTGTCAGCACAAACCGATGGCTCCTGTTAAACTGCTGGTCCATCCCTCCCCCAGTCCTTCTCCTCAGGGATACACTGACCAGACTAACACAAGAATAACCCCCCAAGCCTTACAACTAATGAAGCATTGCTCAGCTGTCAAGAGACCTCTTTGGGAAGAGCAACTCTTGCGTTTCATTTCTCTGGTGGCAGTAAAGTGCCAAAAATGACTTTAAATGAAAAAGACAAGAAAAAAAAGCGAGGAACTGTCTCCAAATCCATGACTTTGCGGCTTCTTGTAAATCAGGAACGTTGACCCGTGATTGTTTGTAACGTGATAAAGCATAATGTGAATGTAATGGCTTTTGAGACACAAGCTATTAAATACTGTACAGACCTGGTAAATCTATTCGAGAAGTCGGTTGCCAGGCTCCTAGATCTTACTACCTTTTCAGAAACAGCAAGTTTCATTTCCAGCACCCCCGGCTGGGATTCAGAACGACAGCAAAAACAATGACTTGCTTTAAGGTTTTACATACCAGGCAGGAGAGTCACCACTCCAGGAGACTGCCAATGTATACAGAGACAAATACTACACCGAGGGAAAGCTGCATGGAGAGAGGGAGGGATGAAGGGCTGTCTCATCACTCTTAACCTACTGTACTTCAGTCTGCAGCCAGCCGAACGAAGCTGGGGAAGGGCCTGGAGGACAGGTTTGATGAGGAGTGGCTGAGGGAGCTGGGGTTGGTTGGTCTGCAGGAAAGGAGGTTGAGGGGAGACCTTATTGCTTTTCACAGTTATCTGACAGGAGATTGGAGAGAGGTGGGGATCAGTCTCTGCTCCCCAGTCACCAGCAACAAGAGGAAACAGCCTCAAGTGGTGCCAGGGGAGGGTTAGCTCAGACATCAGGAAAAATATCTTTCCTGACAGAGTGCTCAGGGGTTGGAACAGGCTGCCCAGGGAGAGGGGAGTCACCATCCCTGGTGGTGTTCAAAAAACAAGTAGGTGTGACCCTGGGGAACAGGGTTTAGTGGGCAGGGTGGGGTTGGGTTGATGGTTGGACTGGATGAACTCGGAGATCTCTTCCAACCTGAATGATCCCGTGATTCTATGGTTCGATCCCAAAGTTTTGAGACAACTTTGCCTGAAGCCATTCCCCAGCTGCTGACTGGACAGAGACTGAGCTGAAGGAGGGCAAGAAATACACAGTGTAGGAAAATATATGAAATCTTTGCTCACTAAGTAGCAATGAAAAATTCCCCATAGACAACAGCACCAGTAGACCGAGAGATCTATGTTTCTGTTCCAAAAAACAAAAGGGATTTACTGCAGACTATTTTATCATGCTGAGCAAAATGCAGATTGACTACAGGCTGCAATAAAGCAGCCACAGGATACCTGTCTCACCAGCTTTACTCCTACGTGAGCTCTGATGGAATAAGGTCCCTCAGCACCAGCAACTAAATATTTCTCTGCCTGTTCAGCTGAAATGCTTATGAAATTGTAAGATTGGAGGTTTGCATTACCCAGACACAAAATTCATGACCTGCTATTAAAAGCCATGAAAGAAACAATGGCCATTCCATGAAAAACCACAAAGGTTTCCCAAATCTGACAAAGATACAGCCCTTGGGATATGGGCTTGAACGAGCAGACTGGGGGCACCTCCTCCTCTCCCATGGTACCTACTCCATCATCTCTTTCATAAGAAAGCAGAAGCAGAGGTAAACACGGAGCTGCCATACCCCTGAATTGCTGCTGTGTATTGCAGTGATACCTTTAGCCTCCCTATCCATCTCCTGCAATTTAAGATACAGGATGTCTGACCCGATCTCACTGTGATTTTCTGGCCCTAGACCCTCTGTTGCAGACACTGTATTTGTGAAATGAAGTTCCCAATCTACAATAGAAAAGACCCTCTGGAGAGGCTGTATTTCTGCCACGCGATAGCATCAGTCAGGCTGTAGAGCTGCCATTTAAAGCTGGGTGCTGGACAAAACATCAGCTGCAATTACCCTGCCTGGCCAGGGACAACAAAGCCTTGGAGTGAGAATGTGGCTTCAGAGTAAAACATTTCCATAGGTGTCCAGTCTCCACCACTCTGAGTGCCATCCTCTATCCACGCATGGCTAAGAACACCCAAGGTCCTCAGGACTGATGCTGTAGGTCTGGGTTTTGCGTGTTTGGGTTTGCCATTTCTAAAACCAAAACAGAGTCAATCAGTTGTGTCGGATGACAAGAAAAAATTCCCCGGGAGAGGACTTTTCTTCTACACACAGATCATTAGGCATTGGAAGGGTCCTCAGGAGGTCATGAAGATGACGAAGGAAGTAGAGCACCTCCCTTTCCTCTGGGAAAAGGTCTCAAGAAAGGAGTAGCAGGACACAGCAGGTAGAGAGCTAACGGCTTCACCCCTTCCCTATTTATGTTTTCTGAATTTGCTGCTCTTTCAGGTAAATAGGTAGGGAATAGAAGGAATTACAACAGCGGGTTAAAGTTTGGGTTGAAGTCTTCGCATCTGAGACTACAGATAGGTTAACTTTATCAAAGTTTTAACTTTATCCAAGCCTTATCTGCTTGAGTTTGAGAGATGTTTTCAACATGATCTGCTAGTTTCTATGCTTGTGCTTATCAACAGCCTGACATCATCGTCTGCACATACCTTGAGCTATCAGCAAACTTGAGAATCACTTCTGCCTAAATATTTTGAAGAAATTACAGCTATAAGGCTCCACTTCAGAAGCACCTGTGCTCACACTCTGTTCCCTCAGTAACCCCAGAGAAAGAAGATCGTTAAGCAGCTTCTCATTTGCTGTGAAGTACTCTGGGCCACCAACAGGAAATAAGAAAACCCCTCAGAACCTGTTGCTGTATTCAGGATCTATCATGACATTGAAGTTATTACAGTGCCAGCTGACTGTGTCTAGAATATAGAGCTCCTTTACATGCTCTGAGTGAAAAACAAACCAGAAAAAGCTTTAGATTTTACCCTTGGAAATGCCCAACCAGATCTCAGGTGCAGAACAGCAGAGCGTGGGGAATTATTGCCAATATACAATAGGAAATAAGCGAAACAAATGGGTTTAACTGGGGTTACATCAATAAGTTTTTGGACACCGTGGTCATAGAATCCTTAGGGATCAGAAGGGACCTCAGAAGATCATCCAGTCCAATCCCCTTGCCACAGCAGGATCACCCAGACCCAGTCACACAGAAACACAGCCAGGCAGGTCTGGAACGTCTCCAGAGAAGGAGACTCCACAGCCCCCCCTGGGCAGCCTGGTCCAGTGCTCTGGGACCCTCCCTGGGAAGAAGGTCCTGCTGATAATGATGTGGAACCTTCTATGCTCCAGCTTGCACCAAAATGACTCTGTGTCCTGACCCTCTATCAATAAACATTACTAACTGGGGCAAGTGCCCAGTTAGCTCTGGGATGAGATGGCTCACGGGCTGCAGTGAAAACTAATCTGCCAGCCACTCGAAGGGCTGAGGCAGAACTGACATATTTCATTTTGCTTCTAATTCCTTACACTGAGGGACTTGCAGCAAACAGCCTGGCAGAGGCTGGATAATCTCGTTGTCAGTGCTAGGCAGAGTTCTGCTGGCACAGTTTTGCTATCTTTCTTACTCTATGTCTTTTTCTGAGTGAATGTAGTTCCTCACAGAGAAGCTTTGTGGCTCTGAATACTTAAAATATCCTCTGCCAGAGGAAGGTTTATTCCAAAGCAGATAAACATGAAGTGATCAACAGTTCTGCAAACACATGTTTTGAGACTGCTGAAGGGAGGAAGCACCTTTAACCATCCTTTACCCGTGCTCTGCAAAGGCAGTTTGCCTTGCATGACATTAGGCAGCAGTTTGTGCATCTCTAATGATTGCTTAAACGTTCCAGCCTCCTTTTATCCCCTGGATATTTGTGCTGCCACCTACTAAACTGCTCGAGAGGACAGTGTCCATGAAAGTTGCAGTATTCTCACTGGAGGAGTAGCAACATGCATTGTGAGTGTGAACCAGAGGTTGTTTCAAAGTCACCTGCCTGTGTTTTTCCTTCTCCATGGGATGCAGTGAAGGTCCACTGGTGAGCTTGATCCAAGGAGTATGCCAGGTGGAAATGAAATTTCACTGACCATTTCACAGAATCATAGAAGCCTAGAATCCTTAGAGATCGAGAAGGAATTTGAAAGATCATCCAGTCCAGTCCCCCTGCCACAGCAGGATCACCCAGACCAAGTCACACAGGAACACATCCAGGCGGGTCTGGAACATCTCCCGAGGAGACTCCACAGCCCCCCTGGGCAGCCTGGTCCAGTGCTCCAGGACCCTCCCTGGGAAGAAGGTCCTGCTGATATTGAGATGGAACCTCCTCTGTTCCAGCTGGCACCCAGTGCCCCTTGTCCTATCCCCAGATGACCTTGAGAAGAGCCTGGCTCCATCCTCCTGACACCCACCCCTCACCTATTGAGAAACATGAATGAGGTCTCCCCTGAGCCTCCTCTTCTCCAAGCTTGAGACCCAGCTTCCTCAGCCTTTCCTCTACCCTTGTAACCTGCTGAGCTTTCCAAAACTTTTTCTTTGATAGGAGATGGCTGGATTTCCTTAGCTAGGGGAGCAGGAGGAGCAAAATCACCTACAAACTGTCCCAGTCCATGGTCAAACCCACCGCAGGAAACCAAGTGCCAGCAAAGTACAAGCCAGCTCAGCCGTTTATGGCAGTGTGGTATTTCCTTTCTCTCCGAAGGACAGCTTGGCCTGAGTCACAACATAAATGTAGCCTAGCAAGACAAACTTGACTGATGAGCGTAAGAACAGAGCAGTGGTTCATTTAATCAAAAGCTTTTATAAGCAACTAATGTAAATTAAAATGCTGAAAGAAAGTTAAAAAAAAAAAGAAGAAGGAAAATCAAAGTTACCCAGGCTGCTGGAACCTGCTTTAAAAGCATACCAACACTCATCTCCACACCCTTTTCTTTTTCACTTTAGTTCCTCCTGGAACTATAATACAGTTTTTTATAATTAAAGAAAAACCACAAACCAGCCCTTTCGAACAGGATTGTACTTTTACATTAACAAAATGCTCCCTTCTGAGTGAGTCAGGCTGCGATGCCCATTAATGGCTAACAGCTCCGTTAAAAAGGGTGAGCAAAGAAGCCCCAGAATGTTTTATTGTTTAACGTGAAAGCACCCAGAACAATGGAGGGGCATTTTTTTTTTCCCTGTGAATCAAAATAATCACATTTAATTAATTAAATGCATACAGCATCTGATTCTGTAGCTGTGCTGTGCATGGAAGTCAACTGGGTTTAATAAGATGCTACACAATAGAGTCAATTAGTGCAGTTGCCTCTAACCTACAAAACGAGGGCAGTTGGTTTGCTTACATGTAAACTTACTCCTGACTGAGTATCCGTGGTCTCCAGTGACAGCTACTGCAGGCAGGTTATTATCTTTTTAGAAGTGGCTACCAGTGATGTGTATCTCTGGCTTTGAATGCCAGAAACGCAGCAGGAAGTCAAGCGAAAGCCGCTCCAATTCATCAGGGCATCAGTTTTTCTCCCCGAAACACAAGATGAAGAGTCAAAACCCAGGAGATAGGGCCAAACAGAAAACCTACTTCTGAATATCTATGAAATAGAGATTCTGAATGTATTCACCTGCTGCATTCATCTGAAATATCTACCTTTATGTCTTGTTCCTTCCACGTTCAATCAGGAATTTGTGCTGAGTGCAAATGTGAGCAGCACAGTACAGAGCATGAAAGCAGCCAAACGCCTGAGCACAAAATAAAAAAGTTGGTTAGGCTCTTATTTATTCATCTAGTCAATACAATTGCCTCCCTACTGGAAGGAAATTAGAGAATTACAATACCTAGATCCTGCCCGTGCAGCACACCTAGCAGGGAGTATATTAATCGTGAGTTAGTCTATTGGAGACACCTGTCCATGGAACAAGAGCAGGGATTGATTTTCAGTATCATGTTTGAAAAGAGAATAATCAGGTCATCTGAAGACAAGAGTACATTGGCAGCAGTCTCTTATCCCAGCCGGTTCCAATCCAAGTGTGGGCTCGCAGTGCATCTTGACTGAGAGGGTGATTTAGCTCAGGGGAAGAAACAGGTAGGTAACCAGTCAATCCTTTTTAGAGTATCTGCTGCCATTTGGAAGTAGCACATAGCAACCAAATATTTACCGAAAGGAATACACTCTGAAACCAAGGGTTGGCAAACATCCCCTCCTAGAGATAATCAAACATCTCTTCCTTCAGTAATAAAAGAGTGGCTGCAGAGGCAAAAAAGACAATCCAACCGAGCAGCAAGGTTTGGCTTTGGGAAAACTCAGCTGAGAAGGGAAGATCAGAGCAGAGTAACCCACATCATTCCTCCGAATCATTTGCATGAGAAAGTGAATTTATAGCGTAGCCCAGACCTGCTAGAAGGAATGCTGGTTGTGGGATGAGGTGTGAGAGGAGTCTCAAGTGCTGAGTTGTCATTCAGGAACAAAGTAGTAATGAATTATTGATCGCCTGTGAGTGTGCGAGAGCACAAACAACAAACAGGGAAAGTAACTGGCCTGGCCCATTTTCCACTCGCCTTCAGCCAAGACACCACCGTATCAGGTCTCACCATAACAAAACCCCGTCGACCGACCTCGCAGCAGCGAGCAGGAGGTTGTTGGTTCACCCAGCTTTGCCAGCACTGCTTCAGTTTGCCCCATGCTTGTTCCCTATTTCTCCTAGAGATTAAGAGTTTAGTAAAGAAAGCTCTGTGCTGAGTTTGGGATGGAAAACCTGCAGGGCATGCTCCCAAGATAGGTAATTCTTTGGTTTTCTCACCTGTTTAGAAATTAGAATAAGAGAGGCTTTGGATTGGAAAAGAAAACTAAAACAGCTCTAATGAAAATAATAAGAATAAAATGAATTATGTCCAGATAGATGCAAAATCAATAGTGAATCCAGCCCCTCTGATGACAGTTATGTCACCATCACCACTCATACAGATGCTGGGGAAGCTCCAGACTAGACTCAGTGGCAGACAGGGGCTGGATTCAGGAGGTGGATTCTGGAACTGTATTCAGGGATGCACAGGTTAGGATCAAGATCAAAGTGGACTGAGTCCCCTCAGACACTGGCCACTGAAGAAGGGAGACCAATCCTCAGCTTTATAACCAGTATGATGTCTACAGGATGGAACACCTTGTTGGTCAGTGTGGGGTTGCTTGTGCTGACTGCTGCTCACTGCACTGCAAAGTGACACCCAAGATATATCAGTGAACTTTCTTCTCACTAGAGCAAGTCTAAGAGCCTTTCAGCATCCCAGCCCTTGGCACCAGCTGCAAACACCAAGTGTTAGCACTTGCAGGAGCAAACACTGCACACTTCTGTCTTTGGCTTCAGAAGGTGCAGTTAGTTAGAAGAGACAGCTGAAGAACAAAAATCACTGCACAGAATTAATTCTGTTCTAACTCAGAGGAGAACAAACATTTTAAACTGACAATGCTTTGGTAAACAAAGATTTGTGAAGTCTAAGGGGCAGATGTGAGTGGCACTTCAGAGAGCAGTGGAAGTGAGCAGGGGAATGGGCTGAATATTCCTATTGTGGAGTTTTGAAAGCTACCAAAGAGATTATCATTTTTATAAAGCATAAACACCTCACAGTTCCTCCCTCCCTGTTACTCTGTGTGAACCCCCATCCCTAGAGACTTCCATAAATGTGTGGAACATCTTTTTAAGACCTGTTGTGGACCTGCTTGAACAAGACAGTCCCTTCCATCCTCCATAGACCCATGATTTTAGTTGAGTTCTTCCACTCTGCTGCAAGAGATTTTTCCCTAGCTTCATACACTTTGTGGCCACTCACTCACCTGCCAGCTCTTGCTTCCTCAGCAGTGCTGTCAGCCTGAGCACAGCCCAGGATTAATATCTACAACTACGCTAAACAAACCCAATGATCTTGTCCAGGATTTGTATTCATCAATATTCTTTGGTTCCTCTTATTAATCTGTGCATTGCTGATGGCACCAAATGGCACTTAGAGCAAGTAGGAAAGGCACCAGGGTCGTGTGGGTGGCTCAAAATTAGAGAGCAGAGGCAGCTACCAAACAATTTTCATAGTAAGCACCCAGCTTGAGCATATTAAAGCCTTGGGGTAGGCAGTGGGATGTGTCTACATAACCAGACCTGAGTTCCAGCAGTTGATCTATCATTCAACCACCCCTCCTCAGTCAAGAAGCAGATTCAGGAAAAGCAGAGGTTCAACATCTCCAGGTTGAAATGAGAAGGGTGTTCACGAAACAGCCAAACGGCTACCAACACCAATGTAAAGCGACAGTGATCCTCAGCCCAGCCATTGAACTCTGGTCCTAATAAATGAGAAATAAGACAGGGGATCACAAATTTCAGTTGAACCAAACCAAATTCTTTTTGATTTCAGTAAAAGAATTAAAAAAGAAATTAATCTATGGGTTTTTTTTTTCCTTCTTCTAGTTCAACGCCGAACTGTAGAAGTGATTATTCACACAGCCTGTTCTGATCTTGTGGACGCTTTGGCTCAGTGGCAACTTCAGACTGTTCTACTAAGGAGCCCAAAAATCAGTGTTATGGGAAAGACCTGCAAACTAGATGTCTTGTTTGAGTGCTTATTGGTACACAAAGAAAAATGAGACTCTTTTGAATCGGAGCTGTTATGCAGCTTGTTTATGTCTGCTCTGAATGCTCCTAGAGAAAGAATGTTTCTGGCACACACAGGCACCCAAGTGCTACTAGTTCATGACCCTATTCATTTGCTGTTGAACAGCATCACACCGAGCACCTGGGAAAAAAAATAGCTTAGCTTCATGTCCTGAAGTTAATCTAACTATTAAGGTATCCAATAGTTTGGCACGGAGTTAATAAATCATTCCAGTAAGCATTGTTATGAAGTAGGGTGCAGAAAGAAGCAAATAACCCCATGGAAATCAATCTGTCAGGGGCTGAAATGAATTACTGTAAAATGTAATATGTTTTAACTGCTTCTCAGCTGTTTGACTGCTGAGCCATAAAAACACAGACCTTTTCTGTGCACTGCAGAGCAGATAGTGTCAATGTGTGCGACTTCGGGGCGGATTATTTATAACAGCCAAAGCAGCACTAAAAGATTGGCTTCTGGGCTGACTAAGTGAATGGAGTTACTGGGGAAGCTCCTCCATCCTGATGTAAGAAAGGGGTGTTAGAAACGTTTCAGGTAAAGGAGAGTCCTCCCTGGGTTAGAGCTATTTGGTGGTGCTGGAGCAAGTCGCAGTTTACCCTTATCGTTGCCTTTCTAATGGAAGGCATAACGTTAGCAGACTCTGAAGATGAATACGGAAAGCTGAGAAGGTTAATCATCAAATTACACACAGGGGAGATTGCTAACATATGCTCCACACGTGTGTTCCCAGTGGATGGTGTTTCTGGTTCCCTATCCAGGGTGAGAACAAACCCTGCACCGGGACCGATTCCATTATCGAGATTTAACAGCAGTAATTGAAGGAACCATCATAAAGGAGCATTGACCTCCTGCCTGCTCTGACTGCAAAGGCATCCTCTTGCTGAATTATGCATGGTTATATTTACGTTCTAATTTAAATATCATTTAATATTTAACTTGTTGTTATACATTTGCATAGTTAACTACATGGTCATCTGCTTGTTTACCAGGCCTGCAGGTTGCAGGGCCATAGGATACAGCCTGGTGTTCATCTTCCTCCCGAACTTCCTACCTCTACTTGTAAGAACTTACTTTTCTAAACCTGGAAAAAAAAACCCCAAACCAACCTAAACCAACCCAAAAAGATGAAATCATCTTCATACTTTAAAAGAAAAGAATAATTATTCAAACGATTGCTCTATCTGCCAAGCAGCCAAGGGCACTCCTTTCCCTTGGAAGCGCAAATTAAAGAAATGAATTTTGTTTTCTTAGGTTATTTAAAACTTCAATCATTTGGATGTTTATTAGATGCAGGGAAGACACTGGGAAGATTTATTTGGTTTGTGCCTAGCGTTTTGTTAGGCAATACGTTACAGCAGCCACGCGAGTGGGGAAGAGAAAGTTGCAATATTAATAGGCTACGGTATATCTTGTTCTGATAGGAGGCAGTGGAGAAGGAAGAAACGTCTGGAGGTCTCAGCTTCCTAGCGCAGCCTTCCTGTAGATGAGACAGAGAGGCAAATTTCCCTCTGGAAAATACAACGTCTGTGTCTACGCTGCAGGGCAGAGAGCAGATTTAGGGATGGTGAGCAGCAGAACATGCAGGCAGTCAGCCCATGGCTGGTGCTCAGCTGTCGCTGAGGTTTGGGTACCAGTTGTGGCCAAGAACTGTGAGCCTCAGGAAATCATTACCTGTTGCATGATTGTCCCTAGCCAGAACCACTGTCTCCACCTTGAGTGAACGGGGGCTGTGTCTGCTGAGGGAGCTCTAGAAGCGGGCTGTGGCTATGTGTGGATAATGGGCAAGTCCTGTCACGAGAGATTTGCTCTCTCCTGGTTTCCCAAGTTACCCCAGAGGAGTGAAAAAGAGCCAGACCATTAATCCACTTACCCTTGCACCAGCCTGCCAAACTGGCTGGATGCTCCAGAGGGATGGTGCAGCCTACATGCGCAAACCTGCGTGTGGAGATCTGCATGAGGGATTGTGCCTCAGGGGTTGCGGTCCCTCCTCAGCTCCTCTGCAGCTTGTCTGGCTCCACGCTGCTTCTCAAAGGCTCTGGGCTCGTGTGCCCACAACAGCCCAGGGAGCCCCCAACAAAACTTTTAGGACTTTTCAGGCCAGAAGCACCGACCTCTAACCCTCCATCTTCCTTCCAGCCAGGAAAAAGGGAAGGCTGGAGTGGGTGTAAGGGGATCCCATGCAAGGGAAGGAGTTCAGACTAAAGCTCAGCTTTCCTGCTGCTAAACTCTTGGCCAGGCTGGTTAGGTGAGCGCAGGAAAACAAGCAAACCTTAATACCATCAACCTAAAACCACAACAGGGGCAAACCATGGGTATCACTGCCATGAAGAGCACAAAGTGTGTGTTCTCAGCAAGATGTGCACCCCATAAAGAATTCACCCAGCTGGAAATCTCTCTGAATAAAGCACTTTTTCTCATCTCTAGCAGTTTTCTTCACACGTTGCGTGCTGTTACAGGAACTCTAGTGATACAGAGTTATTACTACAAAGTCCTAATTTTCAAAACTAATGACTCCAGCAAGATGTGAAATGGAAAATACAAAATGTTTTGCCTTTTTCTTCGTCATAGCTGTAAAAAACAATTGCTCTATTTGCAGGGAGTATTTAATCAAAATAGAAAATACCCCCCCACACACCCCCTCTCATTTATCTTTGGGTTTTAATCAGCCTTTGTGCAAGCAGAAGGAGCTTTGTTATGTCATTTCTGAAAACAAAGCTGGGTATCAATCCCTGGCTGCCTCACAGCCTTCCTGCAGTACTTTAGGGAGACGGAGTATTTTCTGAAGCGGCTGCTGATGTTTTTCATCTCAATCGTCAAGTGAAGACTCTAAAGCCAGGGAAGATTCTAGAGGTTTTATGTTTGGGTTTTTTGTTGTTTCTTTTGTTTTAGAGCTGCTCAAGTTCCAGGTGTGAGGCCATGGGGACCACTTGGAGTCCCTGAGAGCAGACTGTGGAGGAAGATAGCTCTGTCTAACGAAACTGCATCTTAAAGGGCTCTGCAGGTTCACACAGCAGGGCTGTCCCCACACCCCAGAAGACTATCTGGTAAAAAAGAAGACCAGGCAGGCTGAACAGGGAGCTTTGGCTGAAACCCAAGGAGAGTCTGTGGTCTTTGGAAGGTGGGACAGGCAGCTCACAAAGACTACAAGGATGCAGTGGTGTTAAACAGGGAGAAAATCAGGAGGGCCAAAGCCCAACTAGAACTCAACCACTGTGAAAGACAACAAACAATGCTTCCATAAATCTATTAACTGGGGGCAAACTGCACCCTTTACTGGATGCTGAGGGAAAGAAGCATAGTGACAAAGGACGAGGAAAAGGCTGCAGTACTTAATGCCTCAGTCGTTAACAGAAGGGCTAGTTCTCTGGGTACCCAGCCCATCGAGCTGGGAGACAGGGATGGGAAGAAGAACAAGGCCTACATAACCCAAGAGCACATGGTTCATGACCTGCTACACTACTGAGATACAGACAAGTCTATGGGGCCAAAGGGGTTACACCCAGGAGTGCCGAAGGAGCTGGTAGAGGTGCTCAGTAAACCACGATCCATCACCTCTCGGCAGTCCTGGCTAAGCAGGAAGGTCCCAACTGATCAGAGATTAACAAATGAGACACTCATCTACAAGAAGGGCTGGAAGAAGGATCTGGGGAACACCAGACCTGTGAGTCTGACCTCAGTGCCAAGCATGGATCTGAACCAAATCATGTTGAGTGGTATTTGAGTCTCTGAGCAAGCTGGTTGTCAGATTGGGTTTGCATCCACGTACTCAGGCTGGGACGTTAATGTGGGCAGGAGTCAGCCTCGGCAGAGTTTCACACACTTGAACTGAGCAAATGAGGGCACTTGAGGCTACAATTTTTTTAAGACCAAAGCTGGAATAAGGACTTTTAGAAAACGCAGAGTGAACCCACTGTAAGAAATGTCATTATGGCAGTAGGAAGAAAATGAGAACAGAAGCCAATCAAGAAGACCAGGGAGAAGATGATGAGGGAATCCTGCGGTCAGTTGTGCTAATAGCTATATCAGTAACAGTCAGGAGAGATTCCAGCCTTAGGATATCTCTTGCATCAACATCAGACACTGCATGACAGAGCACAGCTATTTTAAGCAAGCGTTTAAACACAACCTGTTATTAAACCTGGGACAGTGGCTTGGAAATTGCAGAAGTACCAAGCAAAAATAATTTAGTGGGAAAAGATGTGCTATTTGCTCAGGAATAAGTGAAGATAAACTCATGGGAAACTGTAACAGTGAAGAGGGAGAGAACATGCTTTTAGTTTTCCTAACAGAATCACACAGAATCATTGAGGCTGGAAAAGACCTTTGAGTTCCTCCAGCCCAGACCAGGACCCAACATCACCCCATCAGCCAGACCAGGGCACTCAGGGCCACAGCCAGGCTGTCCTTCAACACCTCCAGACACAGAGACTCCCCCACTGCCCTGGGCAGTCCAGTCCAGGCTCTGAGCACCCTTTCCAGGAGGAAGGGCTTCCTAACAGCCAACCTAACCCTGTCCTGGCACCTTCAGGCACTGCCCTCTTGTCCTGGAGCTGGTTGCCTGGGAGAAGAGCCTGACACCCACCTGGCTACAACCCGTCTTCATGGAATTGGAGAGAGTGATAAGATCCCCTCTGAGTCTCCTATTCTCCAGGCTAAACACCCCCATCTCCCTCAGCCTCTCCTCATCAGCCTTTCTTTCCAGTTTTTTTCTTCTACAGCTGAACTGCATCTTTCTGCTGCCTCTCTAGGCCATGTCAGCCAGATAACTGTCCCTCTGTAAACCAGTTCAGCTTCTTAACCTGGTCAATCCCTAACCTCACGGAAAACTAACCCAATTTTGACTTTTAGGTTGAAAGCAGTGATTGTGAACCAGGAGAGAAAAATGTGTTGATTGGAAGAGAAGGGAAGAGCAAGTAGGATCCCTCCATTCCAGCACTGTGTTGTTATTGTTGTTCACTCTCAGTACAAAACATGAACCTGAGGTTTGAAAGGGTGCTAGGACTTTGCAGAGTCATGGCCTAGGACTCACTTTTACTGTCTGCTAAAATAACCCGAATCAATCAAACCAGCAATTTAATAAAATAGCAGAAAAGCCATGAGGATGTGCAGGCAGACTTATTGCATACTACTATTAAGTTAATGGAATTTAAATAATTAATGCTGGGATGTCCAGAACACCATCTATCAAGGACAGGTTGGAACTTCTTTGGAAAAAGGTCTGAGCAGCTTCAAAAAAACAGGGCAATGGAAACGTCTCTATCTCCCCTCTTCCTCAGGCTGCTTCCTTTGCCAACAGAAGCAAAGTGATCTCTGTTAATTGAAGTGATCTGCATTACTGTCAGTGCATGATGAGCTTGGCGACTTTGCTGCAGTGGTCTGTAGAGGCTGGTGACAAAAACCTGAGAGTTATCCCTCATCCAGTCCAGGGAGCAGGATGGACTGGTAAGGATCCTCTTCTCTCTCTACTACCTTCCTCCTCGGAGGAGGCTGGGGGGGGACCCCATTCATGTCTATAAATAGGTGAGGGGTGGGTGTCAGGAGGATGGAGCCAGGCTCTGCTCAAGGGCATCTGGGGATAGGACAAGGGGCACTGGGTGCCAGCTGGAACAGAGGAGGTTCCACATAATTATTAGAAGGACCTTCTCCCCAGGGAGGGTCCCAGAGCACTGGCACAGGCTGCCCAGGGGGGTTGTGGAGTCTCCTTCTCTGGAGACATTCCAGACCCACCTGGCTGTGCTCCTGTGCAACTGGGTGCTGTGGCAGGGGGATTGGACTGGATGATCTTTCGAGATCCCTTCCAAACCCTATTGATTCTATGATTCTATGATCCTCCAGAGCCTCAGCAGCCAGTTACAGGAACCACTAGAAAAGCAAAATCGATCTCTTTTACTGTTCCCGTTCTCCAAACCATGCAGACTCTGGCTCCTTTCAGGACACAAATGCATGCATTGTTCGATGTTTCACAGCTCATTTCCTGACCAGGCAAAGGTGCAGGTCCACCTGCAGTTCTGCACTGGGGAAGCACATGCCTCTGGCATGGAGTCATGCAGGGGAGGAGGGCTTTCTGCTAATGAAAGATGTGGTGGAGAATGAAGTATATGGCTATCAGTGATGTTTGGTACTTCTGGTGACCATTTGCTTCTATCCTATGTGTTGCTGTTCAGCCAGCTATCTGCTGAAACGTGAAGAAGAATAGGTAAGAGAGAGCCACAACATTACCTGGTGGTCAAAAGAAGTGTGGCTGACAGATCAAAACAGGTGATCCTGCCCTCTACACTGCTCTGATGACATCTCACCTGGAGTTCTGCAGGCACCTCTGGAGACCCCAGGGCCAAAAGGGTGAACACCTGTTGGAATGAGTCCAGAGGGGGCCAGGAAAATGCTCAGAAGGCTGGAGCACCTCTGCTCTGGGGACCAGATGAGAGAGTTGGGGTTGTTCGGCTTGAAGAGCAGAAGATTCTGGGAGACATTATAGCAACCTTTCAGGGGACTTGTCAGGAGGGTGGAGAAGACTGTTCATAAGGACAGGGGATGATAGGACAAGAGGTCATGGTGTGAAGCTGGAAAATGGAAGATTGAGGCTTGACAGGAAGAAAAGGTTATTGAATTTGAGGGTGGGAGATGCCTGGAACAGGCTGCCCAGAGAGGTGACAGAGGTCCCATCCCTGGAGCCATTCAAGTTCAGGCTGGATGGGGCTCTGGACAACCTGTTCTGGTGAGTGATGGCCCTGCTTGCTGTAGAGGGGTTAAACTACATGATTTTTGGAGGTTCCTTCCAGCTCTATGATTGTATGACTCTATGATTCTATGAACATCAGTTAGTAGAAGTAATTGCCACGCTGTCCCTCAGGATGGGGGACCATGTGAGTCACCTACCAGCTACGGAGCTATGGACTTGCATCAATCCTTCCACTGCAGGCTGTCAGCATTATGTGAAGAGAAGAGAGCACAATGAACCAGAACATCTGCCAAAATCATGTGCTACACTACAGAACATGAATCAGACAGGTCTGACTTTTGCCTCAGTGGATCTGCTGCCAAACACCTGGCCAAAAAGCAGACCTTTGTTTATGGAAAGAAATTTCCAATCAGACCAAATCGCCCTCAAATCGTCTGATTTCTGTACTTCTTTCAAAGCACTAAAACATTTTCATGATCCTCAGCAACTTCATTTCTTTTGTTCTCTTGGCTTTTTTATTTCTTTTATGTACTTATCTATCATCAGAAAATGCCTGGTGCCTCACTCGGGTTGGTTAGATCTCTCAGAGATTGCCTGGCTCATGGCCTTTCCTTCAGATGCACAAAGGAAAACCTCCACTGTGGTACTCTGTGTCCAAACGCTTGGGATTTGACCCCCAGAGCCAAAAGACTCCATGTAATAAAGCTAGCCAGCCCACACCAAGACTGGAGTAAGGTCTGCAAAATGATGTTATGCTAGCTCCAGGTTTGGCTAGGTGCAGGACTGTGAGTCGGGGAGAACCTTTAAACCCTCAATTCATATAGAACACAGAATCTGGAGAGGCTCCGTGTGTCGGTCTATGCAAGACCCGCACTGTAAAGACAACAGTAGCAGCAGACAGCTGTGATGTGGAATAGAAAAGGACTTAGGTGATGGCATGGTATCAGCAGGGCTCCAAATTCTCCAGGGGTGCAAGCACTTCTGGTATTATATGTAAGGACTATAGTTACATGTGATATATAATACAATAATATAATACAGAGGTACTCCTTGTACAGTAAGAAACTATCTGTATTATATAGAACAGATCTCATGAGGAGTGACTGAAGGAGCTGGGACTGTCTAGTTTGAGGAAGAGAAGGCTGAGGAGAGACCTCATCACTCTCTACAGCTCCCTGAAAGGACCTTGCAGAGAGGTCGGTGCTGGTCTCTTCTCACAGATAATTGGTGACAGAACCAGGGGAAGGGCTTCAAGCTGCAGCAGGGGAGGGTTGGACTGGACATCAGGAGAAAGTTCTTCATGGAAAGAGTAGCCCAACACTGGAAGGGCTGGCACAGGGAGGGGGTTGAGTCCCCATCCCTGGCTGTGTTCAGAGTCCCTTAGCTGTGGTGTTAGGGGATAGAATTGAGTAGGGTTAACAGTTGCACTCGATGATCCAGAGGGTCATTCCCAACCTGTATGATTCAGCTATTCTGTGAATATAATCCCTTATATAATATAAGGAATACATATATAGGGGTATAAAGTATACTGTTATAGGAATGTATTTATTTAAACACATCCTTTTGGTCCTTTTCAGACTGGCTTTTGACTCAGCAAGTAGAAACCAACATGCAGCCATCTGTGCTGATTGTTTTGTCTTTCTCTGCTTCTGCTTCCAAATTCCCAGTTCGTGCTCCTCCACCCTGTCTTTTTGTTTTTTTATTTGACTTTATTTTTTTCCCCCTGCATTTCCTGATATTCAAACCTCAAGTCACACCCAAACCAAAAATAATCGCCTTTTGAATGAGGTCAAGCCACATGATCTCACTCTGAACGTGACCAAATGAGTCCAGCGCTTCCACTGCCCCCGGTGCTTCGGAGCAATCCCCATTTCCCAGTGGCTCAGCGGAATGGCTGAATGGCAGTGAACTCACACGCTCAGAGGAGACTATTTGTCAATGTCTAAATCCTTGGCAAACATCACCCCGCGCTTCTCGAAATATTTCTGGAGTTACAGGAGAGCTCCAGACTATTGGATCATTTTTATGCGCTTGGAAACATCTGTATTTAAGAAGCTCTCGTCACCTCCATCAGTATCTGTGCTACAAGCCACTGGTTAATACGTAATGAAAGCCTGGAAAGTTTGTTCTACCTTATGCCAAGCAAAGCTCCAACAGAGTCCACAGTACATCAGACATTAATAGCAGAGCAGATTACTTGGCAACCCGAATTTGAGCCCTGCCAAGTGCATTTTAATGCATTTTAATAAGAACGTAACATAATATCCTAACTGGGTTTTATCATTTAAAGGCTCTCATAATCAATGGCTCTATTTAATGTGGAAACTTAACAGTAAGGAAAGCATCAATCTTCTTTTCATTCACAATTTGCAGATCAGAAAGGGTTGAGGAAGAGCTATCGGCCATGAGGCTGCTTTTCGTCTGTTTATGGTGCAGAATGTATTTCATTACCAGTTACTAATATCATGATAAAAAGGCCAGCCTAGTTTGGAGGGGATTAATGCATTTCAGATGCTGTGGTGACTGTCAGAAAGCAGCACACGAATATTCTAAGGTACACGTCTCTCCATATAATCTTATCATAAATCACATTATGTTTAAAATGTATTTAAAAATGTATTACAGAATCAGAATCACAGGATAATCCTGGTTGGAAAGGACCTCCCAGATCCCTGAATCCAACCACCCCCACACCAACAAAAAAGCCTCAAGATCTGAGAGACTGACAAACACAGCCTGACCCCCTCCCTGCTGCCACTCGAGCAGGNTTCTGCCCTGCCCAGCTCCCTCAGCCTCTCCTCACACAACTGGTTCTCTAATCCCCTCCTAAACTTGATAGCTCTGCTTTGGACCCATTCCACCATCTCCATGTCTCTCCTACGACATCAAGATCATGTCCTATCATTTTAAATTGTAATATACTTTGCCATAACATATATTAAACAAACAAAATTCCAGACCTTTCCATGAGGTTTTACCCTAAGAGAATGGCAAAGCTCACAGGACTTCCTGCCCTCTCCCTACTTTCTATTCTCCTGAGTCGGCGATTCTTGCCAATCAGCAGCTCAAGAAAGCCCAGCAGTGTGCAGGTATTTCAGATGTCGGTGCTGGTGTCTGATCACCCCACGTTTCCCAGACAGCGATGCTTTTAAACACTAGAAAACAACAGAAGTAAGTAGTCTGTACTTGATTTTTCGGAGGCCTGTGGCGGATACCCCATCCTGCCTGCACGCTCAATGCCAGAGAAATCCATTTTCATCTAAAAAAGCTTTTCTGAGGGGAAAAGGACAGACTTGTTCCTGTGCCAGGAGCATCTTGAAGTGAAAGCAGATCCCATCGTCACCCAGTGAACGTTTAAAACACAAGTTCTCACACAGGGGTATTTGTCACCTCGAATTCAGGCTGAAGCCTCTGCTGAAGCCAAAGAGCATTCACAGCCTCGTTTCACAATGCAGAGGTTGAACAACCAGTCTGTAGGAGCATGGCACCCTATTTTTAATGTAGCTGACACACGGGGGGTTATATTTGAATCCAGGAGTCATTTTGCTCTGCCTGTCCCTACACCAGAGAGGTTTCGGTTTAGAATGTCGCCGTCTGGGACCCCTGGAGGGGTTTTCAGCTTCCAGGCCCTGCCGTTACGTAGTTCTTCTGTTCTGAGAGCATCTGAGGGGACAACTTGAACGCACAGACTGAATCCCAGACTGGCTCGGCTGGGAAGGGACCTCAGAGCTCACCTGCGCCAACCCCCTGCCAGCTGGGCTTGGTTGCTCCAGGCCTCAGCCGACCTGGCCTTCAACACCTCCAGGGAGGGGGCGGCCACAGCCTCTCCGGGCAATCGATTCCAGAGTCTCTCCGTCCTTGCACTGAAGAACTTCTGCCTATGAACTAGTCTGAGCCTCCAGTTACTGTTATAACAATAATAACAGCCTGGAGAAGAGGAGATCCCGGGGAGATCTTAGAGCGGCCTTCCAGTCCCTGAAGGGGGCTACAGGAGAGCTGGGGAGGGGGTGATTCCAAGGGCTTGGAGTGGTAGCACCAGGGGGAATGGTTTCCAGCTGGGAGAGGGGAGGTTTAGACTGGAAGTCAGGAGGAAGTTCTTCACAATGAGGGTGCTAAGACGCTGCACCAGGTTGCCCAGGGAGGTTGTGGCTGCCCCCCAGCTCCCTGGCAGTGTTCAAGGCCAGATTGGCTGGGGCCTTGAGCACCCTGGTCTGGTGGGGGGTGTCCCTGCTCATGGCAGGGGGGTTGGAACTGGATGATCTTTGAGGTCCCTTCCAACCTGAACCCTTCTATCAATCTAGGAATAAACAAATTATGGAGCATAACGAAGAAATTGAAAAATCACCTTATTCAGTTTTCTACAGATGCAGTAAAACACTTCAGGCACTGTGTTCTGATCTCAAAGCAGTGCTAACTTTGTCCTGATCTCAAAGCAGTGCTAGCTTTGCCTCATTACTTTAACAGACTATCTCCTGTAAATGAAAACGTGGTCAGACCAAAATGATTTCCTCTTAGATTGAAAGCACAGCCCAGACTGAGTGGGAGCAGCAGGTCAGCCCATATTCCTATCAGCAGTTAGGATGTGTGCTGAGCTTTACTTTCCTCATCAAATTAATTCATGTGCTGTCTTCTCATTACTCTGCACTTGATAAATAACAGTTCGTATGCTCCTACCAATAACTTTGTACATTCGGGTAGTGTATTTAATCAATCCTACCAGAGCTGTGCTTGAAACAGACATTTTTTACTTTCAAATTGATATTCAATGCTGTTCCAGGGTGAAGAGGATTGGTAAATAGTGCTGACCCCAGCAGAAGGACTAGCACCACCGAAACACTTGCAATCTACATCTAGCCAACCCCAAAACACATCGGTAATGTTTTGTCTATGAGTCACTGCAAGCCTTTGGCTATCTTAGAGTGATATGGAAAACCCTGCACAGGTCTCCAGTGGGCAGCTGTGCACAGAAATCCAGCATGGATCAACGTGGTATTTCACCTGCAAGGTGTGCAATCAAGATATTCTCCAAGAGTATCTTCAGACACTCTCTAGACTTGACAAAACATAGTGTCTGGGGTTTAGTGTTCAAGTGCTAGAGTAGGTTAGCCACAATGATCCTTCTCAAGATGTGAAAGATGCCATTTCAGTGACTCTCACTTGCCTAGGGAGATCACAAACTGCATTTCCCACCTTCTTAGTGAATATAAAGATATAAAATACTCTTCAGGAAGACATTCTCATCTCTCTTGTGTTCAGAGACTTCACATTTGCATAGGATAATTGCAGAGGAGTATTGCTTATGGCTCTATTAGACTAGTGTGTGCTTAGAAAAACCAGTCTGCCTAGGCAGAGATTTGTATTTCAATCTTTGTTTTGACTGATATTCAAGTAGTCTAAATTAAGATTTAATTGGATCCAAGTGATTGGATTGGCTAATACTGAGACAAACACACATCTGAGTGCTGGGACTCTTGGTCAATAAACATTTGGTCATGACAGAGTCAAGAGGAGGAATGTAAAGGACAGGCACTCTCTAACCTCCTGGCTCTAGCTCCTGTATAAAGTATGAAAGAGGCAGGTTCAGGCAGAAGAAGGGGGTTAATCTCCATCTACACCTGAGGTTCACGCTCTGATGGGCATCTTTCTTTTGGTGGAAGAGCTCTTGATAGGAAGCTCAGCTGGATCATGTGGTTATTTGGCTTCTCAACATGACTGTGGATAGCTACCAAGTTTTCTGATGTCTGGTAGAGTGAAAAGAGAAAGAGAGATACCATTGTTATTATGGAACCTATGGAAGGATTATGTTTGACAACTTCTCTCAAAACATTCTGCTCTGCAGTTCCTGGGGAGTAGATTTCCTAACATATAACCTGACACTTTCTTATATACTCCAGATACATCCTTTTCATGGATATCTTGTCGCTGAGAATCCGACATGATGAAGTCCTGTTACATTTTTCTAACCACAAAGGACTTTATTTCACTGTGAAATAAAGGAAAGGGCAAGGGGGAAAGAAGAAGAAATATATATTTCCATTAAATAACAAACACTGGAGAAAAATAGCAAGCACTGGAGTCCAGCTGCAGGCTGTTGTGTTTAAATAAGGCCGTTCGTTTCAGTAAACATACTAGATAGCCACTACAGGTACTGTCTACTGGCTGTTGACTACAGAAAGACTGGGAAATGAGACTTCCAACCTGAATGAAATGTTAGTTATAGAATCATAGGGGATCAGAAGGGACCTTGAAAGATCATCCAGTCCAATCCCCCTGCCACAGCAGGATCACCCAGACCAATTCTCACAAGAACAGGTCCAGGCAGGTCCAGAATGTCTCAAGAGAAGGAGAATCCATAACCCCCCTGGGCAGCCTGTGCCAGTGCTCCGGGACCCTCCCGGGGAAGAAGGTCCTGCTGAGATTGAGAGGGAACCTCCTCTGTTCCAGCTGGTACCCAGTGCCCCTTGCCCTAGCACCAGATGACACTAAGAAGAGCCTGGCTCCATCCTCCTGACACCCACCCCTCACCTATTAATAGACATTAATGAGAACCATTTCAGCCTCCTCCTCTTCTCCAAGCTCAAGAGACCCAGCTCCCTCACCCTTTCCTCATCAGGGAGCTGCTCTCCTTCCTTCATCATCTTCGTTGCTCTACACTGGACACCCTCCAGCAGCTCTGTGTCCTTCTGGAACTGAGGGGCCCAGAACTGGACACAGTACTCCAGATGTGGTCTCTCTAGTGTAGTGTAGAAGGGGAGGAGAACCTCTCCCAATAATTACTGCCACTGATGCCTATAAAGATGACAATCCTCCTCTGACCATAGACCAAAGCAGTTTCACCTAGCCTGGCAGAAGCCATTCATCCCAGCTGTATGTAGAGTCAAAGGTTTTTAAAAGTCACCGTGGAGGGATGAATGTTGTTATGTCACAAGGAGACGCTGAGTCTCCCTTACTCTTCCAGAGTCTTCCAGAGTGTCCATGTTCTGCCTGGTTATAAAAGTTTCCCTTCTGTCCAAGGAATGTCTGCTCAGCTTAATCACGCCTGAGCCTCTTGGAAAATAAACCAGAAAAGCTTCACATTAACATCTAAGCTTTTTGTTCTGTTGTTTCTTCTCCTTCTTCGCTTTCCCACAAAGTACTTTCTCTGGTTTTGATGAAGGCGGCAGCATACACCAGAAATATTCCGCTAGGATTGCGAGTACTCTCACTTGGTTATTTTCCTAGCAGAAAGTATCGTGTTCCTAACAGGCAATAATTCTGTTCGTCTGTGGCACTTCTCAGATGATTTGTGAAATCGCTGTTTTGGAAGAGATTTTTTTTTTGAAAGAAATTTGAAAATCTTCAGACAAAAGGCAGTGCTACCTCTGCTGTCTGGACCCTGTCCTGACTGAAAAGGGAATTGCAGCCTAAAGTTCTGCAGCAAGAGTTCCAGAGGAGGTTCCCTATCAATATCAGAAGGAACTTCATCCCAGGGAGGGTCCCGGAGCACTGGACCAGGCTGCCCAGGGAGGGTTGTGGAGTCTCCTTCTCTGCAGACGTTCCAGCCCCGCCTGGCTGTGTTCCTGTGCCACTGGGTCTGGGTGATCCTGCTGTGGCAGGGGGATTGGACTGGATGATCTTTCCAGGTCCCTTCCACTCCCTAATGGTTCTATGATTTCCAATCTTGTGGTTTAGCAAGTTATGAATGTTCTTGTTCTTGGTCCTCAAGCAGGACCTGGTGTCCTTCATCACATCAGTACCTTTTCACTGGGTTCTCTGTAGCTCTTCAGTTCTGTCTCTTCACACCAAGATCCTACAGCCAAGCAACCAAATTCCTCCTAAACACTGTCCCATGTATGCAAGCTAGTAACCCATTCTATATCTTCTATAATTCCTTATATAGGAACTCTGTGCCAAACAGCATGGTCTTGAGTTATGGTTCGGGTGGGAAAGAGGTCAAAAGAGCACAGAATCTCAATGTGGTGACATCAATCTCCCCAAATCATTGTTAAAAATTGCCCTGGAGGAACTGAAATGTGTCTTGAGGACATTGTGACATCTATAGTGAATGCACACATATAAATGATCTAAAGGTGACTGAGGACACCTTAGGAGGCTTGCACGGGGTTGAAAAGGACATTGGAATGATAGGAAGCTAAATAGAACCCATTTCCAGACTGCAAAGCGTCTAACCTCATTAGCAGCGTCTATGTTCTCTTTGATGTTTGTCATTTGTTCGGGGAGCTATTTAGCCAGATTGAACTTGTGGCTCTGGCATGGCTGCATGAAAATGATACCAAGCATTAACCGGGTCCCCTACACCATCTTGCATAGCAGCAAGGCTTTGGCCTTAGTCATTTAATCAAGAATTTACATTTCCCATACCAGCGCATGTTCTTCAGACTGCAAACTAGAGAGTTCCAACGTCTGGGTGGGCCACCATGCTCGCTAGAACTTCCCCATTGTGTTTGAGACTGGATTTCATTTAAGTACTGTCTCTTCTGCCTTGCAAAGGATAATACATGTGGACATCTTATGTGAGATGAAAAAAGAGCATCCTATGAATTGGCTGGGGGAAAACTCTTCAAGACCAGAGCCAGGCTGATCCTGGTCAGGGATGCTTTCCTCACTTCTATGACAATCTCAAGACCTGCCCATAGGAAAAAGGGAAACCTGGGTTTATGCCAGCTTTGTGCTGCCCCTTAATCAGATCTGCAAGGGTATGCTGGAGGTGGCTTCATCTGGTTTGGTAGCATTTGCATCCCATAACTTCTGCTGCTTCCTTCCTTGAGTGCCTTTTGTCTAAGCTCAGATCCATGCTTTGTCCTCCCTCCACCAGCCTAGCTGGCTGTCCCAAAGTCCTTAGGTAGGACAACGGCACTTAGTAGATCCTTAGCTGTATCTCTATACTTCCTGAACCATAAGAAACACTCAAATGGTTGGACTTGATGATCTTGAAGGTCTTTCCCAACCGTGATGATTCCATGATTCCATGGAAGTCCATGATTCCATGATTTCATGATAATAGTCCTGTTACAGCATGGTCCAGTTAGACTATAGAATCCACAAGTCAACCTTTGCCCCTAGGTAAAACATGTTCTAGTAGATGAAGAGCTGTGAACACAAGTAGAGCTTCAGACTCACCTCAAAGACCACTTCCACCTGCAATCAGATGGAAGTAGACAGCTATTTTAATTTACTAAGCAACCAGGATGGTATCTGGTGACCGCCCGTGTCACTTCAGACTGTACTGTCTGCTAAAGGCATGGGTGCTAGATGCACTACGGCCTTCCTAGACTGAAGGCAGAGCTTGGGATATGCATTCTTAAGCAACCACAGGTCTTGAACAATTTTATTCAGCCATCTGTATCTTCAAAAGACCGTTCGAGCGGCCAGGAATGCCCAGATTTTGGCGGTGTCCTGGCCGTGACCTTCTGAAATACAAACACCAAAGTGCAACGGTTCCACCGAGCGGTACCTCCAGCCATTTCAAAACACAGAACAAAACAGATTTCAAAACAGAGCTCACATGGCACAGGCCGAATCTCAGGCCAGGACTGTCACAATCAGCTACAACAGCGTCATAAACAGTGTCTGGGGCTAGAGGGAAACTGCGGGAAAATGATTGTGGAGAAAAGCTGGGATGAGTGTTCTACAGTTTTCAAGAGTTCTATTTTAGAGACAATTGGTGCCTTCACTGATTTTGGGGTTTGGGGTTTTATTTTTCCCTGAGTATCCATTGAAAGATTAACGGTTGCATTTTAACCTGAGTGCAGCTGTATGAAGATTAAGCAGGACACTAGTAGTGATTGGGCTTGCAGCCAGGAAAGGCACAGAAGCACTAAATCCATACGTAAATCTCGTACAGGACTGGTCCCAATACCAAGTCATAAAGGCCTTCAATCTTTTCCTCTCTGCCAGAATCCTCTCCATCACACGGATTTACACTACCTGTCCCTTGCCACACAGCCCATCACGCCTTTTCACCTATCTGATACAGGCGTTGTCACGGATGACCTTACTCAGAAGCTCCCTGAGAAGCATTTTGTCAAATGTTAACGCTCAAGTGCAAATAAATAAGGTCGGGCCGTCCCGTGATGACACTGATTATCTCTCCAAACGAGTATTTAAAATGTAAATACATGGGAAGCATCTAGAAATGACTGTGTTCATTCCGTGTTTGCTCCATATTGATTTCTTCATCTGAACCATTTCTTCTTTGCCAAGTGACCTGACTTCTTATACCTGGATGTTCTTCTCCTTCTCAGTGCTCAGGGCCAGATGCAGGAGCCTCTGAGAAAATTCCTGAGGCAGAAATAAGAAATCAGGCCAAGAGAGACAGGACAGGCAGTGTTCAGGGCTTTGGAGATAAGATGCTCTTTCTCTCACTGTCTGACCCTGGAATCTTGGACAGCACAACTTGTAGGATTAAAATTTTCCCCTCAATCTTCTTCCTCTCTCTCAGTGTTCTGCTCTCTGGAGCAATGAGTGTCCTTTGTGAGGTATTTGCCAAGTACTTTGCAGAGTAGAATCTAACTACAGCTTGGTACAACTGAGTGAGTTAATGACACAGAGTAGACAGACACAGAGGTGTAATAAGGTGTAAAATGGAATGTGGGTTAAAACATAGAAGAACATGAGATGAAATAGAAAACATTGTGACTGGGGAAGTTGGGAAGCTCAAGCCTTGGAAATCAAAGCCCTTAATACAGTTGTAGGGCCATAAAATTCCATCCCTATTCTTCAAAGCTAAAAAGCAGGTCAAAGAAAAGACTTGGTGTAAGGATTTTCCGGAAATTTTCTTTAAAAGCAAGGGCTCAGGCAAACTTTGCCCCAGCAGAGGGGCAATCAGACCCAAATCTCTGTGAAATAGCTTCTGATTTATTTTGTCTTCATTATTTTTCTTCCTGGCTGACTCTGATACATCTGTACAGATCGCCTTCAACCCTCTGTTTTCCTTTATGACCATGCACGCTATTCTTTTCTGCTATGCTCTGCTTTCAAACCCTTTCAGTTCACACAGAAGAATTCTTTTTATTTTTATGGAGTAATTTGCTATGCGGAGGGAGGCTGGTCTTTTCATTTTCAGATTTGTAATGTTTTCAAGTATCTAAAACAGGAGGGCTTTTTATTTTCTTCTTCTTCTTCCCCCCACTTTGTGGAAATACACAAAAAAAACCAAACCAAAAAAGCCATGCTGGCAGATTTCAGGGCTTAATTTCTTTATAACAATAGATTTAATACAAACCACATTTTTATTGTAATAAAAAAATAAATAAAGGAAGCAATATGCATTTGAAAATTCTGCCAAACAAGGCAATGTTTGTTTATTCTTAACAAGAACATCTAATATATTTTGATGTTGGTATAGGCTTTCTATAGGCGTTCCATTTCGATATACGTGTGAGGATGAACGCAGAGCCTGCAGTTGAATCTGATTTAATTCTGCAGGCCTCTCCATCTAGCTGGTCATAAAAGGAATAAGATTTATGTGGAAGAGTTCTCTATTCCTTTATTTCCTTTTTGTTGTTCTTTGACTACTAATTGTGATAATTATTTCTTTCTCTAGTTACTGGAAGTTGTCTCTTGTTTCCCCCAGATCGTTATCCCTACCTTGTTGAATAACGTTGTTCCTCTTCCCGTGGCCACAACACAATAGAAAGGGTTAGTGTCTTCCTCAAAGACCGAACAATTCCATTTTCTGAATCACCATTAATATGCAGTCATTAATTGTTTTGGAAAGTAGCCTCCCATTGACTTCCATAAAAGTTGGCCTTAAGAGACAGCAAGAGGCTTGAGGAATCTCCAGACTCAAGTTTCTTCAATGCTGTGCTTCCTCGCAAGTGGGGTTACACAAATATTTTGAGCTCATCCAAATCTCAGTGCAATGTGTCAGCTGACGTAGAACCATAGAATCCTGAGGGATTGGAAGGGACCTGGAAAGATCATCCAGTCCAATCCCACTGCCACAGCAGGATTGCCCAGACCCAGTGGCACAGGAACACAGCCAGGTGGGGCTGGAACGTCTGCAGAGAAGGAGACTCCACAACCCCCCTGGGCAGCCTGTGCCAGTGCTCCTGGAAGAAGTTCCAGCTGATATTGATAGGGAACCTCCTCTGTTCCAGCTGGCACCCAGTGCCCCTTGTCCTATCCCCAGATGACCTTGAGAAGAACCTGGCTCCATCCTCTTGACACCCACCCCTCCCCTATTTATAGACACCTTTAGTGACTATAGACCAGGCAGTAACGGCATTGCTGCGGGTAATACATATTCCTTTCAAATGCTGTACTGCCTCTTTCAGTAACAGAAACATAACAAATTCAGCACATCACTAAACACTACAGCTCTGCAGGAATCACTAGACCTCAAGGCTCAGAGCACTAGTGACAGAAGGGAAGAATCACCTCTGAATGGACTAGATGATCTTTCTAGGTCCCTTCCAACCCTTAACTTCCTGTGGTTCTGTGAATAAAACCCAGCATTAGTCATTTATGGTAGAATATTGTGGGCACCTGACTGGGAGGTATTTGACATGTAAACAGCTTTAAATCTATTTTAAAGCTGCCTGATAAAGAAAATCTATTCAAACTAATCACTCATTGAAAGTGATTGTCAAAAGCAAGGGCAAGTGATAACTCCTCCTTAACTACAAAAAGTTCTTGTGACTCCTTTACCAGCAGAGAAGAATGTGAGAAGGTTTTTCACAGCTTCAGAGGTTGGAAGGGACCTCAGGGTTCATCTAGTCCAACCTCTTAAAGTGGGATCCAGTTGAAATGAGATTTCCTAGAATGCTATCAAGCTGAGCCTTTCTGCCTGGTCTTTCTGCCAGGAATGGTCACATTTGTAGTTGTTGAAGGGATGGGCATGAGATGAACCATCTGTCTTGGAGCGTCCACCTAGTGGCTGTTGGAAACAGATCTACTTCCTGCTGTGGCAGGGGGATTGGAGTGGATGATCTTTTGAGGTCCCTTCCGATCTCTAATGATTCTATTTATAGGATCATTAACTCCACTTGAAACCAGGTAGGTGTGTGTTCACGCTATTGCTATGGAACATGCATTCTAAACCTCTGATTATTGCAATGGCTAGAAACTTCCTACCATGCAGATTACATTTTCTGATGACCTAGACCAGCGCATAGGCTAGACAGATGGGTGGATGGATGGACGGATGGGAACAACTGAAGTGTAACCTAAGCCCATACGAAGACTGCAGAGCGATTGTCTTCCCTTGAAGATACTAGCGCAGTAAATTTAGTAACTTTTCATCTTATTGCAAAGGAATACATTGCAGCGGGAGGTAAACTTGGTGGAAAATAACTTTCCTGTTCCAGGAAAGTTTTTGAAATTGCAAAATTCACATTCTCGACTGAGCCAAACCCAAGACCTTTCAATTTTATTTTATTTTTGTATTTTTTGTATTTTTTCCATGGGAAAATAAGAAGAAAACATGATCGGAATAGCTGCAAGTCCAGTAATTTAGAACCTTCCTCTGGGACTTAGGAAACCCAGGTCCAAGCCTGTGCTGTGAAGTAATCTAAACAGGGTCTTCAGTTTCATTCTCCCGCATCCTGGGAGATGTGCATAACAGTCAGGTTACTAGTGGTTCTGGCTCGACCTCTTTTGGATCAGAAATTCCACAGTAGAATCCAAAAAAACCTTGCCTGCCTAAACGACATGTACTTTCCACAGAAAGGTCGGAGAGTGATGGGCCGGCATTTTTTAACGAGGAATCACTTTGCTTGAGAAATTCCATCCGACTGCAGATAAGAGCTCTTAGATGTAGTGAAAAATTATGGTCGTCCCCACACTCAGTCCTTAGCGTTTCGGTGGCCCACTGTGCCAGAATAGGAGGGTTAGTCTTCGTGTTCTGATCATTTTACCAATTTGGGTAATTATTTTGCCCCCATCTAAGTTTAATCTTACATTTCAATTGGTTACAGGATTATTCTTCATTTCATGACTTAAACTATAATGTACTGTTGTTTTGTACTGTTAAACAGCTGCTTAGCTCTGTGAAAATAAGAACCATGTGTTCCACCCCAGAGGTGGCTGGCATTTCAGTGGTAAATGAATTCATCCTTGCTTTTTAAACTGTTTTTGGATTCAAGTGTTATGTAGATATAAGATATTTATTGTTTCAGTTTTATTAAGCCTTGCTCCCAGCTAAGAGGACCAGAGCCAGAATCTGGAGAAAGGACCACCCCCTATGATCAATAATAGGTCAACATAGGATTCAAAGAATTCCTCCATGGTAGGTAACTAAAAACATATTAAGCCAACTAGAAAATATCTTCAGACAACTAAAGCCTACAAATTTCTGTCTCTAGAGAGCATGGCATCATTAATCATGAGAAGATAACCTCGAGGACTTTGATTCAAGAACTTGTGTTTTGCAACTCATAGAATCACAGAATAATCCTGGTTGGCAATGTCCTCCCAGATCCCTGAGTACAACCATCCCCACTCCAACAGAACCCCTCAGTCCCTGAGAGACTGACAGACACAGCCTGACCCCCTCCCTGCTGCCACTCGAGCAGGGCAGGAAGCACCATAGTTACAGGGTTCTTCAACATCTCCAGGCAGGCGGACTCTACCACCTCCCCAGGAAGGCCCTGCCAGTGCCCAACCACTCTGGCTGCAGAGAATCTCTGCCTCAGAGCCAGTCTAACCCTCTCCTGCCTCAACTGCAGAGCAGTGCCCCTGCTGCTGTCAGCAGGCACCAAGGAGAAGAGGCCAACACCAGCCCCTCCACAACCTCCCTTCAGGGAGCTGTAGAGGGCAATGAGATCTCACCTCAGCCTCCTCAAATCAGAGGATGTAAAATGCAGCAGCAATCCTAGTGATAGCGTTGGGTTTGTTCTTTGCTACCAACGCAATTACTCCATGTAGTATTTCCGAGAAAAACAAACAAACTTGTTCTTTTCTTGCAAAAGACCTCCGCAGAAATAATCTTCTGAATCTCCATAGGAATGGAGCTCGGAGCTTATTTGTGTCAAAATTGTTTTGAATGGGCTACTTTCTGTGCTCCAATTGCATCGAGTTAAATTAGTGTGATTCATAAACCAAAGGCCTTCCAAATTATAGACATTTTCACTTATTCCAGTGAAAATGTAATTACATCCGTAAGCTGTGGCTAGACCGACCCACAATAAACCCATGTCAGACAGAACCTGTGGGAGCACCTCTCTCCAGACCGAGCTCTTGACTTTCTGAAACTCAACAGAAGAGGCAATAGAAGAGCTTAATATAGTTGGGTCTTGCTGTAACACAGAAACAGAACAGAACAACCACACCAATTTGCATTAAGAGCTGAGAATCTGTGGTCAAACGATCTTGACTCTATAGTGCAAAGAGCTAAGAACAGTTTTCAAGTGTGTTTTGGCCCGAACACAGAGCTCTCATCAACCACAAGAAGTCTTTTGCAGATGCAGAAGTGCTGGGAAGCATCATCGTCTGCTGGAGTTAGGGGCTGCTCGAGGCAGCTTGTTCAGTGACAGAGGAGCTTCATGTGCTGGCAGCTCTGCCTGGCTGGGAGGCCAGCAAGGAATATTCATATCTACCAGTTGAGATAAAACAGCAGAGGGTGGATTGTTGAAGGACTTGTGTCTAAGAGAAAAAAGAGAAAGAGAGTAAAGAATCTGCCTGCTCTTATTTCTTAAAGAATTAGACAAAATCAGAATTTATGGATGGTTTTAAACACAGAGATAAAACCAGGCGTAAATGTGACTCTTTCCATCATTGGCTACTAAAAGATGGATACTTCTAAGTATTAAAATCCTACTCGAGAGACTGCATTATATAGGGAATAAAAGGCCTTTTTTAATTTATGAAAATGCATTTAATGCAATAAATCAGTCCATTCAGTTCACGGCTCAGATAAGGGTGATGAAAACCACCACCACGTTCCTTCATCTTAGCAAAGCAAGCCTTATCATACCCTCGTTTTCCTGCAGACTAGTCACACGCCAGTGCAATCCCACAGACTTTACAATAGCTTACTCTGAGTTACTCCCAAGTTACTCCCAGCTGTACTTCAAAACATCATTGGTTTGTGATTATTTGTATTTTTAGTCTGTCACTGGGGGCACTGGGTGCCAGCTGGAACAGAGGACGTTCCCTATCAATATCAGCAGGAACTTCTTCCTCGGGAGGGTACAGGCTGCCCAGGGGGGTTGTGGAGTCTCCTCTGCAGACGTTCCAGCCCCGCCTGGCTGTGTTCCTGTGCCACTGGGTCTGGGTGACCCTGCTGTGGCAGGGGGATTGGACTGGATGATCTTTCCAGGTCCCTTCTGATCCCTCAGGATTCTCTGATTCTATGAAATACCTTATCACTGTAATCCTCAGCCTGTGTTAAGTGGCCCATATGTGGTTCAGAATTCCACACTAGATCCTAAGAAGTTGTCCTGCAAAATTATGTCAAGTTTATTCTCTATTGGAAAAAGAGTCATCAAGGTTGGAAAAGACCTTCAAGATCACCCAGTCCAACCATCGTCCCCATAACCCCCAACCACTAACCCATCTCCTGAAAGAGAGACCATGGCTGCCTCTTTGTTGAACCCCTACAGGGATACTCCGCTGCCTCCCTGCACATCCAATGCCAGTGAAAGCCTGCAAAGACCTTTCAGCTCACTGGCCTCGTTGTTAGAGGACAGGAGACCAAACCTGCAGTGCTGCACGTTGATCTGTGTGTATCTTGAAACGTGTGTCTAATCATCGCAGACATTTGAAAGCCATGTGCACGTATGGATCAGGGCTGATGCCATCTGCAGTTGTGCAATGTCATTAAGTCAGATGGATTTGTGCAGCTTTAACTGGGGGTGGAATCTGTCCTAGATAATATTATTGAAATGTTTGGAAACATCTTCACATACTGTTTGTTTTTATTTTACAAAAGAACAATGCGCTTCTCTGTTCCAGTTTCAAATCAAAAGTAGTAGGATGCAACTCTACTGACATCAATGGAACTGCAATTACTTACAGCAGGTCTGAATTTATCCCTCTGAATCTATGTTCATTTAGCCTTTCTCCCCTGGGGACAGGAAGAGGGAACAAAAATGTGACAGATATTTGTTCTACTGCCTAATGCACTACTGGAAGACGATCAGATGCTATGCTGATGAGACCGGTATAAATGAACCTTCCACGAAACTGAAATGTCCATCAACACACATGAAGGGGAATGAAGAGGCTCTGCAGACTTTCCCTCTTCACTGAAGGACTGCTACTGGCAAAGCCATGAACACAGACAAGGTGTTCGATAAGCTCCTGCACTGTCTTATCCTTCTCTGCAGACATTCCAGACCCACCTGGCTGTGTTCCTGTGTCTGGCTGATCCTGCTGCGGCAGGGGCATTGGACTGGGTGATCTTTTGAGGTCCCTTCCAATCCCTAAGGATTCTGTGTGATCTACATGAAGTCAGCAAAACATCTTAGTGTGAGTGGAGATTTCAATTCTAGAGCGAGTAGTAATTAGGACTTTTTATGTGTAGTGTCTGCTTTATGACAACTCAATAGGTGTCTTGTTAATGTGTTCATTACTGGGTGGATGAAAATGTTCACTTCATCTCTGAATACCAATTATTCTTCATCTTAAATGAGGTAATAATGAGTAAGACAGAGGCTGATCTTTATTTATGTTTGCTTTAGCAGCAAGTTTGGCTCACACGATGCAGTATTTTCAAATGCGTCTGAGGTGGCTGCTGGGTTTTTCCTGCTTCTCCTAATCATAGAATCAAAATCACTAGGGATTCTGAAAATCATCCAGTCCAACCCCCCTGCCACAGCAGGGTCACCCAGACCCAGTAGCACAGGAACACAGCCAGGCGGGGCTGGAGCGTCTCCAGAGAAGGAGACTCCACAACCCCCTTGAGTAGCCTGGTCCAGTGCTCCGGGACCCTCCCTGGGAAGAAGGTCCTGCTGAGATTGAGAGGGAACCTCCTCTGTTCCAGCTGGCACCCAGTGCCATTGTCCTTTTTCCAGAGAGAGAATGAAATGCTGAGAAGCCATGAGGTAAGAAAATGAGAGATAAATGAAACACGGAAGATTAGCGGTTCCTTATGATCTAATATAATTTACAGTCAGGAAAGAACCATAGCGGATGGCGGAGCAGCTAGGAAAGCTGGTTAAAACAGTGATAAGAGCTGAAGTAGGCAACTTGCATTTTCCCCTTCTAATCTGACTTCATTCCTATTCTCACATTTTGGTTGCAAAGAGACCCTCTAAAAGCGAACTAACTCAGTTTGGGTACTGCCTCAGGGTGACCCTAGGGGATGCAGGGTGACCTTCATCTTCCTCCATAAACTCAGCCTTTAACAGAACACAGTGGAAAAAGGAGAGCAACCGGATTAAGTTAATTGTTTACAACTGGAGGCCAAACCTTGTGATTGTGGGAATTTAATCTCAGAGGTTGAGATAAACTGTTTACATCTAAACAGCATCGAGTTTGGGAAGAAATTCCAATACGTATCTGAACCGTATGACATTTGCACAGCCTCAGCACCACAGCAGAGACACTGCAAACGATAACAACATCATAATCTGGCAGAAATAAACCCAAAAGCTGCTGGTTTTATTTGAGTAGGACTTTCCAGCAAGTTTAAGCCCTGCACCTTAGTCTGATGGGATTCAACGATCCTTCAAGCACTGGATTTTTCTGAAAAACCCTTTGTCTACCCAATCCCCCCCTTGTTTCCTGCCTTCCTCCATCCCACCCCAAAAATAAACCAACAAAAAAACATAGGGCTTATGAAATTTTCCATTAACGCCTCTTCCCAGCACGGTGTCCTACACGGCCCACAGTTTTAATTGTCTCTGTGTCGGTAGACACAGTCATTAGAACAATACAGTAAACATCAGGTGCCTTCTGTTCTGGAGACCCACTGCAATGGGATCCAATGTGAAAGTGTGCAGCGGGATGTCTGTTGGTGTTCGGTGCCTGGTTATCATCTCAAAAGGATAAATGGAGCCCAGCAGGCAAAGGTCAGACTCTTCTGTGATTATACGGACACCCCAAGAGTGTCCAGTTCTGGACCCCTCAGTTCCAGAAGGACACAGAGCTGCTGGAGGGTCTCCAGCGTAGAGCAATGAAGATGATGAAGGAAGGAGAGCAGCTCCCTGATGAGGAAAGGCTGAGGGAGCTGGGGGACTGGAGCTTGGAGAAGAGGAGGCTGAGGGGGGACCTCATTCATGTCTATAAAGAGGTGAAGGNGTGCGACTTGGTCTGGGTGACCCTGCTGTGGCAGGGGGATTGGACTGGATGATCTTTCAAGGCCCCCTCTGATCCCTAATGCTTCTATGAATCTGCGGCATTGAACAAGTAAATGGAATTCCTTCAACATTTCATCAATCTTCTACTTAATTTTCAACCCAGAGGTTTTGTAGAAAGAAAAGTGGATTTGATGAAACTTTCAGTATTAATTTCAGTAAATCAGGTGCCATCACACAGCTAGATGTGTGCCAGAGTCGAGTCTGGAGCATCCCAACCTCTGCTGTTAGCGGTCATGGAGAGTAAATGGACCTCAAAGATGGCAGAACCATTTTCCTTTAATTGCCTTCCCGTGGCAGGAGTTCAATACTCACTTCAGTGATTATTATTGACTAAGACACCAATCTCATCTTAATACCCAGGCCTCCCTCGGAAATCTTCTTACCCCAAATTGATTTGTTCAGCAAATGCTTATGAACTCCAACAAGACGGCACTGTAATTAAAATCGCAGGAAACTAATGAAGGGTCTGAAATGTTTGAAGCAAGCAGAGAAGATTCGGCTCTCTGTTCAACTGATTGATACAACTGCTTCTCCCTTCCCTCAATAATTGTTCTATCAGCTCTGTCAAATAAGTTTTGAAAGGTGAATCAACCTTTATAACTCAAGATTAAGAGGCAGAAGCGAGGAAGAATTAGGATTACTACACCGGTTGTTTTGACTCTGTGTGAATAGGTGTCCACCGGTGTTTAACCTCAGACCCAAGGTAAACCGAAAGGCACTGAAACCTGCGAACCTCTTGATCTGCCTCCTGCTAGAACATGGGTTTGATGATATTCTTGAGTGTGAACATGACCTTCAGACAGGAAAATAACCAGGTCTTTATTCAGGAGGCAACCTGTATGTTGACTGTAACCTTCCCCGATGTCCTGCCTTCAGAAGACGCTCGTTACAGACCAGAAGCCAACCCGTCAGAGACGTGAAGGCAATAAAAAAGGAAGGATATCAAGAGGGAGGTTACAGGCTCCATAAACCTGTTGTTACCCCAAGTTAGTAAGTGAATTTCAGAGAAGCACTGCCTCTTCCTGACTTATATAGCTGGTAGTTTTCTCGGAAACTACAATTTGAGTTAGGTGGAGACTCCTTTTGCGTTGCATAGCAGGTCTGCCTTCTTTCTTCCCATTAGCCAATTCGCTTTTTGGAAGGATCTAATGTTTTACAGTTGTGTCTTTGAAATGTGTTTTGAATAAAGCTCCAGCCAAGAATGTTGTGTATGTCATTTGTGGGGAAAAGCTAAAGACTGCAGGAGCCTGCCATGGTTATGTAACTTGCTTATTTTTATATCTGTTAACTACTGCTTTTGTTAATAAAGTTTATAACAAAAAAGTTTTATAGATTTATAACAAAACCCAAAAAAAAAGGAATAGAAAAAAAAGAATAATTTAAAAACCAGTCGCATAGTTTGGCCTTTCGCATGAAGGTCCAATTGTACAAATTTTGCAAATGAAACCCAAAATCCCAGCTGATTAACAAAATATGTGTTTATTTAAACATACAAATAAATACATTTTAAGGGGGTTTTTTACTTAGAAAAATCTGAATTCAATATTTCTCTTGCAAGACTTAGAAATCCGAGCCATGCCTTTGGAACTCTTAATGCACAGCAAAACAAAGAGAGAATGGAGTTTCCAAAACTGGAAGGCATATAGGATGACACTTGAGACAACAGGGGTATTTCTCAGAAGGAACATGAAAAGGTATAAACTGAGCTAAGACAGACGGTACTCTTTTCAGCCCATGGCATCGGCCTCCTACTGTAATCTGTGACAGTCTAAAGACAGATCACCAACGATAAATTTAGTCAATATGGCCCACACTGCACTTGGGTCCAGAGAGAACCATGACTGCATTAAGAAAACAGAAAGCCTCATCCACCCAACACGAAGCAAGCGTTTATGTTATCGCTAGCTGCACAAGCCTAAATGAAATCAAGGGGGTTGCAGGCACCGATGAACTCATTTTCATTCTAAAAAATGTGAGAACCATGACTCAAAATACCATTTCTGGCACTTAGTTATCTCGGCACACCGAGACACTTAGAGCTGCTCCACACCTACTTCAAAAAGAAATACACAGAGTCAGAGCAGAAAAAATGCAAGCTAAACTAGGAACAAAAACAAACCCAGCCATCCAAAAAAGCCAATGTTGTCATTATCACGAGCCCACAAGCTTTTCGGTACGACACTGCTTCAATCAGAGAAAACCAGGCTTGGTTTATTGGCAGGGCATGATGCTGAAATCTAAAGAGCAATATCTCATCTAGAGGAAACAGAGAGCATCTCAGTTGCCATAATTTTGTGTATCTAGACATGACTAACTTGTCCCAGTGTGTGATAGCCAGCATGACACAAAAGCCAGCCTGTTTGCATGTGGGCTGGAGCCCTCCATAGTCACGAATCCATCACTCTCTAAACTCTGAATCACTGTTATGTTGGGGAGTGTCGTGTAGGGTTTTCATTCTGATTGTTAGGTCTCAAATAACCACATAGGTGCAATCAAAGTACCCTGAATTCATAACTACTCCATTAATGTCTTGAAAGACTTTAAAACACAAGCAATAACTCACTCTTCAGAGCTTGGATTTCTATAAAATAGTTCATAGATTCATAGATTCAAGAGTTCAGGTTGGAAGAGACTGTAAAATCATCCAGTTCCAACCCCCCTGCCATGAGCAGGGACACCCCTCACCAGACCAGGGTGCTCAAGGCCCCAGCCAATCTGGCCTTGAACACTGCCAGGGAGCTGGGGGGCAGCCACAACCTCCCTGGGCAACCTGTTCCAGCGTCTCAGCACCCTCATCATGAAGAACTTCCTCCTGACTTCCAGTCTAAACCTCCCCTCTTCCAGCTGGAAACCATTCCCCCTGCTCCTTCCTCTCCAAGCCCTTGGAATCACCCCCTCCCCAGGTTTCCTGCAGCCCCCTTCAGGGACTGGAAGGCTGCTCTAAGATCTCCCTGGAGTCTCCTCTTCTCCAGCCTGTACAGCCCTAAGTCTCTCAGCCTTCCCCGTATGAGAGGTGCTCCAGCCCTCCCCTCATCCTCGTGGCCCTCCTCTGGACACATCCCAACAGCTCAGTCTCCTTGCTGTGTTAGGTGCTCCAGAACTGGATGCAGTACTGCGGATGGGGTCTCATGATGACTTTAGATGTGAAGTTATAAATGTGATTCAAACTTGCAGTAGCTGTGTAAAAATTCCTTCTAATACAACTTTAGACAGAACAAACAACAAAAAAACCCTTTAAAAAGTTTCTGTAAATAGCAAACATATGATTTTCTTGACTCATTCCTATTTTAAACACTAAAGTATATATTACCCATTTCAAACAAAAGCAGACGACTCTTCAAACTCGTTTTCACAGGCATCTCCAACCTTCCTAAGCCTGATCAGAAGTGACCTCACTGTGCTCACAGGAGAAAAGAAAGCAAAATAAAACACCACGACCACTAAAGTCCCCAGTTACTTGAATAACATTATCACACAGCTAATAAGGAATGATGTATGAAGTATGACAAACCATTCTCCGTTGAGCTAACCTCGGCTAAAACCCATCCATATGCCTCTGCTTTGTCTCAGTTTTCAGATAAGGGTTTGGATTCAAACTCTGTGGGGAGGAGGAGAAGGATGTTTGTCCTAGTGCCAATGATAATCTGAGAATGAATCTTCACGAATTCATGGACTCAGTCTTTGTTTGTACTGCCTTTCCATTTTCCTTTGTGTTTTGCAGAGGATGAGGATCTTGATACCCCAACTGCTTCACCAACTGTTTCCTCTTCCATCCTTTGCTGTTAATTGATCTCTCTTGGAATATTTCTTTAAATCCCTCACCAGAACCTATTTCACTGAATCACAGGATCATTGAGGCTGGAAAAGCCCTCTGAGCTCCTCCAGCCCAGCCCAGCACCTAACATCACCCCATCAGCCAGACCAGGGCACTCAGGGCCACAGCCAGGCTGTCCTTCAACACCTCCAGATATAGAGACTCCCCCACTGCCCTGAGCAGTCCAGTCCAGGCTCTGAGCACCCTTTGCATGAGGAAGGGCTTCCTAACAGCCAACCTCACCCTGTCCTGGCACCTTCAGGCACTGCCCTCTTGTCCTGGCGCTGGTTGCCTGGGAGAAGAGCCTGATACTCACTTATCTACACCTTCCCTTCAGGGAGCTGGAGAGAGGGAGAGGGTCCCCACTGAGTCTCCTCCAGGCTAAACACATCCTGCTGGGATAAACTAATATGTCTTGGACTAGCACAGAAAGGAAAGACAAAGTGAAGCCAAAGAGTTAGAGGAAAAGTTAATCCGAAAATCATAGACTCATAGAATCATTGGGGATCAGAAGGGACCTTGAAAGATCATCCAGTCCAATCCCCCTGCCACAGCAG
>VZRI01001180.1:400646-418797 GCA_013397515.1 Upupa epops
ACACCCTCCAGCAGCTCTGTGTCCTTCTGGAATTCAGGATCACTTCTGAGGGGCCCAGAACTGGACACAGTCCTCCAGATGTGGCCTCACTAGTGCAGAGTAGAGGGGGAGAAGAACCTCTCTCACCTTGATTTCATGAGGTACCTCGTTAATTGCCTTAACTATAATTGCTAATGGCAGGATAGAGAGGATGCACCTAGCCGACCCCAGCATAGAGAACAGGAAAGGCTAGCTGTGGTTGAGGATGGCTGGCTGCTTTAACATCACACAGCGGATGTTTCTGAGATGCAGAGTGTATGACCTACCTAGACAAATCCTTTCTGTCTTCCTTCAAGTAGCTCCTACCGAACACTCTCCTATCTGTGACCAATTTCTATGATGAATTCCTCAGGAGAGAGACCACGCGAAATAAACGGTCGATAACAACCACGCACACAAACAGAACGAATCTTCCCTGGGGAGAATGAGATACTCGGGGCTGCCGCTAGCGCAGCCACGGGGTAACATTTCCAGCACCATGCAGTATTTATCATCTTTTCCATCATAAAAATTATACTCAGGTAATTTCTTCAGACTTATCTCAGTCAAGCTAAACCAGTTACCCGCAGTATATGGGTTCGTCTTGGCTGCCAGGCTCAATTATTGCATCACGCATGGAAACGATGCCCGACTCAGCGCTGCAGCTGTACATCAACAAGGAAAACTATACTGTAAGGTGTTCCCTTGGGACAAGACGTTATGAAGTGGAGCTCTGCTTGATTAACCTGATGTCTGAGAGGTTAAAAGGAGGAGGGGAGTGAGTATTCTAGCTCAACTTTAAGGGTGTTTATTCACGGGGTACTGAAATAGCTGTTGTGTATAGGTGTCATTGCCCTCTACTGGATCAAAGCAAAACGACTCAACCATTCGTCTCGGAGGGCGATAGGATCAGCTGTAGGAATTGTTCTCTGTTTAATAAGGGTGAGTATCACGTTCTTGTTGTTAGACAGCTATTAATGCTGTTCTTCCAACAAACCCTCCTGGCTCAGGTGGACTTACAGGAGCACAAAGCCCAGAAACTAATGAAACCGGAAATGACCATTCATTCATAGAATCCTAGAATCCTCCTGGCTGGAAAGGACCTCCAGATTCACCCAGTCCAGCCCTCATCCCAACATCTCTCCAACTCCTAGACCATGGCCTCAAGTGCTCCAGCTACTGAGTTTTTAAACTCCTCCATGGATGGGGCCCAGTTTCAGGCCCCTCAGTTCCAGAAGGGCACAGAGATGATGGAGAAAGTCCAGCGCAGAGCCACAGCAATGATGGAGGGAGGGGAGCACCTCCCTGCTGAGGAAAGGCTGAGGGAGCTGGGGCTCTTGAGCTGGGAACAAAGGAGCCTGAGGGGTGACTCCATGACTGTTGATCGAGAGGGAAAGGGCAGGGGTCAGAAGGAAGGAGCCAGGCTCTGCTCAGGGGCACTCAATGCCAGGACAAGAGGCACAGAGTGTCAGCTGGAACAGAGGAGGTTCCACATCAAGAGGAGAAGCAACTTCTTCCCAGTGAGGGTGCCAGAGCCCTGGAAGGGGCTGCCCAGAGGGGTTGTGGAGTCTCCTTCTCTGGAGACGTTTCAAACCTGCCTGGGCTGTTCCTGTGCGACTGGATCTAGGGGCTCCTGCTGTGGCAGGGGGATTGGTCTGGATGATCTTTCCAGGTCCCTTCAAATCCCTAACACTCTGGGATTCTATGATGGCACTGAATTGTGACCTGGCCTCCCCAGCTTTCTGCTCATCTTCACATTCCATCCACACAACCAGACTGATCGCTGGGTGTGCTGCTGCTTGGTTTTCAATTTGCCTTTGGACTTTTGCCCTGTGGGCTTCTGGAACAAGATTAAAGGTCTCTTGGCTATGTTAATGACCTCCTGGTCTGAGGAACACCATCTATCTCCCATTGCTGTGACACGAAAAGAAGGAAGCTGAAAACTTTGCAGGCAAACATCTTCAAAACAGCAAGTTTGGGGTAGAAGAGAGGAAAAACCCTACTCTCACCTCCTACTCTGGTTTGTGAAAGGAACCCTGAGCTCGATATTGTTTGTATGACCTTTCGTTTGGCCAGGTCATAAGAATTATTAGCTTTATTTTTTAGAAAAGAAAGCTTTTGGGTCAGCAGGGGGTGGGTACAGACAGGTCTCTGACATCCTTAAGAAGGAGAATCACATGGACGAGAATCCTTAACTTCCAAGTGTCTGTGTTTTCACAGTCGAGGCCTTTCAGAAATGTAGTGAAGATTCACATCATGAGCATGGAACATAGAGTTTACTGATCTCGGTAGCTTGGACTGTGGGCAAATGCTGCTCTCTGCAGTGTTTGAGAGACTTTTAGGAGGTGTTATACTCTCAAATAAACAGGCAACTGAAAAATATTCCCATTTGCCAAATGATCCTCTGGCAGAGCAGCCGAGATCTCCAGCAGGAATTTTATCACCAGTGTAATTGATTTTATTTCCGATTTTATTTGACTGCATCAGGCAAGAGGATGACTTCATCAGGACCATTGGCACAGGCTGCCCAGGGGAGCTGTGGTGTCTCCTTCTCTGGATACATTCCAGCCCCGCCTGGCTGTGTTCCTGTGCCACTGGGTCTGGGGGATCCTGCTGTGGCAGGGGGATTGGACTGGAGGATCTTTCCAGGTCCCTTCTGATCCCTAAGGATTCTATGTAAAAAAGGAGGAAGAACATCAAAGCCAAGTTCTAGGTGTGCAAGGGCTTGATTTCCAGCAGCGTGCTTTTGAAACAGATCCGCTGGGTAAAAGAATTCCTGGGTTTGGAGACGATAAGTGAAAACGTTGTCAACGCCTTCTATTTCTAGCGGAGGATTTGAGACTGATGAGAAGTAAAGACCATTCAAATACAGGTGGCAGGGGATGGGAAGCATGATGACAAGTCGAAGATCTATATTAAGCGAGGCAGGGGAAGTAGACTGTGATAGAACGGATAGGCAACACAGCTATCGACACAACAGATGAGTGATCTGATCAGAACTCAAGGACTAGAAATACAGGAGTGGAATGTTGGACTGCTGCTGTGGTATAGTGGGAAACCAATATATGAAGCAAATATATGGGAAACCAGCTATGAAGCAAAATCTTTTGAGCACTAAAACCCTAGGAAAACAGGTAAGATTCAGAATATGGAGAAAGTAAAACCTCATCACCGATACCCTGTGGGCCTCTCTCTGAGCCGTTTATTCAAGGCTGCACTGCACTGCCTATAAAAGGAAGAGAATAAAAGGAGCAGGGAAAAAACCCCACAATCTTATCAAAGCTTTCTCTCTCTGCACAGGCTGCCAGAGAGCTGTATGTACTTCAACCAGAGAGAAGCTGCAATGCCAGAACATCCGAGATCCATCCACACAGCCCCTGGGACGGGCACCAACACAAGGCCAAGCACAGACAGGGGCATTTTCTCACCCTGACTGGGTAATGCAGTTGCTCTTTACATGTAGAACAGTGGGAGGGTGACCACTGTCCCCCTCCCAATCCGTGTGTCAGGGCTGAAGATGTGTGCTTTGAACAGGACAGTCCTTAGGTTGGTTCCCTGCCACTACAAATTCTGAGACACAAAACCTCTAATCCAGTTTTCCCTCTAATCCAGCTGCGATTGGATGCTGTCTGTTCTCATCCCAATTCTTCAGTGTGGCCTACAAGTAGGTGAATTCAGTAGCCCAGTCGAGAAGATAATGGTGAATCAGGAAAATGCAGAGGGAGGTGAACTCAAAAATGTCCCCATTTGCTAAATGATCCTTTTGGAGAACAGATGAGATCTATAGCAGTGATAGATCCTCCAGCTCTGGGAGGAAGGGAGAGACTCCTCCAGCTCTGGGAGGAAGGGAGAGACTCCTTCCACTCTGGGAGGAAGGGAGAGACTCCTTCAGCTCCAGGAGGAAGTGAGAGACTCCTCCAGCTCTGGGAGGAAGTGAGAGACAAAGTTTACAAAGAAGAAAGAGGAAGATGAAGAAGAAAACCAGATGAAGAATGAAAGAATGGCTCCTTAGCAGAGGAACTTAATGTTTTGTTTATTTGAAAGTCTGTTTTTGGAGGGCTGTTGGAAGAATGCTATCAGCATTTTAGGGAACTTTTTCATTAGCTGAGACTAAACATATTCTCTGTGCTTGTGTGTTTGTAAACAAGTCGAGCTGTATATAAACTGTATATAAACTGCATAAACTGTATGTAAGGAGTAGAATGAAATGGGACTGTAAATAAAGCATCTGATCCCTCCCTCATGAGGATTGAGGGTCATCCTCAAGAAGCAAAGCCTATCTCTGTGTGTTTTCTTTTGATATAGCGTGAGATTTCTTGTAAAACACTTGAAAATAAGAATCTGTAGGATAGAATCACATTCTGATCTGATAGAGTGACAGCATACTTGGGGCTGTTGAATACCTCACCTAGTCCAACACCCTATGTCCAGCCCAGCAGCACGTGCTCTTCTCTGAGCAGAGACCAGATGAAAAGAACCTCTTCAAAGAAGGGAACAGGAAGCTCCAAACCAGTCTTATGAGTTTGATAGAGTCACCACTTGGCCAAGCTGAAACTAAGGGAGAGCCTGGAATTCCAAGCTCCTTAGCGCAAGTTGCCAAGCTCCACAGAGGGCACAAAGACCTTTCTTTTCTGAACTTCAAAAAGCCTGTGGCAGGAGGTAGGAAATCACTGAGTAAAGGGAAGGACCTGGCCCAGTCTGACAGTTTTAGGTGCACTAGAACATCTCTACCCAAAACATTCTATGTCAATGATGTTGGGACTGTCTCCACACAGGGTTTCCTCGAATTTTGGTCCTTAGGGCCCAAACTCCATCTGAAAAAGGGGGTAACAGCGCATCTCCTCCCAAAACCTCTCAATGATTCCTGCTGTCAGGACCACAGTGGAATACGTTTCAGAGTGACAGCACAGTGGAAGTCTGCTTAAAGCTTTCACAAACCCCTGGCCTTGGACTTAAGCTCAGCGATCTCCCAGGAGAATTTCTTGGGCCAATCTCTAAGCGCTGCAACACCAACCACTTAAATCTGCATGGGGAAAGCAGCAAACACACAGCCAAAACACTGCTCCCAGTCTTCCTCTCCCTCCCTTCCCCAAGACTCGGAGAGACATTTCTCTGAGAAATGTCATCCGTGACACAGAACTTCTTTAATTAAAGATGACAATTCGAGTGAGGCAGAAAGGGACGCTGGATCTCCCAGCTTGCCATTTATAATTGTGAGTAGGTCAGTCACAATCAGGGCCGTGTGCTCTGCTCTCGGAGGCTGGTTTTCCTCTCCAGCGCTTAGCATCATCCTTTAAAAGAATCTTTTCTGTATTAGAATTTGCCTTCCCTATTTCTTCCCCACGGTTGCAGCGACACTCGCATGCGAGAGCACGTTTGATCAGCTGCAGACTTCCTCGTTGCTGAGCTCAGCCAGAAAAACCCTCCTGACTGCAGCAGAAACACCAGCAATAATCCTAGAGAAATCATGTGCTGCCAGCACTTAACGGCGAGTTGTCTGATGAACAACCCGAGGTAAACAGAGGACGGTTAATAACACAAACCGTGGCGCTTTAGAATATCAATAACGCCACCGAACGACGGCGTTTCGGGGGACTGTTGCTGATAGAAAGCGTATTCAACCGGCTACACTTAGCTCTGTTAGATATTTAAAGGAAGAAAGATGGGCTGGGGACAAAATCAGTTGTTCCACACCATTAACCACCCTATTTTTCCTTCTCGACTACAGCTCTGTTGGCTGTGTTTACAATTTTACTTCAGGATCGATACAAACTTCATAGGGCAGGGATATTTCTTCCCTCTGCCTCTCTCAGAGCAGTCAGAAATGCCAGCACAGTCAATATACAGAATTGCCTGGCTCAGCACCAGAGGAGATAGTGCTAATCAGAGGACCGGCAGCGCGATGGGAACCAGCCCTTAGAAGGAGAAGGTATTACAGGCTAATTCATTAATCTGTTAAGCCCCTGTGTCAGCGAGAAGGGTTCTTTTCAGTCAAGTGTCCTTAATAGTATACATCAGGCTCTGAACCCGAGGCAGAAAAGGTTTGAAGTCCAGAACAGGGCCGGGAAATGGAATAAACCCATGTGTGATCTGTACATATAGGCATCTGGGCATCATTGAAGTGATCCCTGCTGCTGAACGAGTTATCATCAGGTTGTATCTGAGGGAAATGTATATGTGGGATATATATGGGATGTATGTATGGAAGATAGAGAGAGGGGAGAGAGACACGGGGACATCTTATAGTGAGCTTCCAATCCCTGAAAGGGCCTGTCAGGAGGCTGGGGAAGGCTGTTCCCTGGGGCAGGGAATGATTGGATGAGGGGTCATGGAGTGAAGATGGAAAAGGGGAGATTCAGGTCAGACATCAGCACCAAGTTGTTGAATCTGAGGGTGGGGGATCCCTGGACCAGGCTGCCCAGAGAGGGGGTGGAGGCCCCATTGCTGGAGCCATTCAAGCTCAGGCTGGCTGGGGCTCTGGGCAACCTGGTCTGCTTGGTGAAGGGGGGTTGGACCGGATGCTCTTTGCTCATCCCATCATTCCATGCCCTGAGACCTTATAGTCTGAGATGGGAAAGCAGAGACTGTGTTCTCTAAGGCCAAGCTTTTGCCTCAGTGTCACACAAACTGGGGCTGATGAGGATTTAAAGGAAAAGCCGGGGTGGTTTATTAGTTGATTTTTCTTCCGCTTGTCAACTCGGAAAGGCTCGAGGAAGATGGGGGAAATTTTGCTGATGCTTTTAATACAATCCAAAAGCACTGCTGCTGGCTGCCACCAGTGATGGAAAATTCACACAAAGGGGTTTTGTTTCAGAAAGTTTTCAATTTCCCCCATTCCCCTCTANTTTTTACTACTAGAAGTCACCATCAGTTGGTTGGGTTTTGTTTTCTGTTTCTTTTTCTCCAAGGTGTCCGCAGTGAAAAATGAGGTGAAAGCAAAGGGAAAAAACAAAGCAGGTTTCCACTCGGGTCCTTTCACTGAGAAATGTGAGCATTTAGGTTTTCAATGAAAATTCTTTTCCAAAAATTTAAAGGAATAATAATAAAAAAAAAAGAAAGACAAGAAAAAAAAGTCTCCTTTTGTGCTGAATTATTTTGAAAGAGAAGGAGGGTAATTTCTCAGGCTGTTCTACTGACAATGAAATTCTTCAGAATTTCACAACATCGCTTCCTACTGTGTTTCCTCCAACTCCAGAGAAAAACAAATGCAAAGATTTGCAAGGCATTAAAATCATGGCAGGGGGATGATTTATTGTCCTACACATGATTTAGAGCACCATGTTTACTCCAAGCTGGTAGCACATCTGCAATGGCCGTACGCGACTTCTTGCAATAACACAGTGGAAAGGAGCAGCTGTATGGAAAGTCCTGCTAGTGTAAGGCCAGGAAAGCTTTAAAAAGAGAGGCTGTTTCGTAGGGACCCCCCAGCAGACTGCGCTGCCATTCACTGAGACTTGGACAGGCCAGAGGGCAGAGAGAAATTGAATGAGGTACAAAAAGAGTCAAGGGAGAGTCTGGCATCTGGGCAAGAACAACCCTAGGGACCAGGATAGGTTGGGGACTGAGCTGTTGGGAGGTGAGACTGCATCTGGAGGACTGTGTCCAGTTCTGGGCCACTCAGTTCCAGAAGGACACAGAGCTGCTGGGGGGTGTCCAGCGTAGAGCAACAAAGAAGATGAAGGAAGGAGAGCAGCTCCCTGTTGAGGAAAGGCTGAGGGAGCTGGGACTCTTGAGCTGGGAGAAGAGAAGGAGGTTGAGGGGACACCTCGCTCATTTCTCTAAATGGGTGAGGGGTGGGTGTCAGGTGGATGGAGCCAGGCTCTTCTCAAGTTCATCTGGGGATAGGACAAGGGGCACTGGGTGCCAACTGGAACAGAGGAGGTTCCCCATCAATCTCAGCAGGAACTTCTTCTCAGGAAGGGTAACAGAGCCCTGGAAGGGGCTGCCCAGGGGGGTTGTGGAGTCTCCTTCTCTGGAGATGTTCCAGCCCCGCCTGGCTGTGTTCCTGTGTGACTTGGTCTGGGTGATGCTGCTGTGGCAGGGGGATTGGACTGGATGATCTTTCAAGGTCCTTTACAATCCCTGATGATTCTGATTATATGATTCTATTTCCTGTAATTCCTCATTTGGTTGCTAAATCAAAACATGTGATTCATGCTGTAATCATCCCTTTTTTCAGATCTGGTTGGGTATAAAGGTTATCGATGAATGGGGAGGTCATTGTCAACAGTGGCAGCTTCACATTGTTTGTCGGATTCTGAAATAAACCAGGTACCACCCCTGTCCTCTCACTGCCATGATTAATCCAAGCCTGACCAGCTCCTCTCTCCTTGATGCCTACACAAGGACTGCTAAAAGGAAAACAAAATAACCCTCTCAAAAATGTCCTTCCTGAGCTTCTTGTGGCGCCTGTTGCCAAGGAAACCCAAGCAAATTCCTCTCAGAGAAAACCCTGGACTGCTTAAGCCATGCAGGCTTCAACCTGGTATCAGGGAAGGAAACAAAGGCTGAAAACAAACAGGACAACATGGTTGTTAAACCCTTTGGGAAGAGAGAGGAAAATAAACTGGAGGATAAAGCATCTGCTAGCAAAGAATATCTTTCATTTAGGTCAAATCAAGGCTTTTCAATCTCTGCCTATTGTTCCTCCTCTGGAGGAACCCGTTACTTCAGAGAAACGGGAGAGAGAATAGGTCTCTCAGTTATCGGGTTGATGGAGATACAAATCATCTGTCGTTTGGAAAGCCTCCTCTTGGTGTTCTCCGATCCTTCGTGAAAAGGAAGCTGATTAAAATTATTAACAAAATTAGCTGCCACTTTTTATGTTGAAGTGCGATCCTGGCTGGAGGAGGAACAATATCAATAATTATCGCTGCTTTCATCAGATGCCTTTTGTACCATTTGGTCTTTTCCTCTTCCCTCCTCCCTTTCTTACTTTCTGCTCTGCTTTTTCTGATTATAAATCTCTGTGATTCCATTAAATGTTTAGGGCCAAATTCTGGCACTCCGCAGAGCTGGCGAGGAAACAGGCACATATATTAACGCTGCAAAAAGCCTCTGTCCTGGCCAGCCCAGGCTCTGCACACTCCACATCCCTCGGCTACAGCATCATTCCCTGAAGGGGTCATTCGTTCCAGGAGTTGATGCATAGGCTGGGGTGCTTCAAGCCTTGTGTGCATGGCTTACAGACCGCGATGATCACATCTTCTCATCTTGTGGGCCCACCCTTTCTATCCTCATCCTCATCATCATATGGAAGCGCTCCACCGCCCTGCAATGTACCTTGACGGACACGGCACTCGGGCTGAGCTCTCTGGGCTGCCTCAGGCTGAGGAGCAGGATGGCCAAAGTGGAGACCACTGGCACTTGCAAGGGACAGGAGGAAGAGGTCTGACTGTCAGGGGTTGTTCCCAAGACCTCCCATGCCCGGCTAAATCTGGTTTGGACCACAGGTTGCAGAGCAATTTTCTGATGTAGCAGGAACCTGATAAAAGTCTGAAATCAATAGAAGAAACCTTCTGAACCGGTACATTTTCCTGCCAGGGCTCACAGCAACACGGTCTGTAAAGCATAGGGTCATCCTAAGGTGGAAAGTGGTCAAGGATAATTCAGCTCCTTCTTGGAATAACAATTAAAAACGAAGGAACAAGTCTATAAAGTGTGTTTAAAATCCTCATTCCATAAGACCTCCGTCCGATCCTCTGGTACTGTGGTAGAGCCAGAGAAAAGAGAGGTAAATCACAGCCAGTTTGGGAGGGAGAGGCTAAGAGATCTGGGAACTAAACCGAAGGACTGCTGAGGCTTCCCCAGCAGCCCTCCACAGTTGCTTGCCTTGCTTATGCAGCAGCCCCGACTTGGCATGTTCCACCGCCGCTTTAATGTTAGTTAAATAAATACCGAGGGGGTTCTTCCCCCCAGCTCTGAGTTTCCTTTAAGTTTTTTTAGATAGCAGATAAGAGGAAAATGGGCAGGAATGTAAAAGAAGCTGTGTCAGGGAAGCGTGTGAGAGTTGGCAAGAACTCTTTGGCACTATTGTGATTGACCAGCTAAGAATGCAGCGGGAGCCAAACAGCCCTCTCTGCGGAATTTTTCTGCACAGGGTATTCATGAGTTTGTGCTTATGGAATTTCTGCCTGATCCTTCCATTGGGAAGATGGGATTTGCTCTCCACGTGGATTGGGAGGAAAGTTTAACCGCCCAAACCTTCGGTTCCTGGCAACCTTGTGTATGTAGAGTCAGAGCCATCTATGCAGCCTGTCTGATACTGAGGGAGAAGCACATTTTTACGTACGTACATGACAGCTCATGCACAGCTCCATCTGCACGAGTGAGAGGAGCACAGTTCAGGCACTCAGCACTCAGCAGGATTTGAAGTACTGAAAGCTAGTTCTACCCTAAACTTAAAGACTGAAGTGGAAGAGTCTGCTCAGTGCAGAAGTACCTACTAGGTGCTGCTCAAATACCTCTATAACTAAATGTGCTCTTGTTTTTGCATGCAGGACTGAAGTCAAATTCATAAGGGAAAAATTAGAGTCAACAAAATCTCTGTTTCCCATCCCGTCCATTCAGAACCATCTGATAGCTATTCTGCTGCTCTGGCTGCTGCAGCTTCTGGGCCCTGCCAGACTGTGTTTAACAGGAATGTTCAGGAACCATCCCCAGCGATACTGAACCCATCCTGCATGCTCTGACCTATCTGGAAGCTTTCACTGCTCCAAGCCCTGTGGAAGTGCTAAGTAACCAACAAGCTCCCGTGAACTACCCCAGGGACCAACATAGGGTGCGGACTGACCTGCTGGAGAGCAGCATAGAAGAAAGAGACCTGGGGGTGCTGGTGGCCAGCAGGATTGATGACCAAGAGCCAGCAATGGGCCCTGGTGGCCAAGAAGGCCAATGGCAGCCTGGGGTGGATTAGAAGGAGGGTGGTTAGGAGATCCAGAGAGGTTATCCTCCCCATCTACTCTGCCCTGGGGAGACCCCATCTGGAATCTTGCATCTGGTTCTGGACCCTTCAGTTCCAGAAGGACACAGAGCTGCTGGAGAGAGTCCAGCACAGAGCCACAGGGACGATGGACAGAAGGGAGCATCTCCCTGCTGAGGAAAGGCTGAGGGAGCTGGGGCTCTTGAACTGGGAACAAAGGAGCCTGAGGGGTGACCCCAGGAATGTTGATCAAGATGGAAAGGGCAGGGGTCAGGAGGAAGGAGCCAGGCTCTGCTCAGGGGCACCCAATGCCAGGACAAGGGGCACCAGGTGTCAGCTGGAACAGAGGAGGTTCCACATCAAGAGGAGAAGAAGAGTATGAAAGAAACCCTTCTGATTTGAGTGGGAAAGGGGAGCAGTGCAACACAATGCAGCACTGACCTTTGCTACCAGCAGTCCTTCATGCTCACAGGATGACAAGAGCAGAGCTGTACCCTGCTTTCTCCCCAGATCCTCATCTTTTCATTTCCTTTCCCTTGTGGACAACTCTCCCATTTTTTTTAACCCCTTGTCTGCTGCTAATCTGATGTTCTGAATAATCTCTCCCACCACTACATACATTTTCCATCTGGAAGCAGACGATTTCTTCCCTAGCGACGACGAAACACTATATTTTTACAAGCAGCAAGCTTTGGTTTGATAACATCTGAAATTCCAATCTGCAACCTGAAGAGGATCCAAGCAACCAAGTTTAAAATGCAGGCTGCCTCTCAATGGAATTTACTGAGTGGAAATAGATTGCACAGTGCTTGAAGCCACCACTGACTTGAAACCACCACTGACTTGAAGCCACCACTGAAATACTCCCACATGATACCTGGAAAGAGAACTGGCAATAGTCCTCTCCAGCTGTTGTCTCCAACTCATCTACCCCTACAACTGTTTGACAGTGCCAGCAGCAATGTGGAGCTCTTTGGGTCCCCTGGAGACAAGTGGTGCTGCTGTACTGACTACCACTCTGGTCATGGAGGTGAAACCATTGCTGATGCAGATATTAGAACGTTTCCTTGTGCATGGCTCAGAGTAGCCTTCTAGCAACTGTATTTCCCCAGGAGAACTGCTCTAAATTCATTTTTAGAGGAACAGAAGGAAAGCCCCTTGTGATGGAGACGTGCAGGAGCTGGCCACAGACAACTGGGCCTCCTTCCTGCAAGGACTGACTGGAGCTGCAGTCGCCTTGGGACCAAAATGTCCAACTCTTTTTGAGACAGGTACTTTTCTGACAGGTCTGAGGCTCATCCGCTCCCTCACACACAGAGTATAACTATTGCTTAAGCAACGAGGGAGTTCTTTGTTGGAAATGAGAGGGGATAGGAAGGAAAGGAAACGTAAGATCCATTTGAAATCAGTGGGAGTGCTCAGCTTTCAGGAGAAAGATGCTGTGAGAGGACCACATGAAACAGTCATTATTTTCCTCGTTACAAAACTCACTCAATGCCTATTCCTGGTGAACCTCAACCACGTGATTTCTGCATGCTTTCAGTATAACTATTGCTTAAACTTGCTTCAAGCTTAAACCACAAGGCTTTTGGGAAACAGTTACGCTGTTGAACCTTGGACTTGATGATCTTGGTGTTCTCCCCAAACCTTAATGATTCGATGATTCTCTGTACCTTATTGAGTTCAGGGCCATGTACAGCCTGGAGCAGAATGTGTGGAGCAGGGTGGGCAGTGGCAGGATACCCCAGCAAGTCCTTGGAGGAATAGCTGTGAAGAATTTCCTGACATCCTCTCATCACTAGTACCTGCAGCATTACTATGCTGCTTCGGTGCTGTTATTCCTTCAGTTGGAGGTCGGAAGCGCTGTTATTTAAGTGTTGTTTGCCTTCCTTTTTCTTTATTACTGCAATCAGTAAGATTGATCTTAATTAAAAGTCTAAAGTTCAATGATAGCTGATAAAGGAGGACCTAGAGCTTTGATGGCCTCTTGAAAAGGCTACTTGGATTTTGCTTAAGATAATTAGAAAAAGGAGAAGGCTGCAGATTTAGCTCTATTTTGCTCATTATGTTCTATTTCCACGGTTGGCTTTGAGGGGCACCTTGGTGAAAACAGCTCTGGAACAAGCTAAGCCTGCACTCAAGTCCCAAGAGGATTCTCCTTGAACCCTATAGCGAGTTACTATCCAACACCCAGTAACAGCGTTCATTTTTAACAGTACCTGCCAGCATGAAATAAACCTGTGCAACGGTGTGATGATGGGTTTATGTCAGAATCTAATCTCTGGTGAGGACTCTGCTCAAGGCCCCCTTGATGATCTAGATGATCTTTGAGGTCCCTTCCAACCTGAACCATTCTATCAATCTAGGAATCTTCCAACCCAAATGGTTCTATGACTCTGTGATTCTATCGTTCTATAACCATCTGGGTCTCTTGAGCTTGGAGAAGAGGAGGCATAAGGGGCCGGGGGGGGTCAGGTGGATGGAACCAGGCTCTTCTCAAGGTCATCTAGTGACAGGACAAGGGGCGATGGGTGCCAACTGAAACAGAGGAGGTTCCATCTCAATAGCAGAAGAAACTTCTTCCCAGATTGAGTACCAGAGCACTGGACCAGGCTGCCCAGGGGGGTTGTAGAGTCTCCTTCTCTGGAGATGTTCCAGACCTNTGCAGACGTTCCAGACCTGCCTGGCTGTGTTCCTGTGCGACTTGGTCTGGGTGATCCCGCTGTGGCAGGGGGATTGGACTGGATGATCTCTCAAGGCCTCTTCTGATCCTTAATGCTTCTATGATTCTATGAGATCCAGTGCACTGTGTGAATGGCCTCTCTTCACAAATGAACCATTGCACAGTAAAGGCTAAAATTAACGGTTCAGATCGGGGGGAGCTCCGTGGGTGCAGAGGTTTGTCTATCTTTCCATCTTCACAGGAAAAATGAAAAGCAAATTTTAGGAGTCACATGTGAAGAAGATCTAAGACCCTGCAGCAAAGCATGATCCGTTTGCTCTATCCATAAATAGTTCTGTAGGGCAGACTGCTCTTGCTGCAGCAACACAGACCCTGGGAAAGCTGGAAACCCAGGTCCTTGCTATTATTCCAGGCGCTGCCTCAGTGTGTGGTGGAGGACCACCTACCCCTTCTGGTCTGGTGAAGAGCCTGTCAGCTCTCTGTTCAGCCTCATGGCAACACCACTATAGCTTTTGTGTCTAAAAGAATTTCATCTCCATTTGTGATGGTGCAGTCTTCCACATCTTCTGTTCCATCTTTTGGATGTAGAGAGTATTTTAGTTATTAACTTGGGTAACAATTCCTTTGTAATTGGAGGTTTGAGGAGCTTTTTCTTTTTAAGAGGGGCTTACTTGCTGTCTTATTCAAGATGAAGTAACGAAAGATCATGCCAATCAGTAACTGTTTCCTATCTTTGCTGTTTATTCTTCCTTGAAATAATTCTGTGGGTAAAACAGCTTGTGAGGGTCTAGGTGATCCTGCTATGGCAGGGGGATTGGACTAGATGACCTTCCAAGGTCTCTTCCCATCCCTAATGATTCTATGATTGGCTGGGTCCTTGAGCATCCTGGTCTAGTGGGGGGTGTTCCTGCTCATAGCAGGGGGTTTGGAACTTGATGATCTTTGAGGTTCCTTCCAACCTGAACCCTTCTATCAATCTAGGAATAAATAGATTCAAAATGCAGTCCAACCAGAAGGGGGTTCCACCATTCATCCAGTGATAAAAAAGCTGGTAGCCTGCATCACCTTAGAAATAAACATGAAAGTCTTCTCGAGTGGCTGCAGCACACAGTAAAAAAGATGGAAATGCGGTTTTCCCCAGGAGTTCTGTGTAATCTGAGACAACAAATGTCTGGGTCATCATCTGTAGTCAACCCAGCTAAACAGTTACAGAGGGATGCAGTTTCTAGGGAGAAAATTGTACACTGTATAGGGGCTGCCACCCTGCTGATCCCCACTCCCTAGGCTGTGGCACAAGTGCCTTTGGCCTGAGGCAGGGTAGGATAAAGATGAAGTGGTCTCATGCAACTGCAGGTCCTAAGACAGAGGGGAAAGGTTAAGAGAGACTGGGCAGGGACAGGGTAGATTTAAACTGGATGTTGGGAAGAAGCTCTTCAGCAGAAGGGGGGTTGAACACAGAAACAGGTTGCTTAGTGAGGTAGTTCATCCCTGGAGATATTGAAGAGGAGGCTGCACAAGTCTCTGGGCTGTCTGATCTAGTTGAGGGTGTCCCTGCTCACTGCAGGGGGTTGGACTAGATGATCTTTGGAGGTCTCTTGCAACCTGCAGCATTCTGTGATTCTATGTTATTCTAAACCATCTATCTCAGTCTGCTCATGCAAGGAAGTCCCAGTGGGCAGCAGCAGGGTGAACAGCCTTCTCCCTCTGATGGTGTAGGAAGTGAGAGGTGAAGGGATGAGAGGAAAAGCACAGCTACTAAGATTCCTAAGCCCTCCCGTCCCAACTTTATCACCTCTGCTCCCAGCACAGCCACACTGCATATTGGTGAGAGCAGCTGGAGCTGCCTGGAAGCGATGCCTGGGTTGGATGGGCACTGAGCTTTGCAGGCGGCATCCACCGGCTCAGAGCACTGCCTGGTGAAGGTCATCCTCTAACTCTAGCCCTTTCCTCAGTTTCACTTAGCCTACCATACCTGTTGTATCACTAGTGCCACAGTGTGTTTTGGTATCTGTAGTAGACGCTGCTGTATGTTTTCCCAGTAACAGGCAAGTAGGGACAAAGGTTCATCAGTGAGTAATGAATCAAATGCTAAGGTGGAGACGAAATGTAATTGCTCAAACAGAGTCATTGCAGGCATGTAGCTGCCTTGCCTTTCAGAGCTACTGAGCTACAGACGACGGGCACAAGGATTTGGGGGATTTTTTCAATGTAAGGCTTGATCCTATCAGCCGTTCTCTCAGTCTGAGCAGTTACAGGTTCTTTAGTTAACTAATTATGAGAGTAATTATGCCATTAGTTCTCAGAAAGTCATTTTAATAATTAGGTCAAACAAGGAAAAAAACCCAACGCCGACTCCCATCTCATGCCACAGCCATTTAAATTGTTTGGATATTGTAATTTAGTAGGAGGAGTCAGCGCTGCAGTCATTTTGGGGATTGTAAGAAGGAAAATACAGCTGGAGGAATAACAGAAGACGAATTCTCTGTCAGAGCCATGAGTTAAGTTGTTTCTTGAATGATGTTAAGTGAAAAACATTAAAGCTATTTGATAGTGATGACAGATAAAATTATCATGTATTGAAAAATATATTAAAGATTTGATTCCGAGGCCACGGTTTTGAATGAGCAGACCAACCCCTTTTCTCTATTAGCGTAGCAGCAGAAGAAAACAGTTTCAATTCACCCATCTCATTTGCTTGGGGAATGAAGCCATTCATATCTCTGCATGATATATGCTGTTCCGATCCGGTTTCTAATCTTAGTTGCAACCTCATAAATCTTGAACCAAATTTACAGACACCGGGGGGCTTAGGCCACCAAAGCCAATTACTGTGATGTAAACTCCATGAGGTATCTGGAACAAAAGAAGAAGAGAAAGAAAAGGGAGAGGCTGTTCAACCCAGGACAGGAAATTAAAGCAAGGTTGAAATGACTCCAGGTTTAGCTTCCAGCAGTCTGCCTTTATCGATAGCTTTGCCCCTTCATTTCCAGACATTTTTCTTATAAAGAGATTTCATCCTAGTGATTTTTTTATGAGGCTGCTTGCACAAGTGTTTTTCAGTGAAAGTAAGAGGGAGAGAGGTCCTTGGTACTGCATGACCCTGGATGTGTTTTAGCTAGAAGAGAGAAGCATGCCTGCAAAAGTCCAGGGATGAGGGAAGGTGATTTTTGGCCAGCAGTGCCTGACGTGACCTGAGAGTCGTCTGGTCCCATGCCTTTGGTGGGGTCAACAGCCTGGCAGACACCTCACTTTCCAGCAAATCCCATATTAAACCGATCAATAGCACAGGAGACCTTCCTGATCAGAATTCATAGGTTCATAGAAGGGTTCAGGTTGGAAGGGACAGTTCCAACCTCCCTGCCATGAGCAGGGACACCCCCCACTAGACCAGGGTGATCAAGGACCCAGCCAATCTGGCCTCGAACACTTCCAGGGAAGGGCAGCCACAACCTCCCTGGGCAACCTGGTCCAGTGTCTCAGGACCCTACTCGTGAAGAGTTTCCTCCTGACTTCCAGTCTAAACCTCCCCTCTTCCAGCTGGAAACGATTCCCGCTGCTCCCACCACTCCAAGCCCTTGGAAACAGCCCCTCCCCAGCTTTCCTGGAGCCCCCTTCATGTACTAGAAGGATGCTCTAAGATCTCCCTGGAGTCTCCTCCAGTCTGAACAGCCCCAGCTCTCAGCCTGTCCCCACAGGAGAGATACTCCAGCCCTCAACTCATCCTCGTGACCCTCCTCTGGACAATTTCCAACAGCTCAATCTCCTTCCTGTGCTGGGGGCTCCAGAACCAGACACAGTACTGCAGATGGGGTCTCAGAAGAGCAGAATAGAGGGGTTGGATCAGCTCCCTCGCCCTACTGTTCCCACTTCTCTTGATGCAGCTCAGGATGCTGTTGGCTTTCTGGGCTGCAAGCGAACATTGCCAGCTCATGGTGAATTTTTCATCCACCAACACCTCTAGGTCCCTCCCCTCAAGGCTGCTTTCTAATGAAGCAGAAAACTGTGTATGAGATCTTTCTATCCCCTCAACTGACTTGGACTTCTCCTCCCTGAAATCCTTACAGAAGACGGAAAACAACAACACAGAGTCCATCCCTCAAACACTCAGGATCCCACTGCCTGCATCTACCCCAAAATGAAATTCTACAGCTACATCCTCTGAAGCTTTGCTGATGTTCACAGTTTTCTTGATGTATTTACCCCTCCTGAGGGTTCAGTGCGATGGGAAAGCTGACACCCAGGGGTTTTGCTCCACACATAAGGAAGATAGAAGTGAAACTTTGAAAATCCATTGTGTGACAATTGTTTTGCCTGATATTATTTAAACAATAAACACTGCAGCATAAAAATAACCCAAAATTGTTCCCATCCAGTGAAAACCCTCTGAATTGGACATTTTAAGTTCAAAATGAATGGGACAGGCAGCTTGGGCAAAGAACACAGGGTTTTAGTGACTAATAGAATCATAGAACTGCATTTATTACAACTCTGATTGCCTGATTCATAAAATCAAAGAATCCTTAGGGATC
>VZRI01001181.1:0-49818 GCA_013397515.1 Upupa epops
CCCAAATTACTAATGATAGTAATCATAGTAATCATTGAGGGGAAATGGCCTCAAGCTCCATCAGTGGAGGTTTAGGTTGGATCTTAGGAAGAAGTTCTTTCCTGAGAGAGTGGTTGGGCACTGGAATAGTCTTCCTTGGGAGGTGGTGTAGCCACCATCCCTGGAGGTGTTTAAAAAATGAGTAGCTAGAGCATGTGAGACCATGGTCTAGGAGTTAGGGAGATATTGGGATGAGGCCTGGACCTGGAAGTCTTTTCCTGCCATTATGATTCTAGGATTCTATGGACAAAGTAATTTATGTGTGGCTGAGTGTTTACTTTTGGTTGGAGAAGTCAAAAGAAGAATCAAAAATTTTGTCTCTGGATGTCAATGAGAAAAATGCTTTTGGCAGCTTTAGAAAATGGGAGTAGAGAAGGTTTTGGAGGTAAGATAAAAAGGACTGGTTTTAGCCAGACTACAGCAGAATTGACCTTGAGCCATTCTGGATGCCATATTAGAAAAAAAAAAGACAAATGAGAAAAGAAATGCCAAAATGGAAAGAAGCTGGAGAAGGAAGAAGTGAGACATTTCCTCAAGCAGACTTGTCTGTTCCGAGTCAATAGATAACTCTGTAAAACGTTGCCATGCAAATGGTGAATGGAAGGAAGAAGAGGTGAGTACCCAAGTTAGGAAAGAGGATGAGCATTCATAGCTGTCAAGTGCATACAATGGGCAGGCAATCCACATCAAGGCACAGCAATACTGCATGACTGCAGCAAACAATTTCATTTAAGAAGCAGGTGAAGACTAACATAGCTCAGAACAAATCTAGAATACTTTCAAATAACTGATTTGAGAAAATGATAACTGAATCACTACTGCTTCTCAAAGAGAAGGGGAACTGACTGTAGTCCTTGTTAATAATGTTAATAGTTCAGAGTAATAGTTCTTAATTTCATAGGAAGATTTAGTAGCTTAATTCACACACCTTAAAGACATTTTAGATGATCAGATGAAAGATACCACAGTGACAAAAAACTGTAGTAGTTGTATGTGCTATTATTCTAATAAAACAGTAATCACCTCTTCAGAAAGGTAAATAATCACAGAATCATAGAATGGCTAATTGGAAGGGACCTTAGAGATCATCTACTTCAAATAAGAACATGATTAAGCATAGAAAAATTTATTTTACTTTAGAACCTTCTTGAAGTTCATCATTCTAAGCTCTACTCAAACAGCCTGAATTCTTCACATCTAGGAGAACTAAACGTCATTCAAATAGCTTAAACTAAATGTCAAGCAGAGTAGCAATTATAATTAGCTAATAGGAAAAAAACACAGTATGTATTTATTTCTATGCGGTCATGAAGAGAGAGTGACTTATGTGTTCATCTAAGTGCTTTCATCAATCTAGGCCTGTGCTCATAATTAGTTATGAAATTGGTGATGAATAAGCACCATATTGCACCAACCACACTCTCCCCAAGTATCCCTTTAATTTGTCAAGAGTCCTGTTCGACCTAACTGGGCCCACTCTGATTGTGTTTCTGAAGGAGCAGATGAGAAAAGCATGTAGGAATGGATGTGTTGCTATGATTTTGTTTATTGTTCATACTGTGTGTGCTTTGGGAGGAATATATTTATGCTTTTAATTTTTTTTTAACTGGAGTTGAATATTTTTACACTATTTATAAAGCCACACATTTTAGCATGCAAAGCAGTCAAGAACATTCCATAAGCATCTGCTGGGACATGGGCTACTGCTCTGCCAACTTTCTGTGGGCAAATTTTTTCACTGCAATGAAGAGAATTCCTTTGAAAAGAGCAAGCAAATATATGTGTGTAGTTTACATACTTTTGAGGTTCACATATTTTGTGGCTAAAAATATCCAGAGTCCATATCCCATCTTCAGATTCAGACTTGGAAGCAGATCCAGCTGCAGAGCACAACTCTTGTGTGCAGCTCACCTTTTCTTGTGTGTGAAAATAATTTATTAAAAAAACAAAACAAACCAAAAACCTTAAACCTTGGAATCTGACTTGGCATGACTATCCCTTTCATAATTTCATTTCAGATGATGATTGCTCCAACTGTCTCTACATAAAGATAAACATGCAAAGCTTGGACAGCAGCTGAAAAACTAAACTCTGAAAACTTCCTACATCTGGTATTTGGTCTGACCAAGCTGAAGGAAAACATATCACTTGGCTTTAAAGACTGCAACATCACAGCAACAGACCCTCCTAAATTTCTGGCAGGTCCCTTTGCTTGCTCATACTGTCACAATGACTTTCTCAGTATAAGGCAAAGAAAACTACTGAAGTAGGGTGTATATTATGCTCCTGCAGCACTTCTACAAATGGAGGAAACCTACATGGAGGGCAAGACCCCAGTTCTTTTTCTGTCTCCAGAGAAGTCACAGAGAAAAAATTAAGAAGCTGAAGTCTGTAATTTTCACATGACAATACTATATTATTCCTTGTCAGTTTGAGGTCTGTGGGTATGAAGACACACCATTGAAGGTGGGAACAGTTGTTCTAGCCAGTGCTCTTGAAAAACAGTTAATTTCTTTTTAAAATGACACTCCAGAGAAAACCAAGGAGTACATGATTTACCTAGAGATTTATGCAACAGTGAACACATGGATTTTTTATTTTCCCTGAATCACGTGTAGGCTGAAACACCTACAGCTACGCAATAATTCAGACCTCACTTAGTCTCACTGCAAGTACTCACAGGATTAAATCTTTGCATCTAGCCTGATAAAATCTAAACATGTTTCAAATTACACATGTTAGCCATGTGTGCAACACATGCAGTCCAGGCCAGGATTTCCCAGATGGAAATACAGGAGCATCTTCTGCACCCACATTGAAGTAGTCATTGTTAGGAGTGACTTGAGTCCATATTTACTTTTGTCAGCACACAGACAGGGAATCAAATCATTCATTAATATGGCTGTGTGTGCTCATCCAAACACATAGCAAACCACTGCAAAACAATATTGCAACACCTCCAAACAGTCCTTACAGAAACATAGTGTCAGCTACTAAATTCTCATTTACTCTGAGAAAAGGGTCAAAAAATCCCCGCTTTGTTAAACCAGAAATGTAATTTCAGTTGTTCTTGATTTAATATTTGTATCATTCACTCTCAAAAAGCACTTGTTTGACCTGAGGTTCAGTTTCCAGGGTGCAGCTCACATCAGTGGAATTCACCATGGGAAATGACTTTCTTTTCCTTTAACATATAAGTAACATCATGAGATTTCTGTTTAACTAGACACCACCAACAAATTCCAAACAGACTGAAAAAAGGGAGGTTTATTGTTCTCTTTGAGATATCTTATATCCTATTATTTTGCCATCATTCATGGGTAGTTGAGAAAAACATCTATGTATTTCCTCCCAAAATGGTCTCTCATGGCTTAGGAAGTGGATTAGAATTATGTGTTTAACAGCCACATCTTACAAGGAGGTCTCTAATTCATTCCTGAAATGCAAAAATTTATGTAACCAAGACACTGAAAGTACAGTAACAAGGTTTCCAGCAGGAACTGTGCCAAGACAGAAGAGTAGTTCTGGTGAGAAAATTAGGAGAATCATATAATCATAGTATGGCTAAGGTTGGAAATTATTTGAGAGATCATCTACTCCAATCTCCCTGCCATGGGTAGCAATACTTCTTGACTAGATTTGGCTGCTCAAGGTCTCACCAACCTGGCCTTGAACACCTCCAGAGAGGTGGAATACACTACTTTTCTGGACAGTCCATTCCAGAGAAAGGTTCTGTACTCTGTTGAAGTCACAATAACCCTGAATCCTAATGTACATCTTCTATATGATGGAGCATTAGGCCAGGAATCATCTTATTCTTTCTACTCATCTGGTTTTAGTATCTAATTACTAATACTTATCTACCTGCACAAGAGACACTGATCTGTGAGACAAGAGTCCACTCTTCTATTACATTGAAATTATTAATGTTGAGGAAGAAGTGCTATGACATAATGCTGATCAGTTCTAACAGATCTCTCTCGCTCCTTTAAGTCATCACAGTGAATTACTTGATAAAATCTCCTGGGCAAAGCCACAGAAAGAATTTTATCACTGTGGCCAGTTCATTTTTGAAGACAAATTTGCATTGAGCATCACTTAATGCCTTTCAAATATATAAAGAAGTCTGATAAGACAGTAAACACAATTACACAGGTCTTAAACTAAAATCAATAGACAGGATTTACACCAAAGTAACATAGGAAGAGAAAGAGACTTGCACATACAGTGAGGAGCAGACATCAATGGAATGAGAGGCTATTTGTACCCTACTCACACTGTCAGTGGAGATAACTGAAGTAGTCTCTGCAGTTTCAGAGCTCAACTCTGCAGCCACGGATCAGCACCAGCCTAGTATCATACTGCTGAAGACAGGTGTCTTAGGATTGAGGCCATAACAAATCCTTGGCAGAGCATAGACATACCCAGCAACGTAAACACAGTGAGCCCTGCTCTTCTTTGCTTGGAATAATCAGAATTAGTGTAGATCCAAACAAGTCCAATAAGCTCTGAATTATTTAAATGAGTTCAGTCACACAAAAGACATTAAATAAAAACATACCTAGTAAAGGATTTAAAGTTATGACAGTGAAGTTTCTGGCTTTCTCTTGGATGGTCCCATAGATTATTACCCCATGAGAACTGCACCCTGTTCAGGAATGCTTGCCTGGAAATCCCAGACAATAAAATGTCGTATTTCTTGCCTGGGCTATAACAGAAATGAACACTTCAGCAAAGGGTCAGTGGAATGACATGCCATTACTGCAAAAATTCTCTCCTATGGCTACTCTTTATTCTCCCAGTGGGATTCTTCCTAGGATAATGATGGAAAGCTGTTGGCACATGAACTGCTTCCCTTTTAGATCTAGCAGGCTGATAGGAGTAATTCCTGCTCTAAAGACCTCAAGTCAAGTGAATTGAACTCTTCCAAAATGGAGCTCCAGTGCTCACAACTTTTCTATTGAAAACTGGTTCTTTATAGGGTGGAAGAATGGAATTTTTGTAATATCTGTTCATCCTAGATACAGCAAAAGTGACCTGGAAAGTAATTTGTAGACATGGGAAAGAAACTACAGGCAAAAGGTGCTCTGTTTTTAAAAGACTGTGAAGAATATTAACAATAGTGATACAACAGTGGGCAGAGAATGGTTGCTGATGCTATGCAGATCTGAAATGGATGTGCCACTTACAAAATGCAGTATGTGGGCAGCCTAGCAACAATCACCTGCATTTCATGTAGTTTGTGGAATATAAGTGTGGAAAAAAATCATTTGTTGCAATGAATTTGTTGACAAACAAAATAAAGGAGATACTGTTGATTCCCACAGGTACAGTGCTGGTACTCTCAACGCCTCAAAACCACCTCTTGCACCTCCCCACACCACTGTCACAGCCATTCCTGCCCCATCCAGCCCAGCTTGCACTACTTAACCTACCTAACACACTCCACCCCCTTCTTGTTCCAATATCCCAACCAGAACAAGAAGTACCAGACATGAGAGGTCCTTGCAGGAGGCTGTGGCAGCGAAGCAGCTCTGCTGGGAGCTTGACTGGCTACAGGTGAGCAGCAATGGATTTCAAAGTGGAAAAATACAGAAGGAATCACAATGATCTCAAACACAATCAATCACTGATGTTTGTCTTCAGTAACAACATCCATACCTCCACACAGAGAATTGCATAGCTCGTTATTTCTAATCTTTTGTATTTCATTACATCAATATTATCTGATGGATCTCTGTTTATTTTAAAGAAGTAGAATGTCTCAGCCTTCCTCTTTAAAATATACCTCACAGCGCAACAAAAAAACACAGAAATCATTAGATGGTCTCCATCTAATCCCCACTACACCCAACCTGTAAAACAACCCTGAGCAAAGAGGTGGCTTTTGAGAGGGGAGAGTGTCAGGGCGAAGGGATGCACCCCATGAGCAGGAGCAGTATTTTGCACAGTGAACAATTGTGGTCCAGGTGTATTCATTTGTCCTCACCGAACAACATTCCTCAGAGCACAAAAGCCTTCAGTGTGGGGACAGCTAAGCATAACAAATGACATACCAGACTCTCCCCAAGGTCTTTGATTATTGTAAGAGGTCTCTGTTCCACCAGTATTGACTTTGCTGTCTTTGTGTTAGTCCTTTAAAATGGACTTAGTGTGTTGCATCATTTCACTTTCTGGTGCAGGGTTTGTGCTGGAAGGTACAGAAACCAGAAACCAGAGAAGGAAGAAGGACTGTGAAGTAAATCTTGGGCTGGCACTTTCTAAAACAGTTTGTTGTCTTTCTGGCTGCTGGTTTTGTTGTCTCCACTGTTTTTTTTCTCTCTTTTTTTTTTTTTTTTTTTACAGGGCAAAAGCTTTTACAGAATGAACGATCTTCATGCAACTCCAAATAACCACTTATTTTGGTAAAATTTATAACACCAGATTCTACTTTTAGCCAGGAAATGCAAACAAAGCTTAGAGACAGCTTGTTCCCTGACCCCAAATTCATTCCATGTTGCTATAGCATCACCCCCTGAGAAAATGGGACCAGCTCTTTTCCTCTTCTTAGACCTGCTCAATGGGCTTTTGTCAGCTGTTGAATTATAGCATTAAAATTCAAATACTAGGGATTTAATGGAGGATTATTATGACACCCTGGTGCATTCTTTGTGTTGCTCTTGGCAACAAACCTAAGGAATGAGAGGAAGAAATAAAAACGAAGAGTCTGTCTTGTTAAAATCATGCTGGTGCTACAACATATTTAGAAGACAGAAAAATGGTTCCTTAACTTTGACTGTTATTGTTAAACCAAACAGACTAAAAACTCTTTTCAGCTGGTAAGCATGCCTTGCAGCTGAATTCTATGCCAAAACTGTTAACAGTTTTGTTCTACCATGCACACAAAATATATGTGAGCAGCAGTTTGGAGAAGGGCATCACATCTACTTACAACTTTCCCTTGCTCATCAGAAAACAGTGCTGCTTTAACATTCTAACGCATCAAAGATTATTTTAAAGGAAAAAATGCAGTGTATCTCAGAATATATAGGCAGTGCTCTGCGTATATATATTGCACACACAACTGCTACACAAATGCTTCAATTGCTCACATTCATGTCTCTACATTTCATAATGTTTTGCAAAAAACCCAACCAAAAAGCCCTCACCTTTTTTCACAGAATAGGATTTGGCGTTAGTCTGCATTCTGGACTATTTAGCCAGATTGCGCTGTGAAACACCAAAGAATTCTTATATGAAGTGCACTCTGCTCATCACCAATTTCCCCTGGAAGAACTGGGCACAAATTCATCTCTACTCTAACAGCTCTGAACTCTCCAGAGGTGTATTTTCCCCCTTTGTTTGTGCTAACTGCAGTAAATATATGTTTTTTAAAATCCACAAGTATCTGGAAATCTGGAAGCTTTCTATCATTTTGGACAATCTAACACAACACTAGTTTGAAGCTTTGGAGGGCAACTTCACATGTCCTCAGTCACTGAACATTAGCACCATGTATTTAACATGGTGCAATAAAGATCAGGAGCTGAAGCAGAATTATGTAGCCCGTTGCTGTTGGGATAAAGCTCAGAGTAGTTACCCTGAGCCTCTTTTCCTGGGTAATGAGAAGCAGATCAGGGCAAGCATATTAAACATGACCCTGCACACCTCCACTGGTGCTGGCTGAGAAGACTCAGCTAAGAGTGAGCATCTGACTGTAAATGCAGTTGGGATGGAATCAAATCCGACAGGGTTTACACACAAAATGAAGTGATAAATCATTTGATGGCAATGACAACAAAATTACCTGATCTTACACCTTCACCTTGCATTTAAGGATAAAAGAAAGTTTGAGTCAGCAACAACAGAGGAAGGGCTGCTTCAGTTTGGGTTTTATTAATAAAAAACTGAAAAAATTGTATGACATTCCCCCTGTGTACTACAGTCTACCACAAAAAGGAAAATATAAAGATATCTAGATTCAAAAAGCTGTACAGAAACAGGACGAAAAGTTTTTCTTATATCCCAAAGAATTCAATGGCATGGCGATATGTTCCTATAGTTTGCTGTGGGCTTGCCTTGAACATGAAATTGCCTTGATCTACTTCAGGAGAGCTTCACACACAGCACTGGTCCAGTCCTAGGCTAAGGATCAGAGCAATGGACACATTGAGCTGACTGATACATTTACAGCCTGTCCTGAGGGTTTCAAATAGGGAACTCATTAAGCTCCAGGTCCTTTAGGAACCATGACAAGTTTTAATTTGCTTGAGGCATGTCCATTATATCTCCAGCTAGAGCACAGAATAGCTGTTAAGTGGCATCAGTGGCATGAACGATGCCAAAAAACAAGTCAGCTGCTGACAACCTGCAGAGAAAGGCTACCTAGCCTTTTACAAGGGCAAAGGGAGAAGAGTGGTTTCCAGGGAGGCTCAAAAGGGATAAAAGCATTTCACAGGGGTCTTCAAGGTAATGAGAAGAATCCCAAGACAAAGTTTTTAACATACTTTCCTCATGCATGGGGTGTCTTATTGTCACAGTAAAAACTTGCCTTCCACATGACTGATCTTTACCCATGTCTTCCAGTGACTCACAACAAATGTCAAATACATATTAATCTAAAATGTATGATCATGTGTCCTAACTAACACCTTGCCTAGTCAACCTGGAAGAAAACTTGCCATATATAAATTAAATAATGGCTGTGTAGAGTGCAAGTAATGGCCAAAATAATGTGTGGAAGAACCAACAGGGTCAGCAACCTCTAGAGAGGCCTTGTTTTGGTAATTAATCTATTTGCTTTGGTGGAGATGCCCTCTCTGCTAGAGAAATGACCACATCCAGGATCACCAGTGTTTCTGGTTTCCATTATGACCATATTAGCACGTAGGATCCTCTATTGTCTTCTGCTGGCTCCATGCAGTGGAAAGTGGACATGTGCAGCAAAGATAATGGAAAAACACCAAAGCCACTCTCTCATAAACACCTTACTGTTTGAGTTCCAGGCTGTCAGGAAAGCTCTTTTCAGAGCACTGTGGGGCTGAAACACCAGGCACATTTTCTTGATATATTTCCACTGAAAGGCTTTAAGATGAGACTGTAGCTTTTCTCACAAAGGACATCAAAGGCACGCGTGCAGTAGCTAGCTGGCTCTGGAAACACATCAGCTTTTCCACACTACAAAATCATGAAAAAATCCTGATAAATCTAGTGCTAGCAGTTATTTGTTCCTTTAATTTGAACCTGATTACTGATATTTGTAGAACATGTATATAAACATGACATCCATTCATGGAGATGGTCAGGTTTTTTGAGCCTCTCTACCATCAAGATTACTAAACTAAGTTCTGGTACGTGGAACTGAGTTCTTGCTTTGATTTGTATCTCAGGTTACTGCACATGGCATAACAACCGCACATAATTAACACATGATGAGGTGAGACTTCCAAATCCTAGCAAATGTTCTTTTATTTATGGGATTATTCCAGATTTGTACCAAGTCAAACAAAATCTGTTTCAGGGCACTAATTTTATTACAATTTCCAAAGCAAGTGATACTGCTATTACAAAAGTTAGCATTTCCTGTCAACGGGAAGCAAATCACAATACTGTGGGAAAAACAAGAAGTCTCACATACCTGGCTGACCTCAGAGAAAATCACCTACTGAGAGGGAATAAAAATAATATTATTTTTCTTCAGTAAGAGTCTGGTTTTCTTTATGGTTGGGTTTTTTTTCTGATGAGAGAAAGCTATACAGAGTAGCACTTGTGGAATAAACAAACAAGCAGGTCTATAAATAAAAAACCTCTCTGTATGACAGAACTTTATTTTTTTTTTGCTCATACATCTTCATGAATGAGACCTAGAAGTACTAGATATGAACTTCCCTGTCTTTTCTGGACTCACTTCAGCTGAGTTTGGCAGAGAAGCCAAAATGACAAAGCAAATGGGATTATTCTTTAGATAAATCCTAGACTACAAAAAGCTGTCCAGTTTGCTGTCTATTAGACTAAGTATTTTCATTTCTTTTGGCTATTCCCTATTTTCTCACCAGCAGTGAAGAGAGCAGTACCCAGCCTCTTGCTGTCCAGAAGCTCATCCTCCTCAAACTGCTTTCTGCAGGTTTGCCCTGCAGAAGAGACACTGAAATGCTTTTCTCCTGTGAGCTCATCTTGCTGCTCCAAGACCCTACTCTAAAAAAACTGCTATTTTCCAGTCACCTTGATAAAGGAATTTTACTTCAGGTGTCTGATGTTATTCTGCTGCAATGCCAGTTATGAGAAATGCATCTGCTTTTCACAAATCTAAGTGTTGATTCACTGTGTGGTCTCTACATATCCTACTGGGATTTCTGAAGTTTGTCACAAGGCCAACCGCAATCCAACGCTAGCCAAAATGGAAATAGAGTATTTTAAAATCTACCACTGAACACCTGGCGCTTCACATATGGAATTAGTACACATGAAAACATGGTTTTATCCCTCTTTATTGCTCTGGTGTTTTCAGATTGCACCTAGTATTGAAGGTTTTCAGTGCCCAAAGCCAAATAAATTGATAAGGATCTCAGAGCATGTGTCCCAGAGCATATGATCCATACTGAGAACGCAGACTAGTGGGTGAAGTAATCACAGACTGATGACTTGGCTTCTGAAATGTCAGGAACAGAGTAGTATTTTGGGAACAGAAAACACCTCCTTGAATATTTAACAGAAAGTAGCAGTTTTAGAGTTGTTCTAAATTTCCTACTGCTTGAATGATCCATTTTACTTCCCTGTAATGTTGCACGAAATTTGTCTACATAGCTTCTGGAATCCTTGCCAAAATTCTTTTACTTTTGTTTTCAGCAAAAGATTATTTTGCCAAGATGAAAACTGACTTTTCAAGAAGTAATGTTCTAAAAACTATTAAAATGGTTACAGAAAAAATACATATCATGTTTAAAACATTATTGCCTATTTAATGAAAAAATAAATAGAAAAAATGTGGTGCTTTTTAGATGGCCCATTGTTGGTCTCTTTCCATTCCAAATTATGCAATCCATAGCCCATAATGTTCATCAGTGCAGCTCAGAAACTTAACAGTTCTTTTAGCCTCTCCTCTCTTTCCCAAAGACAATAGGAATCTCAGTAGATCCTCTATGAAAAATGTGCCAAAAACCAAGTTCAAAAGCTCTCTCCTGTATTCAAATGTAGGATCATTTGGGTTTTGTCCCATCATTGCCTTTCTCTGTTCAAGTGTCTGTCAAAGCCAATTTTAGCTTTCTTTTGTTTCACAACAGCTTTTAAGATGATGTGAGTTTTTAAAATGTTTCCAAACAATTGCATACTTACATGTTTTCAATAATGATGTTTCCTTTTTCTTTATTTGGTTTCAATTTTCCAGGTCTTCTTCCATTCTCCAAATATGGCAGCAGTGTCCATGGGATGCTTCCTGTCAAAGATATTGCTTACATTTTTGTTCTTTGCATTCATCAAGCTCCTGATAATATCCCTTTAGACCTTGAGAGGAACAGCAAAAGCCTGTTTTCTGTCACAATTATGTTTTTGTGCAATTCATTTCCTTCTGCTGAATTAAGAGTGACTTTATCCTCTACTATTTTTATAATTTGGGGCTGATGTAGTGGTAGCAATTTAAATCATTCTGGACAATGTTTTTCCTTTATGTGAGCATATGGTCTAATCTACCAACAACATGCACTGGTGATTCATCAAAAGGGCTCCATTTTTGCAGTCTTTTATGTTGCTCTAGTCAGTCATTTAGTTTGAAATAAAGTGAATTCTCTAGTCAGCTCCTATCTATATTTGCTTTCAGAACAACTCCAAACTGGCTGTGCAACTACTCCATGTCACCTTTCCTTTAACTTTGTGAGAGTCACAATAATTCCATATTTCAAAGCTGTTTGATGTATAGGGTTTCATTCCCTTCCAGTGTGGTTAAATTATGCCACTCTTACTTCTTCCTGCTTTGCAAACTGCAACAGCATTCCTGTATTGTCACAGGTCAGACATGCCTTTTTCTGCACTGTGTTGGCTTTGCCACTTCACCTACAGCACATCAAATGTTTTTTCAAATGTTTCCTTGATTGCTATTAACATTTTTATTGCACTGCTCCTCTGGCTAAGAAATCATCATTAAAAAGAATGCTGTCCCTTCCTGCTTCTCTATTTAATGCACTTTTATATCTGCATTTTCATGATTTATTGGCACAGTTCTTACCACCCTGTCCTATCTACTGAGCAATATACTGATTGGCAGTTCTCAGAAAGTATTTCCTTGCAATTTCATTTACTGTGGACATCAAAAATAAGTCCTTTAGCATGTTCAGGAGACTTCCTTGAGACCAGTCTGTTGTTAAATCCTAGCTAAGGCATCCACTCAAAAGAAGTGTGTGTTGAATCAACTTACATTACAAAGAACTTTCTTTTCCACACAGCACATCTGGGATTTTATATGTAGCGTGTGTTTAAGAACCTCTGATGCAGCCAAACATTTTTAGTACCATTGTGGCTTTAACATTTGCCTTTGCCCTAGCCAAGTTATTCTGGTACACAAATCCCGATAAACTGCACAGAAGTCACCTGTTTGGTTACATACAGCCTTCCTATATGTATATACTCCTTATATACTCCTTCCTATATCAGTTCTAGCATCACATTCAGTGTTACCTGCTTCAGATGGATCTCTGCTATCAGCTCCTTACACAATAAACCAGTATAGCCCACCTAACAGGGCAAGAGCCTCCAAAGGCAAGTACCAGCAGTAAACAGCATGTCAAACAAACATACCTAATCTTAGGGCAGTGTCTACTCATAGTGAGCCAATGGACCAGATTGAATCAAAACACAACCTGCTGTTGCTCTGTTTCACAGCCAAGTGTTACTTAGATCAGTTTTTAAGGACTACATGTTTTCATTTCTTTTGATACCAGGTTTTGGATAAATAAAAAGTTGGGGGGGAAAAACATCAACTGTTTGTGTTTATAGAGCCTGCATCAATGAGCAGAATATTCAAGAAGGAATAATGAAGGTAAAAATCTTATTTATAACAACTTCAAATCATTTTCTGGAAGGGACTGCATGGGTACGACTGCTTTTTAAAAGTAGTTCCCAGAGAAAACAACAGCAGGGAAATCGGATTTTTGCTGGAATCACACTAAAGCTTTACTGGAATCAGGTTGAGTACTCCAAGTAACTCCAGATTTTAAACTCTCTTTTTGCCCAGCTGGTTTTCAGCCAGACTTCATTATTTTTGGTGAGCTCATTTAAATTTTTTACTTTATTCTTCAATCTGCAGACAGCTGAAACATTAGACATAGATTTCAGCTCTTGTTTTTCTTAAGATCTTAGTAAAAGTCTGTGCAGTTAGCCAGAGTCATGCAAGGAGCAGCAGCAGCACTCCTCAACCTGAAATCCAATAGAGCATATGAAGACAAGGACTGCCCCAGGAAATCAGAACAAACTTTTCAACAGCAATCCGCACTTAGTGTTTGAGAGCAAAGTGCTGAAAACAGTCATCATAGATAATTTTGCTATTTTTGCAAGAGCTTTTAAATTGAATTTGTAATCCCATTCGAAGATCTCATTCGGCAAGGATGACCTTGCTTAGTTACATTACAAGGAATGTTCTAAATTTGCTGTTCCAAGCTTAAGTGGAACACATGAGCTCTGCAGAATGGGGAGTCCCAGGAGCTAGACATGAGACATGTTACCAGGATTTTCACGTTTTTCCTAAGTTGTTTGGGTTTAAGCTGTTGGCCTCAGTGATGTCTAGTGTCAGTGTGTTCCTCAGGTTAATTAGAAATTCAGAGAAGATTTCCACTTATTTCACATCTGCTGCCTTTCGATTTCACTGGCACACCATCTTTCTTGTATTACGAAAAGGCTAAATATAAGAGCCCACATGTTTTTTCTGTAACTCCCCATATTTTGCAAACCACCATCCCATCTGCTTAGCATTCCTGCTCTCTTCATTGTTTAATGCAAAAGATGTTGCCTGTAACATCAGTTGTTGACTGCTTTCTATGGTTTGGTCTTTCTTTTGGTGGGCGGAGGCATTCACAGAGGTTCCTTCACAATTTACAGGCCACTCCTGTGTCTTTTTCCATGTGCTCTTGGCTCTCTCTTGGGCTGTTGATATAGATGGAGGGTTTCTGTGGCTGACCTTTGAGGAATTCTTACAATTGGCAGGAAGGTTGGCAAGTTTGCCTCATGACTCACTATCACAGCCTCCTTTTCTGATCAGTCTTCTCACATTTGACTGATACAACATCTATTAAAAACAAAGCCCAAAAAGGGCATGAAAACTTACAACTCTTCATAACAATGGTTTATTTAGCTTGTGCAACTCATCACTACAAGAAACCATCAACAAGAAAGAACAGATCAGGGCAACTCCATCCTGGCTTTGTTTCCACTGATTCTGTGCTGTGTCTCTCTCCTAAGAGCTCTTGCTGCTTTACCACTGCACAAAGATAGCTCTGACATACACTTGCTGAACTCAATGTTTTAAGTCTAAACATAGTGAGGTCAATTATGGAAAAATACATGAGTATCACCAGGAGAAAATAAGCAGCTATTTACCTTGCATCTCAGTGTTAGTTCTGAGAATCCCAAATGTCAAAACACTAAAATCAAGCAACATGGAAACCGCCCTATTGACAGTTCAACCAAATGATAACACAAGGTTTCCATCAGTTATTCGTGAGTTAGCAGGTAATTAACAAGTCACTTCTTGAAATTACTTTTCCAGAAGGACTTCAAAGACTTGAGACGGAATTTCAGCTGGGTTTGGGTACGTATTTGCAAGACCTGGCCTGCAAAATTGGTTGGGTAATGGACGGACATTTCAGTTCTTCCATTTGGTCACTTGGAAATCTTAGGACCCGGTTCTATCTTGTCCTTTTCTGACATTTTTAATGCAAATTGAAAACAAGACATGAAAACCAAGATGAAGGCAAATCAGAATATTGTTGAATCTAGATTCTTGTTCTTTCTAAAAGCATTTTGATACCCTTTAAAAAAATGTCAAAGTTGTGGTAGATTTTAAAGAAAGCACTGTTGCTGTTTCTACAACTGAGCAAAGACATAGAATGCACCTGATTAAAGTCAAAACAGGTGGAATAACTTCATTTTTTCCTTAATTCATATTAAGAAACACATGCATTTTTTAATTTCCTAGACAGAAAGTCCCAAAGTAGCATCAAAATTACTGCAAAGCTTGGCTTTGGTCATGGGTAGTATAACTGCAAAACCATGACATTTAGTAAGCTAACAAGACTCTAGTTCTGCCTTGCTTTTGGCAGCTGGCAGTTAGGACGGGTACATGCTGTTACAGGTATAGGCAGACTGACTGGACAACTAAGTTCTAAATTTTAGACAGTGGATTAGTCTGTGTAGAAAAAAATGTAGTGTGGCACCCCTGACAAATATTGACTCTCTGGAAGGGTGAAAACACATAAGGCTAAATGAAATATGCAGATTCTTAGTGACACTTGACCTATGAAGTCAACTCCAATAACATTATAATAGATTGGAACAGGGACAAAAACAAATTAAATGTCTCCTGGGGCCAAACGATTACAACAGGTTTTGACTAACTTTTACTTCTGCCCTTACTCTTTTCCACCCAGCACTCAAAGTCTGTTTTTTATGTATGCCTAGTTTTCCTTTTTCCATAAATTCACCAAATATTAACTATAAACACAAACAGCAGTTAAATAATTGCAACAAGAGAGATTTGATTAATAAAACATTTTCCAAAGTATGGAGGAATAAAACACTTTGGCAGACGTACGTCTGAAAGGGAATTGTCCCTATAAATCCTCTACAGGTTTTATTAATATAAGGATAATAGTTATAAATTTATGCAACTCAGATACGAAACCTTAATCCAAGTACATGGCTATTTTAAGAGAGGTCACACAAAACATTCTTTAGCTTATGCATTGAATACTCCTGGTCTTCCCAAATGGCTAGCTCCCAAGTAACTAGTGACAGGACAAGAGGAAATAACCTTTGGTTGCATCAGAGCAGGTTTATTTTGGATTTAAGGGAAATTTCTTTACCAAAAGAGTGGTCATGTATTGGAACAGGCTGTCCAGGGAAGTACTGGAGTCACTATCCCTGGAGGTATTCAAAAAAACCAATCCGAAACACGTAGACAGGGCACTTTGATTTAGTGGGCATGGTGTTAGTTGATGATTTTACTTGATCATCTTAGAAGTCTTTTGCAACCTAAACAATCCTATGATTCTCACACAGTGTTATACTGTGGTAGATCTGTTACGATGAGGTATGCCTTGTATGTCCACAGAATATGATCACCTTTCCTTAGGGACAAGATATGAAGCCCACCACCATGCAGACTTTCACTGTAACCATGAAGCATTGCTAAGGACCAAAGCTCAGTGCAGTAATTCATTATCTAGTATACCCAGGTCCCATCTTAAACAAGCCTTGTGTTTGGTTGGTTGGTTTAGGGTTTTTGGTTCACACAAGTCTGCCGAGTTCCTGTTTTTATTGTTGGCTAGATGCCACAGATATAAATGATAGAGTAATGAAGGATTTTGTAACAGAAGTGAATTATATACAGTCAAGGCTCAAATTCAGTCTTTCCATCTACTTAGAATTTTACAACTGAGTGGCACTAGAGCAAAAACTCTCTAGGTAGATAAATTTTAAAGAAGGAAATTCTTGCTGCAAAGTAATATTGAATACTGCTAACAAAACCTCAGTGAACAATACTCTGCAGAATAAGAGATGGTTAAAAAGAGTTCATATAAAGTAAAATAATGTAGTGTTTCTTTCAGAAGTTCCATTATTGAGTACTGAGAATCTGAAAATATATTGGATTCAGTATAAATTAGTGGAATGCGAAATAAATGTATATTAAACAGAATAGTGGGTAGACTGGAAAAGGCTTTCAGTACAGTGACTCCCTTAATGCATGCTTTGAGATATAAGCTGAACCCATGGTAAGGGGAGAAAATACAAATCTGAAACCATAAAGCTCCTTTTTCATCATTTTGAATGGTCTGGATCTGAATTAATGATAATAATAAAAATAGAATATAACTGCTGCTATCTAATTTAAGGTTTTGAAGTGGAAATAAGAAAGCTGTGTGCCAAGCTTTAGCCTGCTATGAATTAAAATGTCTGAGTTATAAATTACCTGCAAAACAAGGTTTTTAATGGGAATAGCAATTGACCCTTGTCATTCACAGTGTTAGGAATCACTGCTGTAGTATTAAGTTACGTCTCTGTTCCCTGGGCACAGTCTAGCAAGTTATACGACAGTAACCATTGCAGGGTTACTCAATTCCTTTACCTAACCCTAACTGCATGCTGAACTTGTGGCTCTTGTAATAGTTGTCTTTCACTGCCATGCTCAGAGATGTCAGTGACACCACCAAACTCAGATCCTGCTGCCTGCACAGACCAATAATGTTCTGTGTTCTAGTACCACCCACCCTAAGGGACATGATTTTGTTTTTCCTTCTCTCCTCTCTTAGCTGGCAACCAATTCCTGGCCAAAATTATCTACTCCTGGAAAAAATTTTGACAAATAATAGATGCATAAACTACAGGTACAGTACGTACTGTATGTACTTCATTTCTTGGCAAGTGTGTGACAGAAGGAAAGACTAGCTAGAGAAGGAAAGAATAAGACATATTAAAACATGTGATACAAGGCTATATTTTTCCAGAAAACCCAAGTAAGTCATCTGCACAATAGCAGCAGATCTTGAGTGGGTTTTTCTATCTCACATAGTCATACAGAACTTGGCAGTAGTATCCAGGCCAACGTTTTCAAACTTGCCTACTTGTAGTTAGGCAAGTGAAAGTCTGGTTTTAATCATGTCAGTGCTGTGATTTTCTTCAGGGAGCAAATCAACTGATAGATCCATGGTAACATCTGCTTGGTACCAACTTTCAAAGACAACATCACACACACTTTTCAAAAACGCAGGGCAACCATGCCTCACTGTTTCCACAAATGAGAATTTGTGACTACTGAAGTACTACCACTAGTAATCAAAGTCCTTGATCTGACTCAGAGTCCTCTTTTACCAGTTGACAAACAAATATTAAGAGTCAATTTTCAATTGAAAAAGTAACTGTTCCTGTTCAGGGAAAGCTGTCTCACTAATTCTTCCAATTTATCTTGTAAATACTACTCCCTAAGGGGAAAATCCATCTGCTATCAGAGTGCTCAGTACAAACACAGGTCGCCAACAGTACAAAAACTAGGTCTCAAGGAAGAACACACTCTTTGCCATTCCATACATCCGTGTTCATCTGAGAGCACCTGCCTTTCACTGGAAGTGTGCTTGCAGGAGAAATCCAGCCCACAAAGTTTCACATCTTGTCTGCCGAGTTATCTCACTGGCAAGTCAGACTGCATAAGGGATTTGGCTACCTCGTGGCATTCAGTATGTCATACAACAGATGGAGATTTCTCAGAAATCTCTCTGGCATGGTTTCAGCATGGGAAATTGCAGCATGAAAGGTAATGCATACGTTAAGTAGTAAACTAAAAGGTCTCCTAAGTGGTGTGCTCTAACAGGTTTGGTTGCTAATGAGGCGAAAGCAGAAAAGGATGTGGCATGCTGAGAACGGACTGTTACCTCTCCTGACTTAAAAAGTTAGCCTAACTCAGAAGTTCCTCCTAACTTGAGTATGGATCCCAGCAGAAGGCAAGTTTTATTACAGAGATGGCAAAGTGATAAAACATCACTTGCACACTGGTCAAAAGCTTCTTCCACAAAAGCATTTAATCTGAAAACATTTCCTATTTCCCTTAAATTTTCCTCCTCGGTGTTACCCCTAGTTTTGATGCTGCACTCTACATGCATTTGGTCACCTTTATTGTTTTCTTCCTCCCTCTTACTATTCCTCACACAGCATGCTGTGCAAGCACCAAGACCCAGAAGGAGCTGCTCAGACATTGTACAGTGCTTAACCTGTGAGGCAGTGCACTTAATTTACCCTGGTGCTTCCAGTAGGAAGAGGCCTTTCATTCCTATATACTCAAACAAGTACTCAGGATTACAATTGCCTCAGTGAGTAGCTGGAGTCAGGAGCGCCCACTCTATTCTTGTCAGAGTATTACAGTGGTATATAACAGCAGTGTAATTATTTAATGGGTAAGCTACACAGGTATGACCCACTGAAAACATAGCATCTTCCCTATCCTGTGACTCTAAATAATTTTCTGCAATGGCTGGGCAAGCTATTGATCTCTCTGATGCAATGCTGTTGTCTGTTCACCAGTTGCCTAAGGCAGACTCTCATCTCATCAGCAAGTCCACTATTTAAACTACAGGAGGAATTAATAGGTTGCACATTACATACCCTGTAAAATACACCACCTTCTTCATTTGCTGTTCATAGGTTTCCTGGTTAGCCAAATCCTGTGATGTTACTCATTTGATGCAGTGAGTCACTTACTTTTATAAAGAAGACAGTAAGTCAGACAGCTGTAATTTTTTCAAGGTGGAACACAGACTTTTGCATGAAATACAGGTATAGCTACAAGGCTTTCTCTCTATATACAGAAGTTATCAGAAAGTACCTTTGGAGCAGTGATCATTTCCATCAGCACAAAGGTTTGTATCACTGGGACTAACCAAACACAAAGCAAAGGCACTAAGCTACTCAGACTGAGAAAAATATGGTGCGTGGAAGTGTGGATGGTATCCACAAACAAGAGTAATCTCTCATTTAAAGACAAGGCCAATGGGCCTTGCTGCAACATAGCAGGACCTGGACCCAGCTGTGACCTTCAGCACCTACCAAAATACATGCAGGACACAGAAACCTGTCTTGGTACTAACACAATGCTGAAGAAGCACCCAATGACATATAAGGGCTGCTGATGTCAGTTGGGTGCTGCAAAAACACCCGCATTTATAACCAGGTCAACCTGTGTCTGCTCTGCCACTATTTGCACGACGTCCTTGCAATACAAAGCTCAGTGTGTTAGTGATAGCAGAGGTTAACAGCAAAAGCAGTTGTGTTGGAAGGGGAGAGGGGATTTGAACTTAAGCTGTCTGCCATCAGTGACACTGCGGTCACTCGCAGGTGCCAGTGGTGACAGCCCCTGGATAAGCAGAACAAGATATTCAAGTTCTTTGTTCTCATTTAGACAAACTTCCTTTGGAACCAAGGGTAGCTTGAGTGGAAACTGGATAAGGTGCCTGGTATTGTGCTTAAAGCCGCGAGAGCTGGAAATAGCTATCAGGTTATTGGGGAATGCTATAACATGCCTATGAAGGTTTATCAAAACCACACTGAAGCAAGGAGCTACAAGAAGATACTCATCCTCCACAAAAGCTTAATCATAACCAGATCTTCCAGAACTTGCTTCTAACTGTTGATTTCATGTTTGCTGTCTGAGTGCTACAAAAGGATTAGTAAACTCCTGAGAGACAGTACCTATCACCATGTCTACACACTGCTTCTCCACAGCATTACTTCATAGCCTAGATATCTCCTGTCAACTCAGAGAACTGGCCAGCTCTTGAGACAGACCCAGCAGTCAGTCAGTAGCTGATTGCAGCCATGTGCTGGTGCTCAGAAGCAGCCTTTGGCCATGTTTGTATTAAAAAGCTTTTGTGGCTAGACAGCAGGACTGACTTGCTCAGAGCCTGGTTAAAGTAATGGTTCCCAAAGGCAATGACGTGAGGCTGGAGAGAGGAAGCAGGTTCTGTGATTTACAAACCACACTCCCCCTCTTCTCTGCCAAATAACTCGTGCCTAATTGCACTTTAAAAAGAGGGCAATTTGCAAGGAAAAACAAGCTTACTTATTAATTGTAGCTTACACAGACCATGTATTTAGCTTTTGTCTGTTCTATCTGCACTTTATGTGTTGAGCTACTGTTCTGTCTATCACCTCAGGACTGGTACTAAGACGCACTGGGAATCAGGGAGACAGTGGTGTCCTTACTCCTTCTATGAAAAAGCAGAGTGCTATGGTGACACCATCTGTAAGCAGGTAGCACTGTGTCCTCTGTGACGCTGCAGTCCACCTGGCCCATGGAAGGGCTGATTTTTTGAGAACTGGTGTTTACCCTGCACTACCTTCTTTCCCAAGGTTACCTCAAGTCTCCAAATACTGGCCTAGTAAGCAGTCCAGATTTCTGATTTGAGTTGAATTTGCCGAAATGTCAGTATTTTCACCGTGGTCACTGGCTTATTTCGTTTTAGAAGTGATGAAAAATCCCTTTTCATCTGGTATCTGTCTTTCTGTGCTCAATCTGTGGCTCAGTATTTTTCCCCCAGTGTCTCTCTATGTTTTCTCTATTTCTCTCAAAATAAAGCATAAGAGCAAAGAAAGTCGTTCTGCAACATGATCTAGAAGCCAGGAAAACTACACTTCCATTTGGTGACAGTTATCCTTTAAACATCCATCATCTCCCTCCTTTTTCACACTCAGGTTCAAAGAAGAGACAAAGCAGGTCTGAAATACCAAAGATGGCAAGAAGGTAAGAGAAATTATCTGGCATATTTTAAATATTTGACTAAAATCTGTTGCAGCAAGCTGAGCTGAAAGTTTCTAGGAAAATCAGTTATTTGTGCTGAAGGAGCCTTTTTCAGCTATAGATAAAAGCCAAGAACTGACATTTCTCAGTGACAGGGGAAAAAACAACAACAAAAAAAGATTCCTTGTTTGCGTATGGTCAAAGGAGAGAATTGCAGACAAACTGAATGCTGGAATGTGAACAAGTATTCTCCACCTCTGTATTTGCAGCAATCAGGAATCTCTCACTACAAGAAGGGTAAAGGCGCAGTGAAAGGCTCTCAGGTTTAATCTTTTGTTATTTCTGTGCCAAAGAGGTTCATATAGTTTGGACCACCTTTGAATAAGCAGTCTTCTGAATACTTACCTCAGACAAACATCAGAAAACTTTCAACTGCATCTATTGGACCTAATTAATCCCTTGAGATAAAGCCAGTGTAGCTGGGTTTATGCAATTTTCTAGGGAAGAGGATTTAAGGTCTATCAATATATTTTAAGAGAAAAAGAAGCTAGAACCCCTTATTTAATAGATCCAGACCCTGCTTGAGAAGTTATGGTCATAACAAACATTATATTCCACAGGGTTGAGTATTAGACTAGCAGGTAACTGCCCATACATGAACTTGTCTTTTCTGAAACTCGTTATTTTTTTATCCCGAATGAAAATGGGTAGGCAAACTTAACCCAAATGTCTGGCTGTGTTTCCTTTCATTGATCTTGTTTCCATGAAACATACTGGTTCAAGTGTTCAACCAGTTCAAACACTAGCAGTTCCACTTTGCATCATTTTATTCTTAACTGGTGATTACAGCATCTACAGATCTCACTGGGTGAGAAAGGCTGTCAGCTGTCAGAGGACACCTATTCAGTTTACACCCTTGCCCAGCAATTTATCTCCCTTTATTTCTGTGTTAGTCTCAGCTACTTCCCAGGTACCTCAGGGCGAAAGGCTGCAGCCAGAGGTGCACATATGCTAACACCATCTGTTTTCTCTTACCAGCCTCTGCTGCCTCCCACAGGCCAGCAATTGCGTAATTCCAGACCATCTTCTCTTCCATGGTTCAGTGAACAAAATCGGACGAGTTAAAGAAGCAAGCACAGCCTTTGGAACTCCTCCGGAATTGGACATCTCCATCGAGGATCAGAGCAAATGCCTGCAAGCTGTGCCAAGGTAGGTTTCAGCTAGATATTTGAAAGAATTTCTTCACTGAAAGGGTTATCAAACATCGGAACAGGCTGCCCAGGGCAGTGCTCAAGTCACCAACGCTACAGAGATTTAAACGACAAGTGGCTTAGGAACACAACTTAGTGATGAGCTGGCACTGCTGGGTTGAGGTTTGGACTTAAGTGTCTCTTCCAAGCAAAGATATTCTGTGATTAGAAGTGCTTTGTTGTTAGTTTCTAGTAGTAGCTTTACTTGATAAAAGAAGTAACTAACTGTTGTATTCAAAATAAGGTCTGAATTGCAAAGCTAAAAGTTCATGGGTGCTTATCTGCAGGACAGGGACATCTCTAACACCAGGATTAACATATCTTCATCTATCATGCCTTGCTTACACATGGGGGAATTGCCACAGGACTGCTGAAAGCTTTACGTAGGTGGACAGTTTGCTACATTCTGAAAATGAATAAATCAGACCCATTACTAGTGGTGTCCCCAAGAGTCGATGTTAGGTCCAGTCCTGTTCAACATCGTCATTGATGATATTGATGATGGGTTGGAATCCATCATGAGCAAATTTGCAGATGACACCAAGCTTGGAGCCCGTGTTGATCTGTGGGAGGGTAGGAGGGCCCTGAAGAAGGAATTGGACAGATTGGAAATATGGGCAGCCTCTAATAGGATGAGTTTTAACAAGTCTAAGTGTTGGGTTCTGCATTTTGGTTATAACAACCCCAGGCAGAACCATAGGCTGGGAATAGAGATCTTGGAGAGTACTTGGGTAGAAAGAGACTTGGGGGCACTGGTGGAGAGTAAACTTAGCATGAGTCAGNGACCTGATCGCTGTCTATAACTACCTAAAAGGTGGTTGTAGTCAGGGGGGGTTGGTCTTTTCTCCTTGGACACTGGAGACAGGACAAGGGGTCATTGTCTTAAGCTCCATGGGGGGAGGTTTAGACTTGACATTAGGAAAAGGTGGAGGTGCTCAAGGTTAGGCTGGACAAACTGCTGAATGGCATGATCTAGACGTTAGATGTTAGGTTTACTTGGTTGGTTTTAGGTTGGACTGGATGATCTTTAAGGTCTTTTCCAGCCTCATCATTACTGTGATACTGTGACTAGTGAGGGCTGGAAAGGACTTCTAGGTATCATCTAGTCCAACCACCTGCCAGAGCAGGCTGTCCAGGATGGCATCCAAGCATATTCAGAATCTCTTCAGAGACAGACTCCTTTTCTGGGCAGGCTGATTCAGGGCTCTGCTATCCTAAAAGTCAAGTTCTTCGTGTTCAGATGGAACTTTTTGTTTCCTAATTCAAATCCTCCTGGCTGACTCTTTAGCTATGCATCAGATCCCCTCTCAGTCCTCTCTTTTCCAGGCTAAACATCCCCAGGTCTCTTGGTCTTTCCTCAGAAGAGATGTGGTCTAGTCCCCTCAGCACCTTCATAGCTCTCCACTAGACTATTTCTAGTAGTTCCTTGTCTTTCTTGAAATTGGGTGGCCAGAACTCATGTCTCAAAAAAGTGTCAAGTTCCAAATGATTATCTCCAAATCTTTCACCCATCTGTTCTTTTAATGTGGTTTGTCCTTTGTGCTGCGGCATGTGTCTTCAGGGTAAGTTGTGGAAAAAATGAAGGTACTTCACAAAGACAGATACAGTTCTGGTTTTAGTAAAGACCAGGCACAAAGTAGAAAGGGATTAGTGAATATTATCCTTTCCTTGGATTCACCCCTTTGAGACCACAGGATTTATGCAACGTCCCATTTTCTCTGCATCTCTGCTATGAACTAATACAACATTCACATGACAGCAAAGCTCAAATTTAGCCCTTAAAAAGCTGCTTGCTGAGGTCTGAGATGACGTGAGGGGAGTAAAACCTCTCTAATGCTTAAATCCTCCTGCTGCTTCAGAACAGTCAGCACCTCATTAGCCTTAGCTCTTTGTTTGATAGGAAATGTCAGCTCACCACAGGAAATCTTCTGCACCCAGTGGGCAGGAGCATCTGTCTCCATCTAGCGTTCATCCCTCTGCTTTTGTACTCAGTGACCGGCCAAGGAAATCACAAACCAAGAAGGGAAAGCAGGGGAAACATTTGCTCACAAAAACGTCATCATTCTCACCCACAAGATACCAGAATTATGTGTTTGCCGCAGCCAGAAACAGCGGCCGCCATCCAGACCTGCTGGAGAGCTGCCAGGGCATTCAGCATTCACCTTTATCTTGTCCTAACAATGGAAAGTGAAAACGGAGGGCTAGAACAACCTTGCCTTTTTCTGCCCATGGCCAAAATTACATTCAAGTCCTTTCTATTGTTTAATGCTGAGGAAATTTTAGAAATGAAACGTTTAATTAAGAAAAAAATATCATGGAAACATTTATAGGAATGCTTTTCACTGTAACTCCCAAAGTACTGGATAAGAGTTACTCAACTTGCCTCATGACGTGACTGAAGAGGAGAAATGTCACACCCTCCGTGGGTTGTGAAACCAAAATAATTTTCCCCAAAAACCTTCTGGGTGATTTGAGGGCATTTGAAGTGAAATGAGTAACAGACTAGCACCACGGTAACTTTCCCCTCCCAAGGCACAGCTTTTTGCAGAGCATCTTGCCAGATCATTTATAAGAAGGAACCCTGTGTACAAACTACGTGGATGTATGACCATTTTGCCCTTGCTAGCAGCAGGACTTGAAGAGGGTGATAGGTCTCACATGCACTTTTGGGAAGAGAATGTGCCCGTTCAAAATGTTTTTAGGGACCTAGAGCAACCTTCAGGCTGGGGTAACAGGACCCAGCCTGGAGCCGCTACTGAAAAGGTACCACTGAGGCTGAGCTATCTGCCACAGAAACAATGTCCAGAGAATCCCAGAATGAATCCTAGTATAAATTTTTTGTTTTAAAGTAAAAGGTAGAAGAATGATCCTGTAAGCTCATGTATATATGGAGCTTAAGGACATGGTTTAGCAGTAGGCTTGGTACAATTGGGTTGTTATACTCTGATCTTAAGGGTTTTTTTCCAACCTAATTTATTATGATTCTATGTTAAGAGCCTTTGTGGGGGCCATGGTCTTACTCAGTCTCCATGAGGTCCCTGTTACTTCTATAAATGCTAAAATAATCACTGGTTGAAGGCTAAGACCTAATCCCCATTTCTTAGCATTTCTATATTTCACTAAGTGGAACAAATTCCAAAATCTCAGAATAATCTGAATCCAAGTTATTTTGGTGAAAGCCAAGATAGTAAGGAAGTCATGGAGCTCCAGCATACAGTTATTACTGGTACCAGCTTCTAGCGGCTTTAGTATTGTCTCTAGGTAAAACTGATGTACAGTAGCTGTTAACACACTCACATATTTCAGTTCTCTTCTCACACATGACTGTTAACCCACTAACACAGATAATTCTGAAGTGTACCAAAGTGTGAGGGACCCAGGTTCCCTCTCACAGCAGAGACCAGAGAAGAAAGAAACACACAGCACCTCAGCAGGAAGAAGGAACTTAAGACAGATTGCCTGACCTTGGAAACCTATCAGACCTTCATGGTGCTCCTGGGATATGGGGAAATGGTGCATAGGGTGCCCCTGGGGGAGGTATGGGAGTGCAAGGAAGTCCAAATCCAGCTTAGAAGCAGCACCAGTGCAAAGCTTCAAGAAACAATGGTATTACACATTCCTTGTTTCATGTGAAAATTTTGTTCATAGTCTTCTTTAATGCTTACCAGCTTCTCTCTTATTCTAAGAGCTCATCTCAATTATGATCTGCAGTTCTGAGTTCTTGCTGACCTCCAGTTAACAAGAACAAGACAAAGACCACCCATGGTCTGACTCATGCAAACACTGCAAGCGCTGCTGATGTTGAAAATGTCAATAAGCGAAAACAGGTTAAAGCTGTCTGCAGAAAGACATGCTGGGACAGCAATACTCAGCATTTCATGTAAACTTTTTCAGATTACATTGCTCCTATCTGTCTGCCTCACTATTCCTCTGAAAAAAAGAGACTTGTAGATTTTTTAAACAGACTGCTGAATGATCTTGATGAGGAGCTCTCCTAGTAGGTGGTGTATGTCAAGAGGTGCCATTTCCCCTGGGTGTTAGGGGTAAACAGGAACGTGAAAGTAAGTTTTTCACTGTACAAGGGCCAAGTTTAGACTTTATACTGAAACCAGATGAGTTTTTCATACTTCTGAATTTCACAATGATGGTTCCACATGGAACCATCATTAGCGGGCACAACAAAAAAGAAGTTTTGGTTAAAGATCCAAAAGCTTGGATGAATTCACAAGCCTCGCTGGTTTGGAAAGAGGCAGACATTTTCATGAGATCCGGATTTTCTGAATGCATTCCAGAGATCTTCCACCTCAGCCAGTTCAGAAATGGTACAAGAAGCCATTGGAGTGTTTCAGTATTATCTGACAGACAGATGGATGCAGAATATGATGTATTTTATTATTGCTACTACTACTGGTATTAGTCGTGTGTTTATGTACATCTTATGGTTTTGCTGAACTAAATTACCCCTTTCTAAGTAATAACAACAGTTCTGATGAGCAAGCAAATACACACAATCAGGTATATGGATAATTTAGATGGAATGTTGTGCTCAGGACTACAGTTGAAGTGGTAAGCATTAGGTCCTTTAAAAATGCCCCGAATAGCAAAAGCACTTGCACTGGCAATGCTTTTTCATACTATTAACATACCTCCAGTATGTTCTTGTGGAAGCATCTTCAACTATGGTGTGACGGGTCACTTTGTGGCTATTCAGCACTCTGCTTCTTTGCTTAGAAAGTTGTTCTACAAGAAAAGATGCCCGAGAAGGTTTTGAATATGAATAATAACAGCAAAAATGGTAGCTTGGAGCAGTTTGGGTCTCAAAAGACCTCTTTCTTTAGCTGCACTTGCATTCAGTGTCCTAATTTCACACTGCACCAGTTGATGCACTTTGAATAAAAGGAAGTTTCAATTGCTTGAGTAGCAAGGGGACCATATAGTCACCACAGGACAGTTTGGATTCTAGGACCTATGCAGGGAAATGCCAAATTACAAACCTTTCCCCAAATGATGCTACAAATCAGCAATCTGTTTAGCACTTAAGCATGTCACATGTGGCTTTTGCTACTTTCACAATAACTCTTCTGCCCTGTAATGAAGGTGTGAGACAATGAAGAAGCCTGTGTGATATATGAAGGGAGACTGACTCAAGTGTAACTCATGAAATAATGACTGGAAATAACAGTGATCTGTGGGAATTCTGCTCAGATCTATGAGAACTGCTAGGATCGCTCTTCCCAGACTTATGACCCCTGGGCAGCAGCAGCTTGAAATGTTGAAACCAAGAGCATTTTTGAGGGAGGACATTTTAGAAGAATGTCTTGATACTGCATTTTGCAACTGTGGAGAATGAAGTGGAGACTTCGTGTGTGGGTTGAGTCTGTTAGGAGGATGCATCTCACCTCAGCTCTCTTCAAGGCACATACTTTTTTAATTTGGTCATTTGTTTCCCCTATCACCAGTGGAGACAACTCTATATTGTTTGAATGTCTATGAATGAAAGATCTCTTGGTGACACCTGGTTTAAGATAATGGCAATCACTCCCCACTCAGTAGCACCTAGACAACTAGATTAGACAGGATAGCTAAGTATCCTAATTAAAGTTTGGGGAGCCAAATTCACCTCTTTCATCCCCCAGAAGACACTGAGTATTCAGTCCAGAACCTGTGCAAAAAACTCAAACCTTGGCCTTTCAAACTCTGGTGTCATTTTGGACAGGAACAGACTATCTTAGCCAGCTTTGAAAGGTGATAAAGATAAAAAGATCTTTGTCCCAAGACACCATTCTTGCAAGCAAAAAGGACTTGCCTGAGCCAGAAAGACACATTAATCTCCATAGTTTTGTAGTCAGCACAGCCAGCCTCTAATGTCCTATCCGAGCAGCTATCTGGTACAAGATTCAGCTTTGGAGGTGTCTGTGCCAGGGTGATGAACTTAAGTTAGATGAAGTAACTTGTATGAGATGATGTGCCTTGCAAAATAGGAAATTAAACTCAGATTTCCCAAACCCTGACAAGTGTGATATCACAAAATCATCCTTTTTGATGCATTAGTACTTAGCTTCAGAAGAGTTCCTGTTATCATCTGTATCTAATTAGCTATATTTATTTTAGCAGTGGAGGCACTAAACAGACTGTCTGATTTATTATTTCAAATACATCATGCATAAATAATTGTATTTAATTCCAAGGGACTGAGGAAAGATCTTTTTTTTAGTTAAAACCAAAATAAAAATGTCAAGCATTTGACAAATAAAAAGGGTAAATGAAGTTCATGTGAAGTCCAATACGATATTTCAAATGTTTTGTAAAGGAAAAACTACTCCATGTTTAAAAGTTTAGTTTTTCGGGTTTTTTTCTTCATCAATAAACTTGTTTAGGATTTTTTTCTTCCCTGGCAGGAAACAATTGGCAAAAAAAAAAAAAGATAACTGTTCAGAACTGAGCCATGGCATAACATCAGCAGTTTTTCAAAAGTTCTATCAACTCCACCATATTGGAACTGGAGAAACTTGTTAAGTGGGTCTACCTAAAACTTACATGTATATTAAAGTATATGTTATACATGACAATGTTCACACTCATTCAAGTGAGCTCAGTGATGATCACTTGATTCCGTGAAACAAAAAAACAGGAAATACTGCCATGAAAGAATCATTGGACTCACCGCATGGACTCACAACAAGCAAGTCTGACATAGACTTATCAGAAATTTATTCAGACTACAGCAGGTGGCTTAGACAAAGAGGAAGGAGGAAGCCTGCAAAGGTGTTAAAAAACTTCAAAGCCAGGAGCAAAGACAATAAATTTCACTTTTTTCACTTGATTTTTCACTTCAGAGAAGGTCCTTCAGTGGAATGAATCCACAAAAGAAAATACAGGCCCCGTGTGGAGCTGTGCCTGAGACCTTGGGACATCTGTGTTCCTACAGCAATCACAAAACACAGAATGGTAGCAGTTAGAAGGGACCTGTGGAGATCTAGTCCAACCCATCCTACTAGAGCAGGATCACCTAGAGCACATCACACAGCAGTATATCCGAGTGGGTTCTGAAGGTGTCAAAAGCAAAAGAATCCACCTCTCTGAGCAGCCTGTTCCAGGACTTTTACCCTCAACCTGAAAAACTTTTGCCCTGTGTTTAAATTGGATCTCCTGTGTTCCATTTTACACCCATTGCCCCTTGTCTATCACTGGGCACCATGAAGAAGATCCTGGTCCCATCATCTTGACACTCATCCTTTAGATATTTACAAGCATTTATGAGATCTCCCCTCAGTCTCCTCCTCTACAGGCCAAACAGCCCCAGCTCTCTCAGCTTTTCTTTACAAGAAAGATGCTCCAGCCTCCTAATCATCACAGTATCTCTAGGCTGGGCTCTCTCCAGTAGCTCCCTGTCCTTCCTGAACTGGGGAGCCTTGATGGCTGGATACAGTACTCCTGATGCAGCCTAATTAAGGCAGAGTAGAGGTGGAGAAGAATCTCTCTCTCAACTTACTGACCACACTCTTAATGCACATCAGGAGACGTTGAGCTTCAGACCATAGTTGCTGTCCTCACTATGAAAACACTCCCAAAGCTGTCTCTGAAGGCTGAGAGTTTCCAACTACAGTGTTAGACCTACATAAGGTGAGTGGCAGGGTGGCTTACAAAGCCTATCCCTACTTCTTGAGCCAGGCACCATCTGCAAATTGCTAAATGATAGCTCCAAGGGGGACCAAGGGACAGAGAAAAGCAAATTCACTTTGTAGCAAACCTGGATTTGCCTTATGAGAATCCACTTGGACAACGAGCAGATAAGATGCCAATTTTCCTTTTTCCTTTTTTTCTTTGACCTTTGAAATAAGTTTAGTGTTTTGGGGACTGTGAGAGCAAGTGTGAGTGCAATCATCTTTCTGGAAAAGCGCAAGACACAGATGGATGAGTGTTTTGACAGGGCATTACCTATCCTCCTTACAAACTGGAAAAGAAGATTGCATGTAATTATCTGAATGCCATCATGCTTAGGAAAACTGCTGGCATCTTTTCACTCAAAATGTTTGCTTCAGCCTAGCCTTCATCAATGATTAGAAAACATTTTATGATGCCAACAGATTGTTTGTGGGAAGTTTTTAAAGGAAAATATAACTGATGTAAAAAATAAATCCCTTTTAATCAGTTCCTTGCGCCAAAGATTAGCAGTGATCTTGACGTGTGCAACGTAATCAGTCGTAATCAAATCCTAGCTGGAGTGGTACCTCAGATGTTGTTAATTCTATTCTTATTAGCCTCAATTTCATGTAACCATTAAGTCCTGATGGAGGAAGAAACAACTTGTCCAAGTTACTACATGTTTGCCTTATACAGAAAAAGGAAATACAGAGTGATAGAGTGCATGCAGTGGCAGCTTGGAAGTGTTCATAGGAGTTTAATTTCTCGCATTGTCTTTCATGGAGAGTTCAATTGAACCTCCCTGCTTCTGACCTTAAAGACTTCAGAATGCAACTGAAAATAAAACCATCTCTACTAGATATTCAAGCCACCCTTCCATGATTTAATTGTGAATTATGGAAATCCCTACATCATTCTTGTAGTACTTCATTAAACTCTAAAGGCTTTTCCCTAAAAAAGTCCAGACTCCCTGATGTTTCTCTTGGCTTTTCAACTGCCCTGAGGCTTAGGTAGTGTGCTACCATGTGCAGTTCAGCATTGTTTCAATCTACACGGTTTAACATCTCTTTTTGCAGTGAAAATGTGTCTTTCCTGTAACCTCCATCAAACATGCAAAGCTCTCAGCCCTCTCCAAGACCTCCCACTGTGAGTAGGAGATTTTTTTGCTGTAGTTCGTAGCTATTACATACTCTTCACACAAGACTTCATTCCCTCTTGTCCTATACTTCATTTCTCACTCCTTCATTTCCTACCTTTTTCATAATGTTCTATCAATGATAATTGCTCAGGAATTATGACATAATGTACACAGGAAAAAGAAAGATGACAAAACCATCAAAACCTTCTTGAAAAGGTAGTGTAAGCAGGGGAGTTGTAATCACTGCAAATGCATGTTTTTCAGCATCTGCAGTTTGCAGGCCTTAACACATGAAGTTCAAATCAACTCCTCACCATCTGCAATTGCTGCACTTGAGTTTAAGTCAATTATCATTTCTTCCAGTCTGCAAACAGTATTTTAGCCCCGTTTTCCTCAGCCATTATATTGTTTTTCTATATGCTTGAAAAGGTACGAGTCCTATTGATGATCCAGTGTGAGAAACCTAAACCAGCAGTGTCTAGCATCATGCCTCTTACTACTGCACATCCTGTATCAGAACCAGGCCAGAGCATAACACATATATGAGTTGTCCAACTCCTCCTTCTCCCTCAGAGGTTGATGCAGATAAATAGAGAAAAGTATGAAAGCAGAGAATGAAAACAGAGGTATTTTCCCAAAAAAATCTGCCTCATTGTAGAGCTTTTGGTCAGGTTCCTCTTAAATAAAAAATGCTCTCTATGTTATATATATGTAAGTCATTCCTTGGTGGGTTTGTTTCCCACACTAATGTAGAGAACATCTGACTTGGGATATATTTTGATTAAATTTAGTTTCCAAGCTCTCCAAAAAATAATTTGTGAAATTTAGACCTTGTTACTATTATCTGTAGTAGCAATGACACTGTGTGTCATGACAAGGACCATTCCAGCAGTTAACAAGAGTAGTGGTTTACAGCAGTAGTTACCTGAAAAACCTCAAGGTTTTCAATCTTCTCATGTTGCAGCTCTACAAGATCTTTCAGACTGGCAATGCCACAAATGGGCCAAAAGCCTCCTGTGCAAATATGCCAGAATGCCCAATATTTTCTTGGATTATCACTGCCACAGGACATGATAGTTTTTATTGACCTCTGTTACCCTACTCAGTCCTTCATCCCCAAACACACTAAGTCATAGCAAAAGTCCAACATGGCTTTAAGATCTCCAGACCTTGGAAAAGAAAGTCCTTGCCTATCTGTAGTATTTCTTCTTGGTACAATTGTTTTCCCTGACCACTGGAATGTCACCGAATTATCATGTGAACTACTGATCTGTCATTCAGCTATCATTGCATCTTCTGTCTTTCCTCTCCAGCTCTTTACTCTACTACCAGCCGATCTACATTGCCTCTACCACAGCCAGTGTTAGCCAGAGAGCAATTCTGTGGTCTGTAAAACAGCAGGAAATGAGTGTATACACAGGTACAAGTGAAAATAAATCTAGCTACAAGAATCTCATAATTTTACTGTATGTGGTCATACATACCTTTAGGAATAGTCAATGCAAGCTGTTTGGTTCATCATGGAAAGCACAAGCCATGAGTTCTTAAGTCAGCCAACAAAGAAATGGGTTATCATAATTATCTTAATTACTTCATCCCTTTCTTCTGCTACCACTTACTCCCTATAAGCCTCCTCCTTCCAATTTCACGGCTGTGAAAGAAAGAAAGAAAGCAGCTGCTGTCCAAGAAAGTTAAGAGTGGCTTAATGCCTGGAGTTTGTAACTTTATTTTTGTCTCGTTTGTTACTACAGGACACAATGTTCTGTAGACCTGACAAACAGGTTCCTTGTCAGTGTGCCAGAAGTGGCTTCTGTCTTGCCTTTGCCACTAATGTGAAATGGATCTGGGTCCTGGATTTTGTGCACTGAATCTCACTTCAGCAGTTGCTCAAAAAGCAAGCAATAGAAATTTCAAACATACTGAAACAGGTCAAATGCTTAAGTATTTCTGAACACCCAAGGAAAAGTTGGGTTACACAACACCTTCTGAAACCTAACTGCTGGTGTGCCAATGCTCCTGGTGGTGGCATGCAATCTTGGGTGACATTTTTCCAGTAGCTCTTCAGGATCAGACACTTCCTACACTTTGTCAAGTCTGGCTTTTAGACATTCCTAAAATTCAGGGGGATCATGCAAAAATCTGTGCAATGAGGAACTTGCCATGTGGTGAAAGGAACTCAAACTAGGCCCCTCCCTGAACAAAAACAGATGGAAAAACACAGACAGACCACATCAGTGCTCCATGAATTACATCAAACCTGCCCCAAACATCTAAACCATTCAAGAACCACATCAGAATAAACTTCCTATGGCTGAGATCCATCAGACCAAGAGCTTACAAGCATTGGGGCATGACCCAAAAGTAGGTCACCAGAGGATACCCACTGGGTTTCATCCCACTAACTGAAAGGGCAGTAATCCCTGCGGTTGCTAAAACCAAGCTGGAATTTTAAGCCCAGCAAGAAGGAACAATTCTTCCCCTCACCCATACCTTTCCTTCCTGTTCCAGCTACCCTTGCCCTGGATTCCATCTTCACTTGCCCACCACAAAGCAGACAACCTGCTATTCAGCTGCCCTCTCACCTTTGTTTTGTTCCACCCAGCACTAGCAAAATGCCCATGTCATCCCACAATACTGTGTCAAGGTAACATCCAGGTGCCAAGCACAGAAATAGACCTATTCTGTCCCTACAGCACCTTAACTTGTCAAGCAAGTCTCCTCTGTAGCCCCCTCACCTTGCAAAGTCAATTACATCAGTTTCCTGGGATCTTGGTTCATGTTAAAACCTACTAAGCCTACTCTGTTGCACGATTATGCTTCCCCACATTAGTAGTCAACTCCTCGTGAAGCAGAAGACAGTTTATATTTAATGTAACATTTATGATGCTGCCATTTTTGTTAAATGGGAGGACAGCAATTGTAGTCATGCATATGCAGTAAGAGCTTTCCAGCCACCCTACGATTATAAACGATTTAATGGAAAAACTGCAAGAGCTGCTAAGCCACCAGCCCAATTGAGTCCTGAATTAAAGTCTGTTGGTATTTTAATAAACAGAGATGGCATTTCTCCAATTGATAACGGACTATCACAGCAGCTACACAGGGGTTCTGTCCATGGAACAGATGGAAGATTTGTCTTCCAGTGTTTTCTGCATAGGAACAAATCAACATGAAGACAATTCCACTCAGTAGCTGTTGTTTTAATAAGTAACAACATGAAAAAATGGTATTATAAAAGGGATGGGTGATGGTATTTGTGTTATAAGCGCTGAAGCTTGTTAGGCACAGTTCCCTAAAGTGGGAATCATACCTAATGCTTCATTAATACTCCACTTTTCTCCAGTTGTAGGCTCTGGTCTTGAGCATTTCAGAGTTTTTTAGGCATTAACTTACTGTGACATCCCTCAACAGCTGAAGCATAGATTACGTTATCTTACAGACAACAAGCACAAGTGTGGGTAATCCATTTAAGTTCTTTCCTGCATTATCTCCCAGTAGTAAATATGTTTACAAATGAAGTGCTATTTCTGTTGTGTTGTGATGGGAAATCCCTACTTTTCTTATCGTACCCATAAAAGCTTCTGCAAGTATTAAAATAAATAAATATACAGGGGGGAGTTTTAAAACCTTGCCTTGAAAAATTAGTAAGTATATATTCTGCATGAATGACTCAACTTCTGTTTCAGAGCTGAGGTCTTGATGTCTACAAAGAACTGTGGCTCAAAACCTCTCTGGCCCTTGTCTGGCATCACTTATGCTATGTAGACATGCTTGATGTGGTTTTTCTGGTGTTCACAAGATATTCATGAGGTCTTGATGTGTTTTCTTGTATCAGTGATATGGTTTGCCTGAGCATTTTTATTTGTTTTTTTTCAGGGAGGGACCTGTTTTGAGTTCCTGTCAGCTGAATGGGTATATATTCACCACTGCTGGGAACAGCTCAATTCTGGGACACCAAGAAGAGAAAGAAGAGCAAATCCAAGGTTTGAAAACATTCTGTCTTTGGAAAGTGACTTGTAAAAAATATGTGATGTTTATATTATTTTACCTAAAAGGCTATTGCTTTCTCAGAAGAGCTTTGGAGCTGTGCATAAGCATAGTTACACACGCAACCCAGTGCAATAAGGAGCTGTGCAGTACTGACTTGCCATCAGGTAGACAACTGGCTTGGTCCTTTGCCAGGTGCACTACCAGCTTCCTCGCAGGGGAAGCATAAACAAAAAAGTAAAACAATTCAGAGGAGCTCGATTTCTCATTCTTCGTTGAACAGATTGCTGATCTCCCATAATTGAAGAATTCCTGCTTTTTGGGATGGGGGAGAAATCAAAACCTTTGTTACATCTTCAAATTCACTAAAGCAATGATCAGGGGGATAGAAATCCTATTCTTCTGCTTTTCTACATGTTTTCATTAGGTACTGGAGAATATTCCTGCAGTACCTGCTTACTAGACTTACTAGACACTTTTTATCTGCTCCATGTAACCCCTGCAGATTAATTGCAGCTATTATGCATTGCACTCAGCTGAGCAGATTTTCACTAAAATATGTTGATGCTATTTATTTATCTTCAATACCCAGCTCTCTTTATATTTACATTAACTATCCAGAAAGTAGGATTTAACATGTAGAAGATTTACTATGGTGTAGTTAAACCCTAGAGATGGCAGAACATGTTGTATGGCAATGTATCACATCGTATCAGGCCACACTGACAGATGTTGTGCTCAAAAGTATCTCTAAGTCTGGGAAAAATTGAGAGAAAATTAGATGCTGTGTATAAATGAACCACAGACACTGACCTATCTGGCTTGCCTTCCCTTGGTCTGTGTCAGCTTTCAAATCCCACCTCCTCTTCAACCTATGAAGTCCATCATAGAAGGAAAAGCCAAAGTTAGATATATAACTATGACACACACAGTGGACTTCCATACTCTTTGTTGCAAAGCCAGCCCTGTGTTGTTGAAAAGCACCATAGAAGGCTGTTACTTACTACATTTCAGCTGTTGTCATAAAAAAACAACTGTTTCAAGCAAATGCTAGTAAAATATCACATTCCTACTCTTAGTAATAAATCTGAAAGCGTTGTAAAAATATTACAGAATTAAAAATATTTGGGAGGATCTGGTTTTTCATTAGGCAGCTGGATCTACAACTTGTGCAATTTACAGCCCCATCCTGACATCTTTTGAAGTAGAACACAGTGGTTAATACCCAGCTGGCTGTTTTCATCACTGCACACTTGTTGCTGCAGAGGTCTACTGGATGAATAATTTCAAAACGGAAATAAATAGAAAGTAGAAAGGTAAAACAGTCAACAGAAGTAGAAATGAATAGCCAGGAGATTTGTGATTCAATGCATATCCATAGAAAGAGGCTTCTGTATTTTTCAGGTATCTGCACCAGCTTATGTGCTGATCTAGTGCTGTGGAATTAGCTATACCAAATGCATGAAATTCTGTTTCCTTCCCTCTTTGAAGCTGTGGAATGACTTCAGGGAGAAGAGGAGAAGACTGGTAAAGCTTTCATATGCATTAGTGCAGGATTTTTAAAACTAGTCACTCTTAAGATTAATTAGTAACTACATTTGCAATTGCAAAACATCAAAAAGGTCTGGGGTCTATTGCAGAGGAGACACTAGAATAACAGGTTAGGTATTGTCACTATCTTCTGCTATAGCTGTAGAGGTTAGGATAGCAAACAGATTAAGCAAAGATCTATTAATCCTAGTTCATTTTCCTGAAAAAAAAGAACAAGGGACCAGGCCAAACTGAAATTGATGCGCTGTGACTTCAGTAATTAGATCATGGTACAAGGCACATCGTATAGTAAACTGAGCCAGGGCCAAGAATAATGAACAGAGATTTCATTAACTGAGACTATGCAGGCTCCTAAATTTTACTAAATCACTTTAATGTCACCTCTCACCACTAAGTGGCAAAAATAATACAGTGAAAGCACTCTGTAGCTGCAGTATGAGACATAGCTAGCATACTCTCTATGCCTCCCCACAGCTTATTAAAATACAAGCAAATATTTGTAAATCTGCCCCAACTAATGTATTCTTAACTCTTTCCAAGATCACTTCAATAATAAGGCCAGTGCTTTACTGAAAATTTTCTATCATGCTCAGAACATCACTGTTTATAAAGCTATAGGATTGTACACACAAACAGGCCTTGCAAATGGATATGGGCAGGGCTCTAATTTAACTTGGAAAAAATGGAACAAATTCCAGTGCTGCAGAATAATTAAGCAAACACATTATTCTATGTAACAAGTAATCTTGGTACACCACAACACTTCAGTGAACTATAATTGAAGAATTTGGGAACAACAGACTCAGGGACTTCAAATGTAACCACAGTCGAAAGTCTGTAGCTATGTCAAAAAACCTTTTCACGCTGCTTATCTCCAGCTGTTACCCACATTTGCTTTGCTGGCGCCCATCTAGTCTGATCCTTGTAAAAGCACCTCCATCAAAAAAAAATTTCACATGGAGTAGAAGAATGTTTTTTAAAGAAAGGCTCTAAGGGGGACCTTAGAGCAGGATTCTAGTACCTGAAGGGGCCTACAGAAAAGCTGGAAATGGACGTTTGTTTGAGGGACTGTAATGACAGGACAAGGGGGATGTTTTGAAGACAAAAGAAGGCTGATTTAGATCAGATTTTGGTAAGAAATTCCTCCTGGTGCGGGTGCTAATGCACAGGCTGCCCAGGTTTATTGTGGCTGCTCCAACCCTGGAACTGTTCAAGGACAAGGGATGGGGTTCTGGGCAACCTGGTCTGTTGGGAGGTATCCCTGCCCATGGCAGGGGGTTGGAACTAGATGATCTCTGAGGTCCCTTCCAACCTAAACCATTCCATGATTTTATGATCCTATGACTTATTTCTGTTTGCTAGGGAAAGTTGCTAGTTACGCAAATCTGTGTAAAATTCAAACTGCCTTTCATCACAATATTTTATCAAGCCACTGTTTATTTAGGGATATTTTTCTGGCCTATCAGACATTCCCATGCACTAGGACTGTCGCTGGGTTTTGCTGTAGTTTAGGGAGAATTAGCATCAGTAATGATTACATCAGACTAAAAACCAGCAATACCACCACTAGTCACTGGTTCCTTACTCTAAGATGACGCAGACCTGTGAAGCTAAATTAAAGCATTTCCTTCTTTACTTTCAGGTAACTGGACTTGAACTACAAAGGGAGGTAGAAATTTACCTGGAAATAACAGTGAACTATACCTTTGTCAGAATTTCCTTGCTAACAAGGAGTTTACTGAGACATTGAGTAAGTATGGAACACTTACAGACATCAGGAGTACTTTTCAGCTCCTCTAACAGCTGGATTCTCCTCAATGACTTCAGGAGAAGAGATTAATTCTTGTCAGGTCTGATGGTGGATGATGTTTTGTGCTCAATGTTTCAGGTGGTCAATGATCTCTGATCGTCCAGAGAGCTCCTCCTAGGCCCCTCCTGACACCTTCACTCTCTGTAAAACTATTCAGCCAGAGCCTTTGACTGCAGTTGTATTGCACAAACACTCTAAGCAACTCTAGACCAGCTCTGCCAGGAAATTTATGATGTGCCATATAGGAAATAAATCTTTTCATGTTTGGAGCAGTCTACTTCAGTTTTCAAAATCAGAGTGTCTGGAAATCCAAGAGAACAACACATCCATAAACAAGTAACTTGGCTCTTCCATTAACTAAAACTGAGAAAACACAGAATTAAGTACAATTAGGGCTTTATCCTCTGTAGTAAAACAAGCCCGTAGAGGAATACACTCTCTGTACCTTGTCTTGTGTTAGACTAAAATTCATTCTTTTCCTCCCCACTCAAAATGCAGTAACTGCAAACATAGTCCATTGAAATTGGTACAGGTGCATGTGCAATAATGACAGTATTTCACATATGAGCATACTCATAACATGGAAAAGTGTCACAATAATGCTACAGGTGAACTGCATCTTATTCACAAGAACAATATTACCTGGAAGCACATTTAATTTGTTACAAAGCACATGGCATTTATCATCTCATTATTCACAAATTAATGTCAAGCCCTCAGTTCACTATGGAAATCAAAACATGTCTGTTACACATTCAGTGATAATAACCATGGACATGCACAGTAATAACATTTAAGTTTTAAACTTTTCAAATGTCATGAAAAGCTGTAAAGCTTGGATGCTTACCCTGTCTCTGTATCAAAACCATCTAAACATGATGCAGTTACAAAACCAGGCTGAAAATACTACAGGAACCAATATTCCCATAAAAGAAACAGTGTTGTATTACAACTCACTGCAAGGTATCTTCCTCACTGCTCATTCTCTGAACCAAGTGCTAAGGCTAAACTAACCTGTCTGTAATCAATGTGCTTGTCACTCATAAATTGAAGCAAAGAAAATTTAAAAGCATCCAGTAAGAGCAACTGAGCAAATAAATGTCTTGATCTACTGCCTGTAATTTCCCATTAAGAACTGTCAAATGAGGGGACTGAAGCAAATCCATAATGTGACAGTAAACATGATATCGGAAACACTTCTAAATAATGAGTGAAAAGCCCATTCCTGCCAGGGAATCACAAAAAATCAACAGTGGGCACCAAGTTCAGGCTGTGACCAATAAATACCAGGGGTATTTGGGCTCTACGCACATGTTTCTTCTATAAATAATCTTTGGAATAACTTGGGCTCAAATTCTGTCCAGGTTTGTTCTGAAATATCTGTTGGTCATCTTTAGCAGGTCAGGAGAAGAGATAAATTCTTGTCAGGTCTGATGGTGGATGATGTTTTGTGCTCAATGTTTCAGGTGGTCAATGATCTCTGATCGTCCAGAGAGCTCCTCCTAGGCCCCTCCTGACACCTTCACTCTCTGTAAAACTATTCAGCCAGAGCCTTTGACTGCAGTTGTATTGCACAAACACTCTAAGCCTTGCTGAACACTCTGCTCTGTTTCTGCCTTGCTGAGCAGGTTGCCTACAGTGGGACACGGATGTTCATGAGTTGTCACACCACAGACCGAGTCCCCTATCAAACATCAGTGTGTTCAGGTACATCTTGGCGTGTTTTCCATGAAAACTGTGGTATTTAACTTTGGGTCTACCCCAAGGAACCTAACAGGACATAATTAGGAGGGCCATGCCTTGCCCAGGAGCCCATCACCCAGGAACTGTGGACAGGCTGCAGACTTCCTTGGCATAGTGCTTCCAAGGATGTATTTGATGTAATTACACCCACAGAGGAGCACAGTAAGAGCACCTACTGTGATGTTTGTGCAAGGGGGCATGAGGATAGAAAGTCTCTTTGTTCCCTGCTTCCTCCTGCTTCCACGCTAGGCTTTCAGATGTGGATGCTGGACCCCCACAGTGCTTTTCAGCACCTACAATGTCAGAATTGATGCACAACCTGGTAGGCTGTTTGCCAGACCGAGATATTTCATGTAGGGCCTCATGATTAAAATTCATTGGATGTTAAAAGTTCAAAGTGATTTCAAATTATTTGCATCTTGAGAAGTTACCTGTAAGTGAGCCCATTAGAGTTTAACTTCTTTCTGTGCCACCATCACCATTAAAAGCTTGACTAAGCTATAACTGGCCATAACACCTCGACTGTTCGCTGTTACCCAATGTGACACTGTACCATGACACTGAGCAGCTTGAAGCCATTATGTTGTTATGATGCTGCCTTAACAACTAATCCCCACCCAAACATCTGAATTCTTTTACCTCTGTGTTAGCAGCCTGCAGGGAGTTGTACTTTACTTCTCCTTTACTGTAAGGTCAGAGAACACGTTGCTGCTATGTCAGCAAAAAATTAAGAACTAAGGCAACTGATGCACAAAGGCAACAGTATGGGCACTGCTGGATGGGAAGCTGGAGAAGAGCAGAGACAGGGTTTGTAGGAAATTCATGGCTCTAATTTTCCTCAGTACAAACAGTCTGTGGAGCAAACTGGTATCACAAAGTTTCTCATTCAATAGTCATGTGCAATTTTCAGTTAAAATAAACATTGCTTTGGGATAAGAGCGAAAGATAATCAAAGCAGCTCACAATCCCACATCAACCTCCTCCCTATGCATCAACATACTGTGGACAGCTTGGGTCTGATGCCACCCGAATTGCTCCTGCTGCTAAACTTTGGAGCCAGGCTCTTCTCAAGGTCATCTAGTGACAGGACAAGGGGCAATGGGTGCAAGCTGCAACATAGGAGGGTGCATATAAATCTTAGAAGGTACTTCTTCCCAGTGAGGGTAACACAGCACTGGAACAGGCTGCCCAAGGGGGTTGTGGAGTCTCCTTCTCTGAAGATGTTCAAGACTCACCTGGATCTAGGAGATCCTGATGGACTACCTGATCTTTAGATGTCCCTTCCGATCCCTAATGATTCTATATTTGTTTTCCTTCACTGTCTCACACTCCTATTCCACTGATGATAAGGTTGTTTGATCTCTTTTAATTGCAGTTTTGTTCTCCTTTCACCTCCACACAACTCCGCAATGGAAAGAGACAGTGGAAGGGTGGAGAAAGCAGAGAGTAAAAGGCAGCAGAAAGGGCCTCAGACCAAATTCATGAGTTGGCCAAAATGCATACAGCCAGCCAAAGGGCAGACCACCCTTCATAAGTTCCTGCTTATGCAGAACTACTGTAGATACAGTTGAGGGGGATGATGCAGAGACTCTGTGTGGCCTCAGACTGTAGTAGCAAGGCTGGAGCACATACAGGCCCACTGCGTTGAAAAGCCCAGAACTGCTGAGGTGTCCAGAGGCCGTTAGTTTGCAGAGCAGGGCTGTTCTCACAGACACAAGAATTAACAGCTTTCAAAAGAAACTGATACTGACCACACCAAAACATCAGTGATGTCTGGCTGGCTGTAGAATAACAGTAATCTAAAAAATGCACATTACACTCATTTGCAAGGTGAACAAGGGTCACATAAGCTCACAAAAGTGTCACCTTGTGAGGTGGCTGAGAATGAGAAATTCTGGCTTTTAATTCTGAACGTAGCACTCTGAAAGAATTTGCTTTTGCTAGCTGTGAACACATGAACTCCAATAAACAGGCACTGGCTAAGGAAACAAAGAGATCCCGGGAATGAAACTGCTGCCTTCCTGCCAAAGAACCCCATTATCTGGAGAAGAGAGCGGTCTGGAAAAAAAATTGTTGATGTCTGTCTTCCCTGAAGGTACTTCAAACAGTAAACAAACACACAGGATCCCATGTTTATTTTCTTTTAAATATATTTTTGAAAATGTTGTGTGATCCAAAATATGTGTTTTTCAATTCTGCTTGCCATCGCCTGGCCGTGAGTGATGTATTTTATCCATATTCCTCACAGTGTACAAACTTTCTATTCATAGCTCTCTCCACAGCATAAATTTTGGTGGGCATGCTGGAATTTCCTTTTGCGGCATATGGTAATCCTTTACCTGAGGGCTTGCTCCAAATAAATGTTTACATTCCTCTGACAGCTCACTTGAAATGTAAAGAAACAAAGTATGTGAGTCTTCCATTAAATAACTGACTGCATTTACATGTTCAGGGGAGGAAGGCACATCGCGTTCCTCCGCTGGACCAGCTGTAGGAATGTCCAACCTTGTTTCCTCTCATAAATATTTCATAATTGAAAAGACCTTAAAAATATGCCAGTTTAAACTGTAGACTGACCCTTCCAACTCCAGGTACCATAGCTAGGAGGCACTGAAATAAACACCACAGTAAGCAGTGACCACAACGGGCAGTCATCAATGGAAACCGCAGCCTCCTCCTCCTTTTTGCTCCCAGGGACCATCAATTCATTCAGAGGCTATTCCAGGGAGGGTAGCGGGTGGCAAGGGTCACACATCAAAGGTGGCAAGGAAGGTGGAAACAAACTGGCAAAAAACTTCCTAGTCTGGGATCAGGTTTTATTTTATTTCACCCAGTTCAAGCAAATATGAGTTTCCTTATGTCGACAAAGGAATGTCTGAGCAGCCACGGACTGGCTCGCTGAAGTGGTAAACAGAAAAAATGTCTATGGATGGTACATACATCGTTACCCAAGAAAATATTTGATTATATTAGAGTACCAGGCCTACTCAAGCTCCTGTGACTCCAGCTGGTCACACGGGGTTCCTCTAAACTTTTAATCATGATCTACATCACCAGAACTATTCACCTGGACACTCTCCTTTAAGTTGCCATAAGGTGGGGGCTGGCAAGTTCCCCAAAACATCCCCAAGAAAATGAAGAGCACAGGAAGTTGGGACTTTGTTATTCTGCAGGAATGCAAAGCCACAGCCTTCTCTGGTCATCCCTGCTAGGCTTTCTTGGCAACTGAGCATTAAGATACCCTCCAGCTGCCTTTGATATCCTTTGAAGAGGGGACGTGCTGTTTAGCCCCAGGAGGAAGGTAAAACACTGAGGCTCTTTCTCCTTCATTAATCACATTCCTGTACAGTGAATTATCTCATGTTTCCAAGTTACGAGTCATGTTTCCTGTAAGTGCTCGTTGAGAGGACCATAGATTTTGCCTCCTCTCGATTGCTATCAAGACTACTCTCAAGCCTCTATAAACAGACATGAAGAGCTTGTGCAAACTGAGCATAAATGAAGCAGGTACTGGAGCCTCACAGTATCTCTCAAAAGCTGAGAAGTGTCTCAGTCAGTTTGTGCAGGACGCTTAGTGGCTGATATGTACCCAACAGCCCTGCCTTAAAGGTAGGAAAAAGTAGATGTTACATGACTTGCACTGGCATAAAACTACGGAAAGCAAGAACACCCTGGTAGTTACAGTAAAGGATCATTATTAAATAGCAGTTTGTAATAAAAATCAGGAATCAAAGCAGCCTCTGCAATTCTAGTTAAGCTGGGAACTGAACTCTTTGTGGACCAACTTCCTGCACAGTCCCCAGTCTACAGTGCAGAAACCAGAGCATGTATCTGTAAAGTAATTGTCTGAGTGTCACAGAGGAAGTCAGAGATATAGACAGGAGTGGAAAGAAACCACACCATAGAGTAAATGTGCAGAATTCCCACTAGAATCTTAGTGCACCTTTATTCAAGCCTACATCTTACTCTCAATAGCCCCGAGACTTAAAAACAAAACTATCTTTTGTTTATTTATACTTTCAGAATCTTCCCATTACTGGGAAGATGGATGCACTCATGAGGCACATGACAGAACTGCACTGAGTGACTCTGCACACATTCGTTAAATGATGCTTATACATATAACCTCTACCACCATGTTTCTAAGCAGGAAGAATAAAACACTCTGAGGATAGTTTTAAGGACTGTAACACATACCACTGGCCGCTCTGAAGTGCCAAGTGGTTTAAGCTCCCATTGGTTGAAACTTCCCATTTTACTCACCTGAATGTATGGCTTCGTTTCTATGGAAGCGACCCGCTGTCTTTAGTTCAAGGTCCAAAATACCACTCCAAATCTCATTCACAATAAATGATTTGCTTTGTCGATAGCTGGGTGGGTTTTAAATTATGTTTATCAGCTAATTTCCTGTTTCTTGTACAGCTTTTAAAACATCCAAGTGCATAAAAAAAAAGTAACTTGCTCACTCTGTTCTATATTTGCCAAGCATCTGACTGGAGCCTAGAAAGAAAGGACAAGTGATAATGGAGTGACACTGAGACTGAAAAACAAAAGTAATACAGAAATCCTAATAGTGCTCAGATATCAGCTGATACACAACAAACAATCTGATGTCTGGGCACCAAGTCCTCTGTGGACCACTTTGTGTTTTCCCAGTATGGACATGGTGGCTCACAGAGAACCACAAGCCACTATATTCATCACATGTTCCTATCATTAATTTCAAAAGGACATAAATGCAAGAAAATTTTGGCCTGAAATGTAAATAATGGAAGCTGAGATGCAGCAAACCAACTGCATCTCTAGGATACTTCCTCCAGTAACTGCTTTTTGAATTGCAGGGATTATTGGGGGTTTATGAGATACCTACAGAAGGAAGAGAGATGGCTGGCTACACAGTTATAAATCTCAACAGATTACCAAAGTCACATTCTGCCACTGGGTCGATAGGGATGAACAAGATGGCATTTTATGGTAAAAGCCCATTACTACCTAGAGCTTGGTCAAAACAACTGCTTGACTGATTCTTCAGACAATGCAAAACTGTATTTGATGCAGTCAGCACAAAAGCATGTTGCCCTGTTCATGGTAACCATCAAATCCTTTGCTTTAACTGGAAATAAACACACCCTGAGGAATTTGAAGGTTTATACATCTCAATATATTCTTTGTTGTTTTGTTGGTTTTTTTAAACCTAGATAAATTTGCAAACATTTTAAAACTTGTGAAGCGACTTTCCCTTCTGGTAAAGCAGAATGAAAATGTCTTTTTTCATAGACTTGAAACAGCTTTCCTGCTCATATTAAATACTTCGGGGCAAACAGCTGCCACTGCTGCTTTGGAAGAAAATAGCACTTTTCGTAAAGTTTGTTGCCTTTAGAATGTGACAACAAAGAATTTTAAAGGCTTGCATAGATAATTTAAAACATCTTACTTCGCCCACCTTTAATTTCACTGAAACCATCTGATCTGCTGCTTTGCAATGTGTAAACCATGATTTCATTTTGTTGCTGTTTGCGATACAAACATCCTCACTGAGGGTATGAAATCAAGATACAGTGATACAGCATAGCTCAATTTTAAGTATGGTTCTTCCCCTCTCTTCAGGATTTTCTGAAGCTGTTTGGTAGAGGACTGTAGATGGATGTGAGAGTCCACCAGCTAAACAGTGAAAAACCTCATTGAAATGCTGTCAGTATTCCTATCTCCAACGTTAGAAAATAAGTCAGCTCAGCCTGCCAGCCTTTTATCTATATGAAAAATGTACTGCTAGTGTCTCTGAAATCCAACCTGGCTTCTCAATATGCTGTAAAATGGGCTGGTAAAGTCAGTTTACAGAACCCTGTGTGGTTTGGGTCCCAGAACACCATGAGAACTCATCATTCTCACTAAGTGCCACCTTACCACACCTGAAGAACAAAGGTAAATGGAGTCTTGTAACTGAACCTCCTGAAGTATTCAGTTCCTGGTTAGCTTACAGCCAGCAGTCTACCAAGTGTTGGTGAATGGAGAAAGTAAAAGGTGGAGGTCAGAAAGAACCAGTTTGTTACCTGCTTTTTCCCCATGTCTCCTTCTGCACCAAAACATCATGCGCGATCTACAGTGTTGCTACTGGCTCCCAGAGCATCTGTTTCCCCTGGGACATCACAGCCCAGATGTTAACTGAACAGCAAATGAAGCAGCATATTAATGAGAACTACAACAGAAACAAATCCACACTAAAGCCTGCTTCAAATGTGTTCTCATCATGTCTCATCCTGTAATGATAGCTGACCCTCTTCAGGCCTGCTGGACACAAACAGCCACAAGCCCTTACTCTGCTAGGCAGTACAAGTTCTGTCAGTTATTCCTAAACACACTCATCCTTCTTTGGGGTGGAGGACTGAGGTCAGGGATAAGTAAAATATCACATCTCCCATTACACACTCTACTTTGTAGAAGCTTGCTGGCTGCAAGCACTTGGCAAGAGAAAGAATAATTAATCCTTTGTCACCTTTTCTACCTTGCAAGGATGCAGTAACTGTTTTCAGGAGACTGTGGGTCATCTGAAGAATCATGCCCACAAACTCCAGTAGAGCCCCTCTAAGGTGGCAGCCAGGAGCCACCCCCTTTGGATTCAGCCAATTCTCCTGTTCTGCAGTCTGAATCACCTCTTTCAGATGCTCCCGGGGAGAAGAGTTAAATATCAGCCTTGAATGCTGCTTTTCAAAGACAGTCATGTTATTACTCATTTTAAAGTAAACAACTCCTGCACTTAACAGCAGAATGAGCTAGGTGTTTCTTGTACTATCTATAAATTGGTGGGTTTGTTTGTGTTCTTTGGTTTCTTTATTTCCTGTGGATAAAGGTCAGTAAAACATGACCAATCCTGATTTACTGATGTATGTCTTTGTGGCAAAATCCATTTCCAACCCTTAAATCATACACTGAATGGTTTTATCACTCCTTTTTATTTCAGTGATATTTGGATGTGATCACATGGGTTTGCTGAAGATGAGACAGAATCTGAACACCGTTGTGTTCCAGTGGCTTCATGTTTGCAGATCTACTGTCTTTTTCTTCTGTCAGATTTCCATTTTGTTTATCCATTTTTCTTTCTTCTTGTTCTGTGAGAAGCCTCTTCTTGCCTCCCTCTTCAACTTTTGCAAAAGTCTGCTTTTGTGCACTTTTTCTCAACCAAGACAGCTCAGCAGTCATCTTTTATCAGGAAGAAGCCAAGGTATGACAGTGAAAGCCTATCTGTAACAGCCAATTTAAATAGCGAGTTTCAAAGGGTCATAGATCCTTTTCATAGTCCATCCAGACCAGTCCTATGAACTGGCAAAAAAGAGGAGCTTCTGCAGACATCATTACTGGTCTTAATGATCTCATCTCCTCTGACGTAGGAAACTCAACAGCCTGTGGTCAAGGTGGCTGGGAGTAAGGAATGTACTGTATTTTTGAATGGAAGAAGACCAACTGACCACACAGCCACTGTGGCTAGTTTTGAAGAAAAGAGCAAAATAAATGCACTTTTGCGTGTGTTTCTGTACTGTCTTAAGTGAAGGTGCTATTACTACAGGTGTCAATTTTAAAAGAACCTAGATATCCCTGAGCTTTACAACAACTGCAGTGTTAATTCAAAGTGATTGATCAGAATTGTATGGCAACGGTTCACAGCATGAAATCTATTTTATTCCAAGGCATTTGGTTCTGATCAAGATACTACTGCTCTGTGAAGGGTGACCATCAGAAGACATGCGTTCCTGTCTTCTTCAGACAGCATCCCACTTGCACTAGGACAAACCAGTGATTATGTTTGAGTCATATGATACAAGAGAAGGTAAGTGAGAGCAGATTTAAACTCAGTATTTCACTGAGCTACTATAATAATCCCCCAGTTCCTGCATTTTAAGAAGCAGGTCTGGATCATGGGGAAAAACCCAGTACTGATGTAAGACGCAGGAAAAGCAATTCTCCAGGCACTGTATTTTTCACATTGCACGGTGGCAAAGAAGCATTTCAGCCCATCAATCAAATGACTGTTGCCTTGTTTGTCATTGTGGAGCTTATTTACTTTTGCTGAAGGAAATGCTTTGGCAGGGAGTGCACAGCCCTGGCACAAAATGGAGTACGCCTACATTCCTGACAATGATGTTTTACTTAGCTGTGTAGTGAAGCCTGTTCTCGGCTGGTTGTTTAGTGCCCAGTTTTTCCTGAAAAAGGGGAAATATATTAATGCCATGAAGAATCATGGACTTGAACTTATGGGTGAGGATCAAAGGGAAACCAGGGAAAGGCGAAATCACAGTGAGGGTTTTCTACAAGCCACCTGACCAGAAAGACTTGGAGGATTAGGCCCTTTACAAACAGATAAGAGCAGTTTTGAGTCCACAAGCCTGGTCCTCATGGGGGACTTCAGTCACCCAGATATCTGTTGGAAGGACAACACATCATGGCAACAGCAAACTAGAGTGTGTTGAGGATAACTTCCTCATCCAAGTGACAGAAGAACCCACAAGAAAAGGTGCTGTCTTGGACCTTGTCCTCACCAGCACTGAGGTGCTGGTGAGTGAAGCTCAAGGGCACCCTCACCTGTAGTGATCATGAAACGGTGGAATTTAAGATTGTTAGGGTACCTAAGAGGATGCATAGCAAGCTTGTAACCCTGTACTTCAAGAGAGCCGGCTTCACCCTCTACTTGGCAGGGTATCATAGGATGAAGCTCTGGAGGAAAGAGGCACTCAAGAGAGCCAGTTGTTGTTCAAGGACCAGATCCTCCAAGCCCAGGAGCAGTGCATTCCAAGAAAGAAGAAGGTGGGCAAGAATGCCAGGAGGCCAGCATGGGTTAACAAGCTGCTCCTGGACTTAATTGGGTGCAAGAAGATAATCTATAGGCAGTGGAAGCAGGGACAGGCTGACTGGGGAGAGTACAGAGGACTTGACCATGCAGCCAGGATTCAGATTAGACAAGCAAGAGCACAGATAAAATTAAATCTGGTCAAGGGGATAAAGGGAAACAAGAAGGGTTTCTTTGCATACATCAGTAACAAAAGGAAGGCTAGGGATGACACAGGGCCTTTCTGGAGGGAAAATGGGGACCTGGTCATGAGTGATACGGAGAACACTGAACTACTTAATGATTTCATCTCAGTNTGAGTGATACGGAGAACACTGAACTACTTAATGATTTCATCTCAGTCTTCAGCGGCAA
>VZRI01001184.1:0-18893 GCA_013397515.1 Upupa epops
TCTTTAAGGTCCCTCCCAAACTGGACCAGTCTAGGAATCTATGAGTCGATGAAACAGAGATGGAGAGGAAGGGGTGCCATCCAGGAAATAACACTTGCAGAAGACGTGGGGTTGTCTACTCCAGGAGGAACTATTTCACAGCCAGGAAGGCAAACCAGTTAAAACAAAAGCTATCATGCATTTCGTCTGCTTGGACTGTAGAAGTCACTGCTGTTAGTGCTTGCCTTTTGAGAAGAGAAAAGCAAGAAGAGAGACTGGGAAAAGAGAACTAGACAGAAAGTGGTCATTACGAGCACAGAACTACCTTGGAGTTGTAACAGAGTAAGCGAAGTATTGGGTGCAGCCGTCCAGACACCGGCAGAAATGAGCCTGGGCTTGTTATGACTTTTTGTTTCTTAAACACAGATCCTTTTTTCCCTAGAAACTAAAAATCTTAACCTACAAACAGGTTCCTTTAGAACAACTGGAACGGGATGATCCTGTGGTCCCTTCCAACCCTGGCTGATTCTATAACTTCATCCCAGGGAGGGTGATGGGGCACTGGAGGGGGCTGCCCAGGGGGGTTGTGGAGTCTCCTTCTCTGCAGACGTTCCAGCCCCGCCTGGCTGTGTTCCTGTGCCACTGGGTCTGGGTGATCCTGCTGTGGCAGGGGGACTGGACTGGGTGATCTTTCCAGGTCCCTTCCCATCCCTAAGGATTCTGTGATTCTAACTTCTTGCATATATAAAATTTGAAGGAATTGTAGTGAAAATACGCTTGTTCCTGACCTAAGATACCAGGTTGGATCCCACAGCCAATTTTATGGCAGAGCTAGAACACAGAGGAATCTGGTTTTGTAATGGAAACACTGACAACGCCTGGCACACAGCGAGGTGACAAAACCACACTACGAGCAAAGGCAGCAGAGTACCCAAACCACAGAAGGAATCTCCTCATGCAACACCTCAGATAAAGCATAAACATTAAGGTTGTGGTGGCTGAGGTGTGTTTGCTTTGCAGTTTAAGTTTTGCAAGTTTCTTTTCAGAAATAAGATGCCTGTCCCCACGCTCGAGTTTGTATTCTGTGGGGTTAACCTGGGGGTTGGGTGTCACCAGTCAGCCCCCCTGCAAAGGAAGTGTTTCCCTTCAGTGTCTGTCAAAACATCTCCTGCCACACAAAACAAGAGCACCCGTTCTTTGCTGTAGGCTGGGGGAGAGAGTAAAGATGAAGGGAGGGCACGATTCTGGTTGTTAAAACGAGTTTATTCTTTCTTGTCCAGCACCACAGCGGAAAAATCCTCGGTGTCTGCATTTCCCTCGTAGAAATAGTGAAGCCTTAGCAAGCTTCCTCAGAAGCCTAGTTCAGCCCTTGCCTTCCTGATAGCATGGAATGTACTGATGTTGAAAATCCACCAAGCATTCAGAAATAATGAGCTCTGAAGCTTCCAGAGACATCTAACTGATACTCAGCTGAGTTTTGAGGGTGACTAACTAGGCCAGTCTTTTTTGGTAACACAGAGCTAGGTCTATGACTTGGCCAAGCCAGAAAGAAAATGAAAGAGCAGCTCTGTGAGCCCGTTCACTCTCCCTTTGCAGGCCATCCAGTACGCTGCTCTGCCGCTTCAAGGCTGCTGAGCCAGGCAGCATGAGGCGCCTCTCTCTCTGCCTGTTCTGCACCCGCCCAATACTTTTCCTGGCGTTGGGTTGTCTGTTTGTGATTTCTTCCCAGCTGCTCTGCTCTTCGTCAGTCAGGTTGTCTGTTCCCTCCTTCTGCCACCTTGAATGAACCGATTCCCAAGACCTTACAGCTCGATCCTTCAGGGATTGAGTCGAATGCAGGAAGCACCCACCTGATGAGCACACCCGACCGTATGGAACCGATAGGCACCAACATTTGCTGAATGCACCTGCCAGCCAGAACCGCACGTGTCCCTCAGACACATTCCCTGGCTGGAGACCCTTGTGGCTGGAGAAGGGGCACTTCCAGATGTTCAGAAACGCTTCACTGTCGCCTCCACCCTGCACGGTTTCGGCAGGGCTATCCAGAACATCCAGCTCTGTTCATCCTGATTTCCTTCCAAAGGCTTTTGCACAGTGGACATGAAATTGCAGAAGTGCCCTTCACAGGGAACATAGCAGCCTGCCAGACAACATAGCAGCCTGCCAGAGCTTGCTATGTGGTGGCACCCGCTGTTGCTACAGCCCCTCTGTGCAGAAATGCTTCAGTTCTACCTTGTTCCGAGGTCCTGAAAACCCATCAAAAGGGCGGTTTGAGAGATAAAAAGGGAAGCAGCAGAGGCCCTGGAGAAACAGATGAATTTGGTGCTGTAAGCCCTTGCACTTGGTAATGTCTCTTCAGCGTTTTAGAGCTGGTACTAAGCAAAACAACGCCTGGGTTTCATACAGGGTGCTGTAAGGTGGATTTATGGATTCATGTAGGCTGCCACGTACGCTGTCGAGAGGGAAATGCCACGTGAGGGTAAAGCCAGCAAACAGCAACAGTGCAGTCATTTGGCTTTTAAATAATTTCTTTGGGTTTAAAGGGGATGAAAGAATGAAACTCTACCTGATGCATCCCTCCAACCAGACTCTAGTGAGGCTGTAACCCAGGCTCTAGGGTGTCTGTGGTGTTACTGGGCTGGGAAGGAAACTTGGCAACTCGTAGCAGGCATGAAGGTAGCAGCTGAACTTCGTTTGCTTTGTACTGAAGTGGAGAAGAATGGCCTAGACCATCAGAGAGATGCCTATAAAACCAGGCACTAGTATCTCTAACACTACTGTGGGGCATGAGGATGGTCCAGGTGCTGCAGAAACATTCAGTGTGATCATTCCCAAAGATTTTCTGGCTAGTACTGCAACACAAATACGTTGGGCACTCGTAGCCAAGGCACTTCACAGCCTCACAGAATGATCTTCACAGGCTGGCCCAGCCCAGCCCAGGCCCTGAAATCACCCCGTCAGCCAGACCAGGACACTAAGAACCACAGCCAGGCTGTCCTTAAACACCTCCAGGGATGGGGACTCCACCACCGCCCTGGGCACCCCCTCCCTTCAGTAGTGTTAAGGAAATTACTCCAGATGTATTCTCTTGCAACGTAAGGGACAGAGAGGGTACTGCATGCAGCTCACTCAGACTTACTGGTTTTCCTTTTCTGGGGTTTTTTGATCCCAGCAAGAGGGATTGCTCTCGTTCCTCTCCCCAGGGAACACAAACCCAACTCTTTCAGTGCTGTGCACTGTGGTTTTCTCTGGGAACCTATACAACAGCACGGGGCGGTAAAGGCCACCAAGCGATCCGTGTGTCTCACTATTCAAATACGAATGATGCTGTGAAGGTGTATTCTCCTCTGGTGGCAATCTAATGTGGTTCCCCAGCACAAACACAGCTTGCTGAAGGAGCAGCTTTAGGCTTTCCGTATGGAGCAGGATGTCCCAGTAGAAAGGAGGCCAGATGTTATGACATCACATTTGGAATGCCAGCGCAGAGTAAGTTTGTCTAGACCTGAATCACCAGTGCCAGACACAGAGTTGATAGCCAAGAAGACTTGCATCTAAGCTGCCAAGTCATTCCCAGGTCCTTACAGCAGGCCTGCCAGGCTGCCTTCGCCTGCCGCGGTGAGTCAGCACGGTCAATGCCAGAGGAAAAGCAGATTCTCAGGGGTGGCTTCATTGGGACCACAGACCCAGGAACAGCAGAACAGCAAATACAGGTTCTACTTGGAGATGGGGGTGAGTTAGACGGAATAAACCAAACCCCCATCGTTTCCAGATCATTAGAAGGCAGCTGAGGTCTGTTAATTTGCTTGATAGTGCTGCTAGGATCTTTCACCGTGGCTGAATGCTATCACCTCCTGCTAACCAAGCAGCACACCTGAAAACAGTTTCTCTGTTGCAGGCCATCTCCAGGCACATCTACTGGGAATGATACTGGCTATATTTGTCTTCCTGCTCCTCAGCAGCTTTCCAATACCTATTTTTATTGGTGCCTTTAAAGAAGACCGATATAGAAGTCATTTAGCCACCACTCCTTTGTTAGAGGATGTTTCTGGCCATCACTCCTTAGGGAACCATTCCGGACTCGCACCCTTGCCAGCTAAAGCTCATTCCTGGAAGGACTGTCCCTGGCAGTGACATTTTCATGAGGCAGCATCACACTGTCTTTTGGTACTAGGATGAGGTGAGTGATGCTGGGCAGTCACCCACCTTGGCTGTGCAGGAACAGCTGGAAAATCCAAGGCTGGCTCACCCCCCCTCCCTGGGAACACCTCCATGCTCAGGTTGGCCCTGTCGTCTTGCACCCCTGGTATTGTTCCTGCTGTCCTGTCCTGCCCAAGGTATGTGCATCTTGGTTCCATGGGTATTAAGGCATCTGGTTTGCAGGGCGGTTGCTTTTCCTGCTGGTCACTTCTCTGAACTCCCAGGGGTAGAAGGGACCAAACCATGCCCACTGCAGCCTTCTTGCTCACACAGGCAGCAGTGCCCGCAGTCACAGAAACGTGAAGTCACAGAATGGCTGAGAAGGACATTAAAAGTTACCAGCCGAACACCTTTACCATGGGCACAGAGCTCTTTCGGGTCAGGCACCGCAACGCCCCACCCAGCCTGACACTGACTGCTTTCAGACAACTTCTCTGGGTGACCTGTTCCAGCGGTTCCCCACCCTCACTGTGAAAAAGACTCTGCCCTCTGTGCAGTCTAAGCAGAGCCTTTCCCAGTTTAAATCTGTTGACTCTTGTCCTGTCACGAGAGGCCTTGATAGCAAAGCATCTCCTCAGTCTTTCTCATAAGCCTCAGTTACATGTTGAAAGGCCACAGCAGCGTCTCCCCGGAGCTCCTGGCTTGGCCACACCAGTCCTCTTGACCTGTCTTCACAGAAGAGGTCCTACAGTCCTCCGATAACTTTCATGCCCTCTTCTGGAGCCGCTTTAACGGGGCTGCTTCTGTTGTACTGGAGACACCAGAGCAGGTTATAGTGCTCCAAGTGGGATCTCACCAGAGCAGAGATGAGGGGGAGAAACACAGGGATGAGGGGTAGAAACCATGATCTGAAATAACAGGACACCTGCCTGCTTCTCCACCTGCTCCCTCAGAGATTGTCTTCTACTCTGTTTCCCTGCATAAAAGGCTTTGCCCGTCTGAGCTCCGCTTAGTCTCTTAGGTTCTGGGAATGTGCCACATCACCTATTAGGAGACACTTGGAAAAGCTGAGCAGTTCCACATCATCAGAAACGATTAATGACGCATCTGCAGGTTTTGGAGCTGTGTGGTGCCCAGCAAAGCACAGACACTAACGGGCACTGCGGTGGGGTGGCTGTCACCGTGTCTCAGCTCGATAGTTTTGGTGTGACAGTACAAAACACCTCCTCGAGAAGGGTTATTAAACATCCTCTGACATGCTGGGAATGACTATTTCTCCCCCCATTATCAATCTCCTTCCTTCTATTCATTAATTATGTCTTGCACTGCTTTTTGTGTCTGATCCACTGGAGCAATTTATTGTGGGTAATGAACAGCGTTTGTGCCGCGGCTTTAAACTGATTGCTGTAGCAGGACTGTGAAGGAAAAACAGAGGATCCCGACCATCAAAAAATCTATAAGGTCATCAGCCATCTATACAGACGCAGCGGGTGCCTCCGCCGCCGGCTGATTGACTCTGTTTGCATCTCACTGCAGTACCTGGTGCTGTTTGCATGAACGAGCTGAATCACAGAATCCTCGTTACTGGAAAGGACCTCCAGGATGGTCAAGTCCAGCCCTCCTCCCGACATCTCTGTAACCCCTGGACCATGGCCTTGCTACTGGGTTTGTAGACACCCCCAGGAGCAACTGAGAAAGCTGGGTATATTTAGTGTAGGGGAGTAAGTGGAGGAGGCTGAGAAGAGACCTTACGGCTGTCCACAGCTACCTCAGAGGAGGTTGTGGAGAGGTGGGTGTCGGTCTCCTCAAAAGCAACGAGTGACAGGAGAAAAGGAAATGTCCTCGAGGTGTGCCAGGGAGGGTCAGGTCAGGCATTAGGAAGAGGATCACCAGGCTGCCCGGGAAGGTTGTTTTCTCATCCTCCCTGGACACGTTTAGGTGGGTTTGGTAGAGTTAGGTTAAAGCTGGGACTCGATGATGCCAAAGGTCTTTTTCAAGCCGAACAATTCTCTCATTCTCTGCACGTGTAGCAGTCCCCAGAATTCTTTGCTGTCCTCTATAGTGAACTCTATCCTGTTGCTCAAGTCACCTTTTTCCTTTGGACTCTTTCTTCAGCCCCTGACTCCCAGCTGACACTCTACCTTCTTATGTTTTCAGACTTGCACCCTTTCTCTCCTTTCCCCCACCCCCTCCTCTCTCTTCCCTGCTCCAGACACACTCTGTTTTCAGCAAGTTGTTCTCTTCCCAGAACACATCCAACCCAGCTGCTCACGCCGTCAGCCCCAGGTCCCCGTACTGCAGCGTAGCTGTAAGGTCTCTGAACCGCTGTCACCGGCAGAAGTCAAACAGGAAAGGTCCCAGACCTGAAGGTGTTGTGAATTTTAACCCAGGAGCTTTAAGCTTCTAGAGTACTGTGTCCAGTGCTGGCCCACTCAGTTCCAGAAGGACACAGAGCTGCTGGAGGGTGTCCAGCATAGAGCAATGAAGAGGATGAAGGAAGGAGAGCAGCTCCCTGATGAGGAGAGGCTGAGGGAGCTGGGTTTCTTTAGCTTGGAGAAGAGGAGGCTCAGGAGACCCAGCTCCCTCAGCCTGTCCCTTTGAAAGGTCCCTGGAGAATTTCTTGGTAGGAGTTTTCTTGCTGGGGAGTGTTCTCTAAAGGAGCGAAGGGACACACAAGCAGCCAAGTGAAGTCATTGCTCAGACCTCTGTGAACCCTGCTCAAAGCTGTGGTGCTCCTGTGCTTCCTGGGCAGCATGCACTCTGCACCCCAGAGGAAAACCCAAACTCCTGAAGTCCAAGGGAATCAAAACAAGCATTCACAGTGCATGAAGTAGGGTCTTACTTGGAAACAACTCCCCTCCTTAATTTGATGACAGAATACTTCAAGCCTGGGTGCCTAACGAGAGGATCCAAAATAGCAGGGGCTACTGAAAATCTGTGTTTAGCTGGAGGAGGATTTTCAGCCCAACAAGTCATTTTCTATAGCTCAGCTATTATCATCTCCTTGAAGGTTTTGCCCCCTTGGAATTTGGAAAGCTGTTTGGGAAGGAAAGCCCTCTCCAGTAATCTCAGCAGAGAACAGTTAGCTATCACATTTCCAGCGCAGTCTCCAACGTCCATCATTCAGTGTTTAACATTCCTTGCATATCCTGGATACCTCGGGTCACAGAGGCCTTTTGTGTTTTGTCTGCTCGTTCCCAGAGCTGTAGGCTCTGAAATCTCAGCAAGCTACTCCTCACTTCGGGGGATGCTTGGTGCTTTTGTCTAGGGCTCTTGCCTCTGCCTGACGGAGCGTGTGTGGGGTTAGTGCAGCGTAGGACAGAGCGGGATGAGGTTTGCAGGCTGTTCAGCACTCGTTTCTATCAGGTTGGTCTAAAAATGCCTTTTCCACGTGTTTCTTGCTTTTCGAATGAGTGCTGCACCAAGAGCAAGAGAGAGACACCAGGAGAGCGGTCAGAACAAACCCTCTGAGAGCAGCTTTGTCTGAGTGGGTCCAGCTGGTTTAAGAGAAGCGCAGATGTTGGTACTGGAAGGAAGGACCTATTCCCAGTCACACCACTCACCTCACACCTTTCCACTGAGCCCCTGCCTAGGTCAGTTAGTTAGTTCTTAGCTAAGGGTCTGATCGCACGCACGGGCTGAAAATGCCCAGTGAGTCAGGGGGTCATGGGGTGGATGCTGTACTTTGATTTTGAGGGGTCACCTTATAGCTCTCTACAACTTCTTGAAAGGAGGCTGCAGAGAGGCAGGGGTTGGTCTGTTCTCCCTAGTGGCCAGGGATAGGATGAGGGGGAATGGCCTGAAGCTGCTGCAGGGGAGGCTCCGATTGGGTGTCAGGAGGGATTTCTTCCCTGAAAGGACTGTCAGGCACTGGAACAGCTGCTCAGTGAGGAGGTTGAGTCCCCCTCCCTGGGGGTGTTGAACAGAAGAGTGGATGTTGCACTGGGGGACAGAGTTTAGTGGTGCTGATGGGGCTGGGAAAAGGTTGGACTCGATGATCCTGAAGGTCTCTTCCAGCCAAAACTGTTCTGTGATCCTATGATTCCATAGTTGCCCTCTTGCTGGCACCACAAGATCTTCCTCTACATTTTGGTTAGGACAAGGGTCCCTGTTAGCAGGTCCTGAGAAGCCAAGGCTTTCTCATATGCAAGAAGGACAGGACAGTGCTCACCTGCAGCAGATGTTGGTGCTGAATGCAGCTGAGGTTACTCCCTTCTGCTGCAGCACCTCTCCTGTGGAGAGGGGTCAAGAAAGCTGCATTGAACAGCTCCAGGTATGACTTTCCTAGTTTACCTGCAAGCCACTACTTATGCATTCAGCTCCATCCCTGTGAGTTAGTCCACCGAAACCCCACAGACTGATCAAGTTTAATACAAAATCTGCAAAGAGAGGGAACAGAGGGGGTGGGTCAGGTTTGTAAGGAAAACACGTCACCCCCACCCTGCTGGCAGGCAGGGTCACCCATACCCGGACAGCCTTTGAGCGCCTGTTTAGTGTACTCTGAAAAGCCACTAAGGACAGACGTGGTGAGCAGCTCTGGCACCCAGGCTGCTGCCACTTCCACTTGTTTGCTTTTCTTGGATCCCAGCAGCCCGCCTGTCCCTTCAGCAGGGTGTTCATGTTTGAACAGCGTAAACTCCCTTGCAGATCTACCGAAGCTTTAAATGCACGTGGGCATCAGTGCCGACTGACCACTCTGTCTAAGGGATCGTTGGTGTCCCTGATTTTTGAGATCAGGAACAGAGAACCTTGCTGAATGACTCTTTTTTGGTTCAAATGACTGCTATTTCAGGATATTTCAGGAGCTGTTATGACAGCATTTCTTCCTGTTCTCTCTATTCCTGAAAGTTTAGAGGGGACCCTTGAAAGTAGGGGTAGTATCTGTGAAGGATAAGGCAAGGGAAACACCGCCTCACACCCCTCTCCCTGCCAAAACGCGAGNCCAGGGGAGTTTCTGGACGCGTACTCTGCACTAAACGAGCTCCGTCTGTAGGGCTGCACTACCTGTGTGGATGCAAAGGACTGTGCCAGAGAAACCGGAGCCACAAAGGTAAAGCATCGCCTTCAGAATCTGTTTGTGCACGTAGATGATGAGCATCCCTGTGGAGTCCCACTCACTTCAGGTGTGCCCGTTGAACACCTTACAGGAAGAAGCCTTGAAATGCTAGGAAAGCCTTCTTTCAGAAGAAAAATGAACCCACGAGTAGTTCAGACACAGTTCTTAAAATCCCAATGTATATTTACTGACAGCTCTTCCTCCCATCTCACATAACATCGTGGCCCTGCTTGTGTCCCACACACCAGTTGTGTGTTGACCCTGAGGTTTCCTGAGGAGGTCTCACAGGATTTCATGTGTTTCATGGAATTCAGCAGTTGTTCCTTTCCTTTCTTATTACTCGACCCCCCCCTGTACATGAATCCCCTCCTCCTTGAGCTGGCTCTCTTGCCTGCCGCAGAAGGAGTGCAGGATGAGGGTGCCTGTCAGGCAGCCTTTTAACTCCTGCCACTCAAAATATTTCTCCAAATCATTTCTCAGAAGTATTTGCCAACACTTTTACAGGATCACCCAGATGGTGAAGGGGTGGGAGAGCGTTTCTAAACATGGCGTGTGAGAATGCTTACGGGATGCTTTTCATGAATCGGTTGCAGGAGGGCGGATGAGCGAGTGAGCTGCTGTTCCTGAGCTTAGTTCAGTGCTTTGCTGTTAGCAGACACTCTCGAGTCCCTGTGTCAACACCAGGTATGACCGATCCCTGTCTGCCAAGGCACTGATAATAAACATCACTGCGAGTGTGTGTGCTCACATCTGGGCTTTCTTTGAGTGAAGACACGGGACAGCTGCCTTGTGGCACCGTAAGAAATGAAGAGTGGTGTCCAGAGTACTTCATCAGAACCTCCTAAATGAATGTTTTCAAAGTCGATGTAATCATCTCTTCTCACTCGAAAGACATTGAGGTTACTTTCCCCCCCGTCTTCCTCCTTTTCATGCTCTTGCTTACACGACTACAGGTAAAGTCAGGTTTGGAACCCTTGCAAAGGGCCACAAGTCTCACCAGGCCAGTGAGCTGCATCACATCCAGGACAGCATCAAACCCCCCGTGTTTTGCCCACGTCGGTACAGCAAATGCTTAAACACCCCATCGCCAGCACCCTACCTCAGAGGGCTGAGCGACAGCTCACAGAGCACCCACTATGCATCAGCACAGCCCCATTTCTTAAAGTGTGGCAATTAAAGAATGGAATTAAATGAAATCCAGGAGTCCATGAGAGCTGCCTTTGTTATCTGCTGGCCTGATGCCCATAGGTAACTGACGCAGACTCTCAGAGATAGGACATCTCTCTGATAGATGTGGCTGTGGCTGGAACCTGACGAGAGTAACTCAGGTGACTTTCTTAGCAAGAGGTTTGTTTGGCTGCTCAGATTTCCTCCGTCAGATGCTCTAGACGAGGCTGTTACTTCAGAGTTCAGAGATCTATTAATAACACTCCGTGTGGTGCCATCGAAGGGTTTGTTGCATTCACTGACATCCTTGTGCTGAACAGCTGAGTGATAGTTTTTGCCGGCCTTCCAGTTATTCGTCCATGACTTGCATCAGCAGACTAGGACTGCAGGTAGTTTGCTCGACTAGCGATGGCCCAGCCTCTGCTGGAAGCAGGGAGAAGGGTAGCAAGGTGGCCCACCCCTTGGTTTATGGAACTGCTTCTCGAGTGAAGAGTGCCTCCAAAGGGAAAAGGGGCATCCAGCAGGGGTGAGTGCAGGACAGAGATCACTGTGAACACCCCACACCTGTCTCTGATAAGGACTGACTCTAGAATGCATCCTTGGAACAGTGTCCTAGCACCTTGCAAGACTGCTTTCCTTTTGCCTTGGGATGGTGATTAAGACCTTTGGGAGGACAGAGAATGCCTGCCGTGATGTTGTGACACCTCAGGGCAAGGACCTCCTCACCAAAGGGATCACCCGTTTATTTCTTTTCCAAGGCCATGCAGTGCAGGGTTTTTCTTTCCCAGTCCACAACACTCAGAGTGTGCCTTGGGAATTCGCTGGGATAGTCCTTCCTCCCTCACACTCTGTCTCATGTAGTCTCTGTCACCCTCTGAAAGGAGCCCTGCCTGAACTGTAGGTGACACCCCACACAGTACCAAACCCTTTGCAGGAGAATGAGTTTGTAGAAACCACAGCGCGTATGTCAGTTAGGCTGCTTTGAATCAGCCTTGCCCTCACGGCAGCCTCCTCCCTGCTCAGGTAGAGCAAGATTCCAATAGCATCTCGGGCTGTCGTGACCCCAGAGACGGTAACGAAGCCCATGCAGTTTGATGATCTGAACTGTTCATTCTGGACAGAAAACGCCTAGAGACAGCATTTGAAGAAGTCGTCTGAGGCTTAAGGGTGAGAATGCAGTCTTTCAGTGAAGCTCCCCATAAACAGACTCGGTGGCTGACATGCCCAGGGAAACAGACCCTCTCTGAGCGTGGTGAGTGCCTCTTTTAACACCGCCTCTTCGATTCTCTGTGGTTTAGCAAGAGAGACACCGAGGCATTCCTTCTGTGCCACTCTTCACACACGAGGGTTCTTTCTAAAGCCCATGATGTGTTTACATATCTGTGAGCAAACTGTAATAATCCTTTTGGAAGAGATGTTAATTATAACAGCGCTAATCTTAGTCAGACATGATCTCTCCTCAAGCTCCTGCATTCCTCTCTGCATATAAATTAGCGCTCCTGCCTAACCGCAGCGATGAACAGTTGAGGTTTGCTGTGTTTTCCAGGGTGATCTCGAACAGGGTTTCTCTGAGATGACCGTGCAGTTTGGGGAGGGCTTCGTGCAGATGGTGCGCGAGTCAAGGCCAGTTGACCGGCTCTCCACGTCATTTACTCGGGGCCGCGAGCCTGGCCATGAGTGTGACCAGCTGGCAAAGTGACCTGGTCCTCGGTTGGTTGGTAAAGAGAACGGACAAACCGAACCTTGGATCCCAGCAAAGATCTCTTCTCCTTTTTCTGACTTCAAGGCCAGACAGCCCTAATGAAAACCTGAACCACTGGAGCGAGGGAGTCGCTACAGCGGTCACTCTGACATCCCCTCACTCCCTTCCAATCAGGTACACGAATGGATTAATTGCATCCCATCAGGAACTCAACGACAGACTCGTTTGGGATGGACGCCTAATGGCTCGTTCCTCTGTTTATCCATTATAAATTCTCTGGACAGGAAGAGTTCCTTACGGAACTGCAGCCTTTTGCAGTGGATTTTACAGCACTGCCTCACCTCACCCAGACCCAGCAACGGGTAGGCTCCAAAGGTTTCCTTCTGGGGGTGGGTGTCAGGAGGATGGAGCCAGGCTCTGCTCAAGGGCATCTGGGGACAGGACAAGGGGCACTGGGGGCCAGCTGGAACAGAGGAGGATCCCTCTCAATCTCAGCAGGACCTTCCCAGGGAGGGTCCCGGAGCACTGGACCAGGCTGCCCAGGGGGGCTGTGGAGTCTCCTTCTCTGGAGAGGTTCCAGCCCCGCCTGGCTGTGTTCCTGTGCCACTGGGTCTGGGTGACCCTGCTGTGGCAGGGGGTTGGACTGGGTGATCTTTCTAGCTCCCTTCCCATCCCTGATGACTCTGTGATTGCTCCCTTACATTCTGTTCCTGTCCAAATTACCCCAGACATTCTGGAAAGGCTCGGTTGTCTCTGAAGTGATTCCTGGATAGTTGTTTATTACACAGGCTGCGAGCTAACGGGACTCATTAGCTCCGGTTATACATCCACCTTATGCAACTTGTGAAAGCTGTTGGTAAACACAGGCCTGTGTTTTCACAGAGCAGTTCCCATCGCACACGCGTTTCACCCCGCAGCCAGTGCCTTCTGCACAGCCCGTCCTCGTGGTCGGTGCTGCTCAGCTGAAGGAAGAGGGCTTTTTTAAGCACCTGAAGGCCTGCAGCATGCTTGTGGCTGCCTGTAACGTGTTCCATCCTTAGTGGGCGTCAGTCAAATCCTTTTCAATCATGCATGATCCCACTTACAGTCTTAGCAGCTGCAGACTAAACATCTCAATTAGCTGCAGTCTGGTGCCAAAGGCAGCAAGCGCTGCTCAGTGTGTGTGCACCGAGGTTTGTTTGCAGGTCTTTGTTTGCCTTAGAGTCCCGGCTCTTCCCCTTCTGTGAGTCTGATGGAGACATCATCCCTGCTTTGCACAAATGCCCTGGCTCAGGGAAACAAGGATGAGTGCAGTGACCAGGCCCACCAGGTTTCCTCCCCAGGTGAGGGATCAACCACAGCAACAGTTTTCTAGGGCTTGATTCCGTTTTCTGAGCCACTTTGCACAGGAAAATGCGAGGTCCAGATCAGCGCTTTATCCTTCGTACATGAAGGCTCTAACCTGTCGAAGCAGCCTGCTTCACTGTAACCCCTTTAAAATTCCCAGGAGTTTCACACGGAGTTGGCTGTGATTTGATCCCCCACCCGCACAGCTCCCTGGAGAAACCCTCTCTAAGCACAGTAGCATCGCGGGCCCGGATGCAGTTGTTACGTAGAACTGGCACCATGGTCCCGGGTGATCATCGGAGCCCTTTTCTGCCCGGGTTTGCTCCTGAAGGAAACTTTCCACCCACAACCAATCTTGTTAGCTCCATAATTGCTTCCCCCTCGTAATGAATGCAGAAGGCGGTGAGCGCCAAGGCAGTCTTCTGGGTTCCAAGCCAGGAATCTCCATCACGACGATGAGTGTGCCTTCATTAAGCAGGGCCGCGCTGCTAGTGCCTTTGCCATAAATGCAGCCTAATCCATTTTCCTTAATGGGAATGTGGCCCTTTAGCACATTACTTAATTAGGGATGAGCAGACAAATTGGAGTTAATTCCTCCAGCTTCAGTGAGTGCAGCAGCAGCAGCAGCTTCTCGCTCGCAGCGTAGGGAGCCCTTCACTACACCCAGCCCCAGGCTGAGGAGGAGGAACCGGTGTAAAAAGCCTTAGAGGTGGGAAAGCTTGAGGCCACAGTCCCAGTGCCGACAGAGAGGGTGTGCTGGAGGAGGCCTTGGGACCATCCTTTCACCGTCCATCTCGGGGGAAGCGAGATGAAGGTGGACATGGTTTTGATGCTCTGTTGAGGCAAAGTGCTCAACAGCCGCTCAGCCTGGGGGAAGAGGAGGAGCAGAGGAGCAGCGTCATGCCATCAGTAATTAGATGTGTTTACAGACTGCCTGGGAACGGTTGCGCTGTGCAAACCGGGCTGAGCCTGGCACATTCCTCCTGAGGTGAGGTTGAACGAGAGCACAGCGTGCTGGAAAGCCTGCTCAGATTGTCCCGCGTTACACTTACTTGCTCAGGGTTTTATTTTGGGGAGAGTGCCCACCTTTTGCTAAGAGGTCGGAGCCTTCCTGTGCACTGAGAGCTCGCTCGGTCCAGTTCTCCCTCGGGAAATGTGAAGCCTGGTGTTTCCACCTCTCCACAAATGCCCTGCTTTCTCTAAGCACTTTGTGAGGACGCAGTGCGTTCTGCATTTCTCCTGCTGACATCCCCCTGCAGTACACAGGGGCTGGACCATCCTCCGGGTCCAACTTTCACCTAGCACGTGCAGATAGGATAAAGTCCATAGAGCTTTGCTGCTCATCTCAGCAACTCCTTGAAATATCGCTCTTCAGATGGGGTAAAGCCAGCTGGGTGACTCAGAGTACTTAACCTCACATGCTCCTGCCAGCAAGGAGATAGATAGATGGCCTTTGTTGAAACCCCCAGCACAGTCAAAGAGAAGGAGCTTCCGCTCGGAACTTTGTCTGCTCTGGAGAGGTTTAGCCTTTAGGGTGGAAGGCACCCAAGGAAATTTCCTTTCCTGAAACGTTCCACTTCCAGCCAGCTAGGTCAGCGGTAACTGCACGGGCACGTGTGGGCACCTGTCTAACGCCAGCCTCTGCTTTCCGCTGCAGTCCCGGGTGTTCAGCTCAGTGCTCTGAGCTGAGCCTAGCTTTGTCTCACTGCGGTGACTGCTCAGTGGTCTCCTGAGCAGCGCCGGTGGAACAGAGTGACAGCAGCAGCCCAGCACACCGCAGCGTAAGTCAGATCGGCTTCAGAGGAGCGAAAGACACGCGTTTCACTCTGCATTTGTTCCTGTTACCCAGGTGTAATCTGTCGCTGTGTCTGTCTGCAGAAGGATTTGGACTGCATGGTCTTTCCAGGTCGCTTCCAATCCATAACGCTCTGCTCTGTGATGTTCTGTGACTCGGTCTGGCTGGTCCTGGTCCCTTCCAGTCCCTGGTGATTCTAGGATCCCAGGATTGGAATGCGTTCAAACACAGCTTTAATTCGCAGGCAGCTGGGTCAGATCTCTTCACGTGCTCACACTTGAGTAGACTTCTCCTTCTGGGGCCGAGGATGCTTGGCTTTAATAGAAATAATGTAGAATAATAGCTGTCTCTTTGCACAGGCAGAACTTTGACCGGGTCTGTGGCCACACCGCTGGGTATCAATAGTCCTGGCATCAGGATTGGCCAACCTCCTGCTAGGCTCCTCTGTTCTTTTTCTAAGGCTGAAATAGCAGGCTATTTGGCACAGAAGGCTGTCGGGAGGTATTGCTGGCCCTCTCCTCTGGTGTTCCCACCCATTTCATGTGGCGTTAAACCGCGTCTCACTGTTAATCACTGAAAGGCCGGTCCTGGAGCTGTTATACTCACAGGAAACAGCAATGCACAGGGGACGGATTGCTGCCCACCCCAAGTAACACTCAACCAGTGAATCGCCCTGAGAGGGAGCTTTGCTGAAGGCTTTGAAGGGGCTGGGGTCTTGCATGGGCAGAGCAAAGCTGTGTCTGAAGGGCTTGGTTGTGGAGAAGCGTGTGAGTAAGGGAAGCAAGGAACTGCTTGGTTTCTTGGTTGGAGTAGGTGTCGTTTACTTGGGCAAACACTGGGATATCGAGATGCTCGTGCCGGGGGGATTTTGAGTTAGAAGGATGGTGACACAGAGATTCCATGCCCTGAAATAAAACACAGACTCATTTTCCTGCCTCGCACCGCGGTTCCTCTTACGCTGAACGCTGGAGAACAGATACTGTCAGGCGGTAACTACAGCTCTAAAATCAGAGGATGAAGATGCCATTTGTCAGGATGAAATGAAGTCGCAGCTGCAAGGGACTGCAAGTTCCCAGTGATGGATGACGCTGGTTGGCGTTGCTGTGTGCTGCTGGTCCCCACGACAGCTCCGCGTGGTTACAGATTGAAAATAACCATCAATCTCATCAGCATCAGGATCTGTTTAAATGCATGGAAAGCAGTGCCCTTGATTACTGCTCAGAGCTCAGCTAGTGCAGACGAGATCTGATTGCTGTCTGGCCCCGCAGAACACACACTCGTTTGTCTAAGAGAAGCTTGGAAACCCAGCTCCAAAGAGCGTTTTTCTTCGCTGAGGGTCAACAGACGACAGTGTGGGAAATCCAACACCAGGTGGAAGTGTCAGGAAAACACCTCTCCATGAACAGCGAGTGGTGTTACACGCTAATGGGATGCAGGGTAGTTCCCTACTTGTAGACGAGGGGCTGGGTTATTTATTGAGGCTGCTCTTTCTGGAACTTGCTATCTTTGATAAATACTTGCTTTTACAATCAGACTGTCATTTCCTCCTGGTGAAACATGAAGACTGGCTGTGGCCCTGAGTGCCCTGGTCTGGCCGCTGGGGTGATGTTAGTGGCTGGGCTGGGCTGGATGAGCTCATAGGGCTCTGCCAGCCTCAGTCGCTCTGTGACTCTGTGGTTCTGTATTTAGGCTGAGGGGACCATGCACAGAAAGGCACTGCCAGAGGCAGCACTCCAGTCACTGACTCTCTAGCAATTCTGTTGTGCTCTTGCGTGGTGTTCTGCTCCTTTTCCCACTGTTCCTGCAGTCTGCTGAAGCAAAATACATGAAAAACCCCTCTTAACTGGAAAAGACTTGGCTTAATGACGTGCAGAAGGATCCAGAATAAGAACCTGTTTCCTGCTTTTCTTCCATCACTCTTCTCCCTTCAATTAAGAGAGGCCATGAGAAACTGCAGTACCATCGAGTGGGCTCATTCTAGGCCCTGTGAAGGGGTAGAGTGATGCACTGTCACACTCATGGGATCATGTTTGTCTACATCATGGCACAGTTTAAACTGGAGTCTTCTCCAGATAGACTGAATGATCCAGCTGCTGGAAGTCCCAGGAATCAGTGTGGCTCTGCTTTGCTGAAAGTGAAAAGAAGCTCTGGGGCTGCATCCACATGAACTGCAGTGTTAACTCCCCGTGAGTGACAAGGGTAAGCTTGGCAAAGGCAGGACTCACGAGCTGACTCTCCTCTTGTCTCCTAGGTTTGTTTTGCTGCCTCCCATGAGGCAGAACTCTACATGAAAAATACTGTCAGGGTTTTGAAGTGGTTTTTCTTCACCATACAGCTGCATACAGCAACAGGACAAGGGGCACTGGGTGCCAGCTGGAACAGAGCAGGTTCCCTCTCAATCTCAGCAGGACCTTCTTCCCAGGGAGGGTCCCGGAGCACTGAAAGGGGCTGCCCAGGGGGGCTGTGGAGTCTCCTTCTCTGCAGACCTTCCAGCCCCGCCTGGCTGTGTTCCTGTGCCACTGGGTCTGGGTGACCCTGCTGTGGCAGGGGGACTGGACTGGGTGATCTTTCCAGGTCCCTTCCCATCCCTAAGGATTCTGTGAGTCTCTGAAATCATTCCATATTCTGCTCACTTGATGCTGCCCTGAGTCTAAAGGCTCTCTGTGACAGACAGGTATTGGCTGTAGCCCATTTTACTGGGAGCTGTAAGCGTGACCTCTGTGCTGGAGTTGCTGGAGTTGCCTCTGAGCTTGTGAAGTCAACAGCCCTCACCAGAAGAACCAGAGCTGTTTGTGCTTTGTGAGATGTCAGCAAGCCACCAAGATTCCTAGACACCAGCACAAGTTCACCCCGTGTGACTCCAACCACAGTGCTGTCCTGTCCAGACCTTCCAGCAAATTTCCAAGACGTGGCTGCCCTGAAATCCAGTGATTTCCCCACTCCACGCTTTCTGCCTGGGCAGCTGGCTGGACCTGGTGGAAAACCTGACTGCCTGCCTGCGCCGGAGCCGCTGTGAGCGCCCAGTGTTTCCAGGCACCGGGCTCTGCCTCTGCTGACCAAACCCCCCAGACCCGCCGGGGTCACAGTGCTTAGCAGAACTGAGATCTGTTGTCCCCCGCAGCAGCTTGTGCTCGACCGGGAGAGCCAGAGTGAGGGCTGGCTGGAGGCTGCCATCGCACCCGCCCCAACCATCACCAGTCCAACAAGGACCGTTGGAGCCGGAGGGCACGGTGGCCTCTAGGACTGCTTAAGTGGCAGCCTGAACAGACTCATTTCTGATCCTAGGGAAGGTGATGGTATCCAAGAAAGAGGTTCTGTTTGCAGGTCCATGCCTGCCCTTTACATCACCCAGAAACAAGGGCAGCATTTTCCTGCTCACTCAGCGTTTCTCTGCAGATCTGCATCATTTCACGTTCATGAACACAGGGCTTCTGCTCAGCATCAGGAGAAAGGTTTTCCCTGCACATGTGTGCAGAGTCCCTAGCATCACAGGAGCTAGGGAACTGTGTCTAAAGGGTCCTGGGGGTCCTAGTGGCCAGCAGGGTGACTCTGAGCCAGCAATGTGCTCTTGTGGCCAAGAGGGCCAACAGCATCCTGGGGGGATCAGAAGGGGGTGGTTAGCAGATTGAGAGGTTCTTCTCCCCCTCTGCTCTGCACTGGTGAGACTGCATCTGCAGTGCTGTGTCCAGTGCTGGGCTCCTCAGCTCCAGAAGGACACAGAGCTGCTGGAG
>VZRI01001184.1:19109-60044 GCA_013397515.1 Upupa epops
GGACTGGACTGGGTGATCTTTCCAGGTCCCTTCCCATCCCTAAGGATTCTATGACCTATCTACAAAGGATTGAAAGCCAGGAGCATTTTGGTCGAGTGGGAGGGGTGAGCTCCTTCCTGTCCAGGTTATTTTGGTTTGTCACATCCCATCCCACATGCAAATCAGACATTAAAAAGGGAAAGGCTCAGAGACCCAGTTTTAGGCTCAGAGTCCTCCCCCCGTGTTTCATTGATCGTCTGCCCGTACAGGCGTTTCTGCAGCAGCAGAGCTCCTCCTACCATCCTGTCTTGTGATTCTCCTAGTCTTTGAACACGTGCAGCACTGCAAAGCTTTGAATCTCTCAGGATAGCAGTGTTGTGAGAGAAGCGAGCTATAAATACATCACTCAGAGAGTGCCTTCCCACAGCGTTGGGCAGGCACAGAAACACTCACTCGTGGCGCTCCGCTTTGCCTGGGCTCCGGTTGCTGCACATCTACGCCGCTGTGGGCAACCAAAAGGGTTGAGAATGTTCAGGAATGGTAATTATTTAGCCTTCTTTCTAACTGAGCTCTCTTTTCCTTGTTGTGGGGATTGCAACTGCAGCAGGAGAGTCGGGCAGTTGGGCCATGGCAGTGAAACGCTCCCCTTCAGTTTCAATGAGCCAACAGTTTCTGGGATGAGACATGAAGCATGACAACTGCAGTCAGCACTTTCCAGGACTACTATGAGTAAATTCCCTGGTGTGGAGCACACGAATAGGCTTGTCTGGCTGCAGAGAGTCTTCTAGATCAGTCTGCAAGAGTATCCTGAATGCAGCGTGCCCTCGCAAAGCACGCTTTCTTGGCACATCCCTGGCTCTGTGCACTGCTCTTGACTGCAGTGCAAAAGCAGCCCCTCCACCTGCTTGAGCTTGCTGAAAGCAGTTTGAATGTGCAAATACTAAGCTGCCTCTGGTTGGCCATGCTGGCCGGCCCCGGGGCAACCACTCTGTAATCAGCTAAATGCCCAGGCACCATGGAATCAAGGGAAAAATCAGCCAGTCCAGTCCCCCTGCCACAGCAGGGTCACCCAGACCCAGTGGCACAGGAACACAGCCAGGCGGGGCTGGAACATCTGCAGAGAAGGAGACTCCACAGCCCCCCTGGGCAGCCCCTTCCAGTGCTCCGGGACCCTCCCTGGGAAGAAGGTCCTGCTGAGATTGAGAGGGAACCTCCTCTGCTCCAGCTGGCACCCAGTGCCCCTTGTCCTGTCCCCAGATGACCCCGAGAAGACGTTTAAGCAGTGTGTGGAGCTGTGCTGGGGGCCATCAATGGGGATGGCATGGCAATGCTGGCTGAGCGTGCCTTTGCTGTCAGCACTGATCAAATGCCCAGGTACCTCTGACGAGGATGCCTGAGCGCCCACAACGCAACCGCGCAGCACTGTGCCGCTGCAAGGTCATCCCGGGCTGCGCTGCTTCTCTCGGCGCTGCTTCCCGGAATAGCATCTGCACCTTGATTGCAGCCTTGCTTTTTTGAGGCGTCGCCTGGCAACCGAATATGCAGCGGGTGCTGAGTGTTCGACTGGAGCCTGCTGCCTGACCGAATTTCCACCCATTCCTCTGACTCGAGCCTTTTCTGCTCCAGCAGAGCAGCAGAAGCTGAGTCACCTCGGGCTATTTCAAGAGATCCCCAAAAGGCCTGCAGAGAAGGCATCCGAGTGACGCGTCCCTGCCATACGCTGAGGCTTCAGCTCCTAGAAGAGAGCTCCTTTTGCGTCTTCACACGGGGGGGGGTCTGGGTTGGATCCTTCTGGCAGGAGGAGGGAAGCTGTAGGTTGCACCCAGGAATAGGAGCCCACGCGTTACGCCAGTAGAGCTGTAGGCAGCCGTCAGGAGGGTCGGGTACCAAGTGACACACTCCTCCTCTCCGTGTAGAGTGGGCACTTAGGAGTCTTTCGTGAGCCAGCACTTTACCCACTGCTCTTGCTGTGTGCTGCCGTGGAGGCATAAAGACATCCGTACAGAGAGAAGGGAGTGCAGCAAGGGTCAGCGCTACTACTGCATCTCCTCATCCTGCTCTTGACGCTTGCAGCACTTGGGGCAGTAGCTTTCATCCCTCTCTGTCATTCACAGGCAGTGGCAGTGGGAAAGGGACAGTGTAGCTAGGTTATCCTACCAAGAAATGTCCTCCACACTGATCGCCTCTCTTTTCAGGATCACTGCCTCAGCTCTTCCACCTGCTGAACACAAACAGGGACCAGGATCCTCGCCTAGCCACTCCAGTGGGACAGCCTCCAGCTGGAGGCCTGTATCTAGTGGAGTCCCCAAGGATGGCTACAGGGACCAGTCCTCCTCAATCTGTTCATTACTGACTGGGAGGAGGGATCAGGGGGCACTGTCAGCAGGTTTGTTGATGACACAGAGCTGGGTGGTGTCGCTGACCTTCCAGCAGACTGGGCTGCCATTCAGAGAGAGCTGGACAGGCTGGAGAGCTGGGCAGAGAGAGATGGAGTGAGGGACAGCAAGGGGCAGGGGAGAGGCTGGCAGCTGGGCAAGAACAGCCCCAGGGACCAGCAGAGGGTGGGCATCGACCTGGTGGAGAGCAGGGGAGGAGAAAGGGACCTGGGGGTCCTAGTGGAGGGAGCTTTACCTGGGAGAAGAGGAGGCTGAGGGGGGACCTCATTGCTGTCTCTAAATCTGTGAGGGGTGGGTGTCAGGAGGATGGAGCCAGGCTCTGCTCAAGGGCATCTGGGGACAGGACAAGGGGCACTGGGTGATCCTGCTGTGGCAGGAGGATTGGACTGGATGATCTTTCCAGGTCCCTTCTGATCCCTAAGGATTCTATGAAGCCGTCTTCCTGGGCTGCAGTACCTGCACATGGGCTGGCAACTCAGACTCATGGAATCATTCATGTTGGGAAGGAGCTTTAAGATCATTGACTCCAGGCCAGAGCCAAGTCCACCGTTAAACCCCTGAAGGAGAAAGTCTTTTGAAATCCTTACAGGGCTGCTGCCTCCGGCACTTCCAGCGCTGGGTAACAGCATCAGTGAAGAAATCCCCAGCACAGCCCCTCTCTGGCTTCACTTCAGCCATGGTGATGGGCTCCTGCGGAGGAGGACAAGGCAATGCCTGAGCATCTCTCTCTGGTGAAAAGAAGTGGCAGCAGTCGTGAAGGCTTGGACGTTTAGTGGGAACAGCTCGTGAAGGACACAGCCTCAGCTTTCAAGTGAGAAATGAAAGCCGCATCTGAGGGAGCCCTTCCCATCGCGCTGGCTTTCCCTCGGCCTTCGTCCAGTGAGAGCAGAATCTGGCAGAGCAAAAACGGCAACCTCCTCCTGTCAGGTGGGTTTGCTCCTACAGAGCCTGTGAACAGGCAGAGTCCAGGCTGATTCAGAGACTGGAGCCTCCTCCGTGTAGCACGAGCTTTGGCGCTTTGGCTCAGGTGGGGGTTTTGCTCACGGCTGCAGGTCTGCTGTGTTTGCCTGTCTGCAGCTTTGCTGACCACAGCCAGCGCTCTCTGCCTCCAGTGCCTTCGGGGGGAAGGTGTGTGTGCCGACACAGAGGGAGAACCTCCCCAAGGGGCGCCCAGGCCAGTGTCTGGTTCGCAGGCGCTTCTCTCTTCTGGGACTGTTCTCCACCGGTGCTCTCCAAAAGGCTGTTGCACCGAGGTCGGCAGCTGTTGAAGGGCCATGAGTGACAGGAAGCCTGCAGATGCTGCTGGGATGCTGCAAGATTGGATGGGGGGTGGTAGGAAGGACAAGGCAGGCAAATTATCCTTTCTGGTGTAATAGAATCACAGAATCCTTAGGGATGGGAAAGGACCTGGAAAGATCATCCAGTCCAATCCCCCTGCCACAGCAGGATCACCCAGACCAAGTCAGAGCATCATCAGGGATGGGAAGAGGCATGGAAAGATCACCCAGTCCAGTCCCCCTGCCACAGCAGGATCCCCCAGACCCAGTGGCACAGGAACACAGCCAGGCGGGGCTGGAACGTCTGCAGAGAAGGAGACTCCACAGCCCCCCTGGGCAGCCTGGTCCAGAGCTCCGGGACCCTCCCTGGGAAGAAGGTCCTGCTGAGATTGAGAGGGAACCTCCTCTGTTCCAGCTGGCACCCAGTGCCCCTTGTCCTGTCCCCAGATGCCCTTGAGCAGAGCCTGGCTCCATCCTCCTGACACCCACCCCTCACAGATTGAGAGACAGGAGTGAGGTCCCCCCTCAGCCTCCTCTTCTCCCAGCTCCAGAGCCCCAGCTCCCTCAGCCTTTCCTCAGCAGGGAGCTGCTCTCCTCCCTTCATCATCTCCGTTGCTCTACGCTGGACACCCTCCAGCAGCTCTGTGTCCTTCTGGAACTGAGGGGCCCAGAACTGGACACAGTACTCCAGATGCAGTCCCACCAGTGCAGAGTAGAGGGGGAGAAGACCCTCCCTCGCTCTGCTAAGCACCCCCCTTCTGATCCCCCCAGAACCCCCTTTGTAGACATCACCCACGTTGCATCAAAAAGGCGTGGGGCAGGGTTCACAGAGGGGAGCCAAGCAGCATTTGCAGAGGGCAGCTGTGTCCGCAGGTGCTGCCACGAGGGTAGACTTGAATATCGCAGCAGCGTCCCTTGGTGTGCCACCAACAGCTTCTGCTTCCACTGTGCAAACTGACAGAGCTTTCTTCACAAGCCCGAGGGAGGGGGTGGTGATGGAAGGGGGTATAAAATAAGAACGATGCTATGGGGGCTGTTTAGTCACCAGGCCACAGCGTTACGCCGTTCCTAAGCAGAAGAGTCATCCCTGGGGGATGCTGGAAGTAAGATGTGTATTTTGGGAGCGGAGCAGAGCGGAGCAGAGCAGAGCTGGGTGCTGGTTTGGGTTGTGCTGCTGCCGAGTGAATCACTGCTGAGTTTTCATCGTGCCTCACAGAAATCTGCTGATTGATCTGCCCAGGGGATCACGAGCTGCCCTCCCCGCTAACTCTGCTCAGCTGGTTTGGTGTCAAGGCTTGTGGTTTCCTGCCCATGGAAGCTGCGGTGTCTGATGTCCCAAACAGCCCCTTCTTCTCCCCATGAAGATCTAAACCAAAAGCATCCCTGAGAACAAGGTGAACAGCATTCCTCTGCTTTATCCACCCCCCCTCTCTGTTTCTTTTCCTGGCGCAGAGGTTCTGGCCCACAGCACCCCGTTTGCATGCTGCCCTGACTTTGATGTTCCATCCCACACCCCATGGGAATGCTGACTCCCTTCGGGCATCAGCCTTTACCTCCCAGGCCCAGGAGCCCACTCCCTGCAGTACAGCCTGCAAAGCTGTGGAAGCGAGTGCCACTGCCCTCCTCTGCCTCAACATCTGTGGTCTTGGAGGGCTGAGGAATCCTCGTGGCAGGTGCTTGCATTCGGGCTGCTTGAGTGGTCCTTTGGGAGTCCACACTGTCGTCTTTCCTCATCTCCAACCTGTGATCTCTCCCCAGAGATCTCACCAGCTCTCCACTGCCACGCTGCTCCCTAAGGCCCTCCCTAGCCCTTTCCAGACGGGTTCTTTGCCTCTTGTGCATCAACGCCTGGGAAAAGGCATGGCAATGGAACCGTAGCTGCAACGGTGCTGTAGCTGCTAGCTCACGTGTGCTGCTGCTCTGCTCTCTTGGGATGCAGAGCTGAGAACAGCCCAAGCACAACTCTAACTTACTTTCCTCTCCTTTTCAGGGACCCTGCACCGGCACAGGCTGCCCAGGGGGGCTGTGCAATCTCCCTCTCTGCAGACGTTCCAGCCCCACCTGGCTGTGTTCCTGTGCCACTGGGTCTGGGGGATCCTGCTGTGGCAGGGGGACTGGACTGGATGAGGTCCCTTCTGATCCCTAATGATTGCTCTCCAGCTTTTGAGTGATGCTCAGCCAGTCCCTGAGCAGCGATTCACGCTCCCACCTGACTCTTCCCACTTCATGCAGTGATGCTCTGTAGTATGGAACATCCCCACATGGCTAGTGTGGGTCCGCTGGCCTGGCTACGCTCCCTCCCAGGTCCCTGTGCACCTCCTGTCACACAGCACTGAACCAGGTCCTGGGAAGGGAACAAGCTCCATCCCAGCCAGCACCCAGGGCACGGTGTCTGTGATGCTGAACATCTTGCTTGGTTTCACAAGGCGACGGCGACATCCCTGTGGTTTGAATTCCTTGTCCTGCCACGTTTGAACACACGAGTTCAGTCTGCTGCAGACCCAGACAGTCTCCTGGGGCATCCAGCAGCAGTCCGCCTTGCATCGCACTTGTTCTCCCGGTGAGGGAGTGAATGGTTCTGATGCCATCCACCTGTGCTGCGTGCACTCACAGCGCTGCTCTGGGCAAGCGGTAGCTGGCTTGTGCTGAAGAGCATTCCCACGGCAGCTGACGGCAGCTCAGGCTGCAGGTTCACTCACGGATTCCTAGGATGGGTCGGGTTGGAAGGGACCCGAAGGATCATCCAGTCTGGTCCCCCAGCATGGGAAGCTGTGTTCAGATCCCCAGGCTTTCGGGTGCCTCACAGAGAGCCCTCCCGTGACTTGAGCATCCCAAGCACAGCACTTTCCAGAAAGCATGAAAAATTGCCAAGCAGATGCCAGGTTCTCGGGGTGACTGCGGGATATCCGTGTCCCGGGCTCTGTGAGCTCTGCGGGGGTCCTCTCTTCTTTTGAACAGTGGTTGGTCTAGAGCAGCAGGAGGAAAAAGTGAGCAGAAGCACCGAAGCCCTGCAATATGTGCAGGGGTTTCAGAGGGGTTGGAGCAGGGAGAGCCTCCAGATTGTGGGTTACACGGCTGGCAAAGGCCGTGTCTAGCATCTCCTACTCCTTTTGGGTTGCTAATGTAACCTGGGGAAGCCAAACTCAAGCAGCAGGAGTTCCACCAATCCATGGAGAAAGGGTAGGTGAGCAGCACGTACAGGATGTTTGGGCTTGTCCTGGGGGCCTCTACAAATGGGAATGGAGAGCGAAGAGGAGACACAGCGGTGAAATCATGCTGCACGTGGCACAGGAGGACCACAGTGGCTCCTGAGTGTCTCCAGTTGGGTGGCAAAGTTTACACTTCATTCAGGCTGCTGGGTGTCTGACACTGAGGAGCAGGGCTGAAGAGAGAGAATCTGCAGTCTGTTGTGAACCAGACGCTACCCCAGTCAGCACAGAGGCTGCGGCACAGTTAGGCACGAGTCCTTGTAGGGCGGTCTCACACGGTTCCTACTGCACTGCAGCAGTTAGGGGTAGGGGGACTGCTTGGATGCTGCGAGAGGCTTTGTCACAGTCAAGAGCAGTGTGTGGATCAGCATCAGGTGGAGTGTGCAACAGGAAGGCAGCTGAGTACAAGCAAGAGCAGGTGCAGGAGAAAAGGAGCTTTCTGTGTTGATTTCTGCTGCTCAGTGGAGCCGGCTCCTGCAGGCGAAGCTGCTGCAGGGGGCGAAGAGACTCGAGCAGTTCCAAGACTGAGGTTTGCAACCGCTATAGATAACAAAACCAGCTCAAGGGTGAGGTACGGGGTACATGGATTTACTTGCTGAAGCACTTTATTGCCAGAGGAAGGGAGGGATGTAGGAACACTGGTAAACCAGGACAGGGGTAGCACGGAGGACTCTGCTGAGAAGCGGAGGGTGCTTTTGGGGATGTGAGAGAAAAACTGACAGGGGTTGTCTGAACCCTAGGGCATGTCTTTGCTTCTGGTTCCCCACACAGCTGCATCTCAGGACTGCCTGCTGCCGTGCTCTGTAATTCCTAGGTTATGGCTGTACCTGTGTTCCTTGCAGAGGAACCGCATGAGTCCTGCCTGCAGAAACGCATCGGTGTGCCACCAGTGCTTCTCTGTGCTGTGCTCTGTGTGACCTCTCTGCTCTAGCATTGCCAAACAGCCCCGAAGTGTCCCTCTGGCACCTCTGCTGATCTCACCTGAAGAGCTGATCTCAGCTGCTCGCCCCAGTCCCTGCCCAACACAGGAGTGCTTTTCCTCCTGGCCTGTCGGGTGCTTTGTGCCTCTTCCTGCCGCTATGTCTAGGTTGAGCCTTCGTGCCCAGTCTGTTCCATCTACGGCGGCTCCTGTCAGGGGCAAAACGTTCTGGTCAGCCCAGCCCATCACCCTGAAAATGCTGCGGTGCCAGTGAGGGGGGAGCTGGTGCTGAGGACACAGTCGATGCCAAACCCACAGGGACAGAGAAATACAGAAAAGAGGAGGATTCTCGTGAAGGATAGAAAGCAAAAGGCACTGATTCCTTTTAGCTCAGATGAGAGACCAGCTCGAACTCTCCGTGCTGGTGGGGCACTCGCTCTTCTTTGATCACCCTGCTAGAGAGACTCCCCGTGCTCTGCGGTTTGCAGCAGCCGGCTGTTATTCAGGAGACCTGAGCTAAAACCCCTCAGTTCCCCGTCAGTGCTGCTCGGTCAAAGCTTTTCCTCCCATCGCTGGCTGTGGATTTTAAAACACAACAAAACAGAGAGGAGAGGGAAGGACAGAGGCAAAACCACCTGCGAACCTTCGCTCCGGCTATCCCGAGGCACTGAGGGCCGGCCGGTTAAACTGACTGGAAAACAGGCTGGTAGGAAAACAGGAGAGTGGAAGTGAACTGGGTGAACTCCGAAGGAAAACAACAGCGTCAGACAATGCAGGCGGCTTCCCCGGGCTTCCTGTCCTGCAGCCGGTCCCCAGATCCCAGCAGAGCCAGCCAGGGCAAACAACACTCGGGAAAGCAAACACGCAAGCCTAGGTCCTTCCTGTTTTTCATGGCGAGGTCACCTGAAAACCGGTGGAGAAACATCTCAGGTGGTTGTTTGCTGTTGTCTCCGGCAGCTGCTGTGCACAGAAAGGAAGAGTTTCCTTTCCTGTTATTTGGGGTTGGACACGTCCTGTGCCTGGCAGCGCTGGAGAAAGGAAGAGAGCTGGGCTACCAAACATTTTCTCCTCATGCAGGTCACTGATGCTGTGAGTCACCGAAGGAAGAGGGAGCTCAGGATGCCGGGGGAATGACTCACAAATGAGTTGTAAATCTCCCTGCTAAAGAGGTAGCCCCAGGGTTGGTGAGAGGTTGGGAGGGCGCAGTGGGAGTCAGGAGCTGCCTGCTGTTGAGTGCGGTGGCTGCCATAGCAGAGCCTCACGCATTGTTCAGAAGGGAGGTCCCAACCAACTGCCCTGTGATGCCCTTTATGAACTGGCACAGTGCATAACGAGTTCTGGGAGCACATAGAGCCTGCTGTGGCACGGGGATTGGACTGGAGGAGCTTTCGAGGTTCCTTCTGACCCGTAAGGATTCGATGATAAAGCTCTGCCCAGGGCTGGTCTTTTCCATTTCATCGGTACCATCTGCAGAAAGGGCTTCTGCAAAATTTCCCCTCAGTTCAGGAGGACAGAGAGCTGCTGGAGGGTGTCCAGCTCAGAGCAATGAAGAGGATGAAGGAAGAGGAGCAGCTCCCTGATGAGGGAAGGCTGAGGGAGCTGGGGCTCTTGAGCTGGGAGAAGAGGAGGCTGAGGGGGGACCTCATTGCTGTCTCTCAATCTGTGAGGGGTGGGTGTCAGGAGGATGGAGCCAGGCTCTGCTCAAGGNTTAGAGAATCTATTGGGAGTCTCGTAAGTGGCAGCCCAGGGAAGAAGGGCACACCCCTGTCCATGCCCCTCCAGCTCATGAGCACACGATGCACCCATCCGTAAAGCAGGCACACGTACGTCTGCTGTAAGAACGCCTACACAGAAGCCGAGTTCTCCCCAAATCCGATTCCTTTATTTGCCAGCTGGCTGTGAGCTGGACCAGGGCTTCAGTGGAGGCAGCCAACCCAGATTCACCCCTTGATTTCATGAGGACGGGTCAGCACACAGCATCTGCTCCAGGCAGTCATTCCTGCCCGTTGTGAGTTGGACTGTTCGAGCTGTAGGAGAGTACATGAATCACCTGAGAGGAAGAGAGAGACCAGCTGAGACTGAGAGAGGGGGAGAGAGTCGACTCATTTATTTAAATTCATTTCAGTGCAGTCAGGTATTTTGAAATGTTTAAAGTTGAAATGAAAGAGGAGTCGGAAATGCTTTGAGCCGCTGTCTCTGGATTCCAAACAGCCATCAGCCCCTGGAGCCTGCTGCACAAAGCAAGTGTTTCTTGTTTAAACTGAGACAGAGACGGGGCTGCTGACAGAAAAGGGAAGGGGAACCTTAGTTTAAAAAGCTAAGTTCAAAAACCCCTGAGAATTGGCTGAGCCAGGGACCTGCACCCAGCGATGACCCCAGCTGCTCCTCATGGGAAACCAAGGGTCACAGGTTTTCTGTCTCCCTGAAGCATCTCAGGTGTCTCTTAAAGTCTTGAGGAGTAAGGTTGTGTTTCAGTGACTCGATGCTGTTGGCCCCCTTGGCCACAAGGGCACATTGCTGGCTCAGAGTCATCCTGCTGGCCATCTGCTAGCCACCCCTCCTGATCTTAGGGACCAGAGGTAAAGATGCCCAAGTCCATCGTTTTGAAACCTTATTTAACCAGAGAGAGCAGCCCTGGCAAGAGCAGCAGTCCTAAGAGAGGCAGTGGTAGTCTCTGGCACTCTAACCACAGTCGTGCATAGTGAGGTGCAGCCAGGAGGCTTGATCTCCAAATATCAATGCCATGAGTGGGCTGGATCATCTCAGAGGCCTTTTCCAGCCTCAGCCACTGTGTGATTCCAGAGCTGCTGGGCACGGGAGCAGCAGGGAGAGCTGCCACAGTGACAGCAGCCCGGGGTGCAGTGCACTGACTGCAGGTGAGCACTGCCTGGCGATACCCCTGGCCCCTCTCCACAATGGACTGTGTGCAGGGAGGGCAGGCGTTAGAGCAAGAGGAGCTCTGGCAAAGGTGTGGGGCGGCCCCTGTGTCGTGGATGAGCACAAACGATGGGCACGGGTCAGCAACGGGGAGCCCCTTCCTGTTTTTGAGAGTTTGTAAAGGATAAAATCCTGGAGCCTAACGTTTTCCTGAGTGAGAAACATCTCATCCCTCCGGAAGCAGACGGCTTGGTTTCTGTCATCAGAGTGCTCTGGAGAGAAACAGCGGCATTGTTCCTGTCTCTTCAGCTCGAAAATAGATCTGGGAAGCCCTTGGCACGGCCAGCGGCCCCGCCACAGCACCTTCTGTCGGGGAACTGGGCTTTCCTGAGCAAAGTTCAACACGGAGAGCATCCAGTTGAGAACTGAAGGCAGTGGGAGTACAACCTTCTCCCTCCCCGCTGTTGCAGCATGGGCTGGAGCCCTGCGTCCTGACAGCCCCATTGGCGTCTGCTTGCTCATCAGAAAACCCGAGGGAGCTGTGCCAGCCCTGCAGGGCTTTCTGCTTCGGTCCTCTCTTGGTTGGCTTTGAGCACCTGAGCCGCTCTCTGCTCTCCTGTTTAGAGTAAAGAGAGGAACCCGATCCTTCCATTGCCCACACTTACTTCCTAAACCCCTTTCCAGTTGTTCGTTAGTCACTTCAGGACTAACTCCCCTGGCAAGGAGAGGACTTGGGAGTCTGACTTGGGCTCTGTCAGTCTTGAGCCCTCCTGAGGTGGAGGGGCTCCTCAGAAAGTGCCCCCATCCTCCTCAGAGATGGCCTCTCCAAAAGCAGCAGACGGGGAGCCTGCAGGCCCTGGGTTTTGCCAGCAGGATGGGGTGAGCAAGGACAGACATCACAAACATGTTGCTGCACTCCAGGAGCCTCTTTGTATTCATGGAGTGAGGGCAGCTGAGGTGGGGGCTAACGGAGGCTCCTGCATTCACTGACAGGTGCTTGGTGCCTCTGCACTGCAACGGTATCGGCTACAGAGAGGGTGACAAAGGTGACTGCGTCCATGCAGCTCCATTTCTAGGGTCCTGGGAAGGCTGACCACAGGCTTTGGACTGAGCCAGCAAGGTGCTCCTGTGGCCAAGAGGCCCAACAGCATCCTGGGGGGATCAGAAGGGGGTGGTTAGCAGATGGAGAGAGGGTCTTCTCCCCCTCTACTCTGCACTGGTGAGACCACATCTGGAGTACTGTGTCCAGTGCTGGGCCCCTCAGTTCCAGGAGGACACAGAGCTGCTGGAACAGTAACTGGACTGTGGTACCTTACGATCCCAGGTACTGAGGGCACCTGCTTCTCGGGACAGATGGAAGGTTAAGGTACTCAGAACCACATTCAGCACCAGGAAGAGGCACAGCTCTCTAGAAACAACGGTCTGCTGTACTCATCAGACACAGTCCCACGTAGAGCTCAGCTTTCTCTTGAGCCTCGAGTCCCTAATCGATCTCTCCTTGAACACAAAAGCAATTCCCTGCAGACACCTATGATTTATTTCTCGGGCTGCCACCTTCTGACCCCTTCCTGGAGGTCCTCTGAGACTGGAAATAAATTCCACTTCATGCACCAGCAACACCCTGAAATCCCTTACTGAGGGGGTGTCATATGGGTACAGGCACTCGTGCATGCTCACGAGGCTTGGCTGAGTGCAGCCAGCAGGGTGAAAACAACTCAAGAAATCATAGAAACAACGGGGATCAGAAGGGACCTGGAAAGATCACCCAGTCCAATCCCCCTGATTTTAGAGGTGGAATTTGAGAGAGTAGCACAAGAGCTCCAACCCCAGCAGAACCGCTTCCAACAACTCCTCTTTGCAATGAAAAAGTGGTGGTAGGGTATGATCAGCTCTGTGTGTCCTGTCAGACCTCTGCATTGCAACTTGGCAGCTGCTTAACTTGCATCTCTGCTTTACCCCCTAAATATCAACAGATAACAGACTGGAATGGGGAAAGCTGGGGGGCTGAAATATTAGGGGAGAACTTCAGTCCCCAGCACCTTTTCCCATTAACTGCTGGATCCTTTGGCTACAAGAAATCACAGCATCACAGAACAGTCCTGCTTGGAAAGGAGCTCCCAGCAAACCCAGTCCAACCATCCCCACCCCAACACAACCCCTCAGTCCCTGAGAGACTGACAGACACAGCCTGACCCCCTCCNGACACGGCCTGACCCCCTCCCTGCTGCCCCTCGAGCAGGGCAGGAAGCACCATGGCTACAGGGTTCTTCAACACCTCCAGGCAGGGGGACTCCACCACCTCCCTGGGAAGGCCCTGCCAGTGCCCAACCACTCTGGCTGCAGAGAATCTCTGCCTCAGAGCCAGTCTGACCCTCCCCTGCCTCAGTACGAGGACAGGTTTCTCAGCCATTAGCAAAGCTTCTGGGAGTGCTGAGGTCTTCAGTAGCTGCTCAGCTGAAGGCACCCACGGAGGGTGTTCCAGGGGTTTGCAGCTGATCATTCCCTAGGGACAAAGCCTGTCTTCTGAACCAAGCGCAGGGCTGGGATTGTAGAACCCTCTGATGGAAGTGGCTGTGGCTGCCCCGTTGTTACTGCCCCGTCCTGTACAGACGCAGGGCTGTGAGAGCTGCACAGCCAGCAGCCTCACTAACACTGGACAGGGAAAGACCCGGTGTCTTTACGTGTTGCCGTGTTCCGTTTGCCTCCTTCCAGCTCACGTGCGTTATGAGGCATCAAACCTTTGACAACATCAAGAAGGATTCTCCTGTGGAAGGGACCACAGGCAGCTGCGGCACAGACCCTGCCCATCTCTCATGGCCTCTTGTTGCACTGAGCGCAAGCCACCCCGATTTTTGCTACCCTCTCTCTCTGAAAGTCTCCTGGGCTGTGTTCTGATCTCCTTCTGACCCTGGGGTTCAAAGTTTGGCTTCAGGAGGGGAGCGCGCTGCCAGCCGTCCCCGTGCGCAGTCTTTCCTGCCGCCCGCTGCGGAGCCGGCCGAGCAGGGCTGGCTGCACACAGCTTGTTTGTGGGGCTGCCAAACGGAAGCCAGCAGCTCAGCTGAAAGAGATAAAACCAACATTATTTCAGAGCTATAAAAAACCACAATGGACTTTGAAATGGTGCCTTGTACAAACAGGGGGTTTCTTCGGGAGAAGAATAGGTCCTTCAGCGGAGACAGAGCCATCTGTATTGTTCATTCACCTCTGGTGCAATGGCTGGCTATTAATAGCTGGGCCTCAGAGAACCCGGCTATAAATAACATCTGAGATCACTCCCAGAGCACCCTTTGTCCCCGATCTGTTTGTATATCCACCCGAACAAGGGAGCAAAACAACTGGGGACGACCCAGTTCCTGGGGTGGCTTTCACTTGGTGGGGGGAGCAGGAGGGAGGGGAAGGCTGTGAACAGTCAACATCTCTCTGACTCTTCTCCAGCATTCTAGCTAGACTAACAGGCAAACAGACACAGCTTGACAGACAGATGATTGTCTTGTCAACTGCAACCGTCCTGGAAAGAGTACATCCAATTCTCCTAAAATAGCTAATTAATTGGGAGCCGGTCCCTCTGTTCCCTTGGTAGGGAACTTTGCACAGCAGATGGTCTGCTCCGTGGTGCAGACCGCAGACTAGGTTTCACATCTTCCTGAGATGGAAGACATCAATTAACAAGCCCTTCCCCATGAATGGTACCAGAAGAAGGAGGCTGGTAGTTGCTCGCCGCAGTTGAAGATCAGACTAGGAGTGGAGATCTCATTGGTACCGGTCTTTAGCCTTCCCGCTGGCTTCTCCTTACTTGTTTCCAGCCCTGCATGTGAGGGCCACATGGCTTTCTCCCCCCTGGCTCTGTGGACAGTGCTGTGTAGTGCAAGGGTGAAGCTAGAGGGACCAGACTGTAAGCAAAGGCTCTGCCTCACTGTGTCCCTGAGTGCCTCTTCCTAGAATCCTTAGGGATGGGAAGGGACCTGGAAAGATCACCCAGTCCAGTCCCCCTGCCACAGCAGGATTCCCCCAGACCCAGTGGCACAGGAACACAGCCAGGTGGGGCTGGAACGTCCCCAGATGCCCTTGAGCAGAGCCTGGCTCCATCCTCCTGACACCCACCCCTGGATGGAACCTTTTGGAACTGGATGATCTTTGAGGTCTCTCCCCACCTGACCCACTCTAGGCATCTGTGGATCTGTGCAGTGGGTCTCTTCACTGCAGAACACATCAGCTCCACCGCTGGAAATAACCCCAGCATTTCCATTTGCTACTTGAGCTGATCNACCTTTTGGAGCCTCCATGTTGCTGGGGCAGAACCAGCAACCACCTGTGGGGAACAACCAGTAAACGATGGGAGGCTTTGGTGACCTGTGTGGATTTCAAGGAGAGACTGCTGAGCGGGGTAAAATACAGCTGGAGGGAGAGAGGGCTAACGAGGGAGCAGCCCTTTCCTGGGCAGGGTTTTCATTTATGAAGAGGTGTCAGGTTCTGTTAGCAAGGTGAAGCTTCTGACTTCGGGGAAGCAGCCCAACTGGCCAGACTGGCGACAGCTCACGAGACTGGGAGGTCTTCTTAGAGCAGCTGTGGAAAGAAGCAGCTCAGGGGCTTCTGCAAAAGGCTGGAATAAACAAGTGATTCCACACTCGCCCGGACTCTGTGGTACCCATCCTGTGGGGGAAGCAGGCACCGACAGGTTCCTGCCGTGGAGAATGAGGTTCAGGTGCCTGCCTCAGTTTGGGAGCGTGTTTCCCGTAGAGTAGGTATGACCTTAGGGGGCATCAAATTAAACGGGAAGGTACAGAAAGCCCTGCTAAACCCTTCATCGTCTGTAAAAGCCAGGTCACTTAGTTCGGGGCTGTAGGTTAGGAGTTAAACTGGACCAGTTTACCCAGGGAGGTTGTGGGTGCCCCCTCCCTGGCTGTGTTCAAGGCCAGACTGGAAGGTGCCTTGAGCACCCTCCCCCTGCTCCTGGCAGGGGGCTTGGAANACCCAGTGGCACAGGAACACAGCCAGGTGGGGCTGGAACGTCCCCAGATGCCCTTGAGCAGAGCCTGGCTCCATCCTCCTGACACCCACCCCTGGATGGAACCTTTTGGAACTGGATGATCTTTGAGGTCTCTCCCCACCTGACCCACTCTAGGCATCTGTGGATCTGTGCAGTGGGTCTCTTCACTGCAGAACACATCAGCTCCACCGCTGGAAATAACCCCAGCATTTCCATTTGCTACTTGAGCTGATCAGCACTGTGTGTCCTGTGGGTCACAGGGGCACCCTGCGTCTCGTTCGCAGCCCCCTGCCCGCCCAGAGGTCCCCAGACCCACCCAGACAGACGGTGATTTCACATGATGCATCCTAGAAAGTCAACCTACAGACAGCTCAGTGCCTCCCCGTGGGCAATCTCTTCGTCTCGGTGTCTTTGCTTTTGTTCCCAGCCCGGTCTCCCCGAGACTCTGTTTCCCTCGCATCCTATTCATCAGCACCCCCTGCCCCCCTTTTCTCTCTCTTTTTTTAGCTCTTTGAAACCCTGGTTGTGACAAGTATTCTTTACAAGATGCAGCAAAATTAGTGCCATTAGTGCCGTCTACACAGCACCTGACCTTTCCCAAAGAGACTGGAGCCCTTTCTTAATCACCAGCCTCCCTAATTACCCTTCTTTTCAGCAGGGCTGTTGCAGTGAGGAAGCGCTGCAGCCTGCGAGCCTCTCTGGGCTGTTTGCTTCTATAAACTCGGTGTCTTTTTTTTTCTGAACTGGGAGATAGATAATCATGTTGACAAGTCACATTATGGAGCTGTTAAACACACAATGCTCCTTTTATCTGCGCCTCGAACACCGCGCTCCGGCAGCCAGGAAGCGGCATTTCCAACGGGTACAGTGCGCATCGTGGGCAACGGAGAGAAGGCAGGAAGAGCTCTTCCTGCTCCAGACATCCCTGGATAGTTTCGTGTGGTGCAATATTGTGTTAGAGGAGTACCATGCCTTCTTGCACACAGAAGGCGCTGGAGGATGGCACTGAGGTTGTAAAATCAACTTAAAAGATGGAAATCATAGAATCCTTAGGGATGGGAAGGGACCTGGAAGGATCACCCAGNCGTGGGCAACGGAGAGAAGGCAGGAAGAGCTCTTCCTGCTCCAGACATCCCTGGATAGTTTCGTGTGGTGCAATATTGTGTTAGAGGAGTACCATGCCTTCTTGCACACAGAAGGCGCTGGAGGATGGCACTGACTTTGTAAAATGAACTTAAAAGATGGAAATCACAGCATCCTTAGGGATGGGAAGGGACCTGGAAGGATCACCCAGTCCAGTCCCCCTGCCAGAGCAGAGTCACCCAGACCCAGTGGCATAGGAACACAGCCAGGTGGGGCTGGAACCTCTCCAGAGAAGGAGACTCCACAGCCCCCCTGGGCAGCCTGGTCCAGTGCTCCGGGACCCCCCCTGGGAAGAAGGTCCTGCTGAGATTGAGAGGGAACCTCCTCTGTTCCAGCTGGCACCCAGTGCCCCTTGTCCTGTCCCCAGATGCCCTTGAGCAGAGCCTGGCTCCATCCTCCTGACACCCCCCCTCACACATCTATGGACACTAATCTCAGTAACTCTTTGTGTAGCCCACGTCTCGATGTTCTGACTGGTTGAGCCGTCTGCTTTTTCTCTCTGCACCCCTCTCCTCTGCTGTTTCACACAGCTATTGACAACTGAAGGAGGTGACACAGGGACAAGACAGCGTAGTGACGACTTGTCCATTACAGCAAGGAGGTGATGCAGGGCAAAGCAGTCTGAACAGAGACAAGAGAGAACTATGTAATGAAACTCGGGACATGCCTGTGCTTTACTTCTGGGGCTGCCCAGGGGGCTGTGGAGTCTCCTTCTCTGCAGACGTTCCAGCCCCGCCTGGCTGTGTTCCTGTGCCACTGGGTCTGGGGGATCCTGCTGTGGCAGGGGGACTGGACTGGATGGTCTTTCCAGGTCCCTTCTGATCCCTAATGACTCTGTGATTCCTTGTGGGTTATTGTCAGGCTGATGGGGACAAGCACAGGGTGTGGGAAGGTGGGAAGGTCCTGCTTTCAGAGCTAGGACTCATAGTGCCAGTCTGTCCTTCCACGCACCCCACACTGAGGGAGCAACCCCCTGAGTGTGCCCGCCGGACCACACAACAGGCACACCTTCTGTCTTCTTTTGCACCCAAGCTGACTGCACTGTCCCCAACCTCACGTTTACCCTCGGGCCATGGACCCCCAAGCCTCTGTCCTGAGGGCATGAGCAGAGAATCCAGCTGTTCTTCACACCCTGGGAGAGACAGCACTGCTAACAATGACACTAAAACCAGAGGAGATCTGTGCCTTCTATTACTGTCCCTGCAGCTGAGGCTGCCTCACGGCATTCTGCTCAGGAGGGCAAGCAGTGCTTTCCTGGGGAGCCTGGAGAGAGCACTCACTTTCCATTGTGCCCATCCACCTCGGCAAAGGCCCCTTCACCGTGGCCACTGTGAGCCTGCTCTCACGGCTGCTCTCACGCCTTCCCTCAGCTGATGGAGAAGGGCTCATCCGCTCACTGAGCTTTGCAGAGAGATGCCCTGGGTTTCCACAAATGAACTGTTCATCGCTCCCCACAGCCGAGGTAGACACTGATCCCACAGCAGAGGTAGACACTGATCCCACTGCAGAGGTGAGGAGGGCTGAAATGAACTCCCCTACCGGGTAAAGCGGAGGGACTCAGGGATTTGGGATGCAGGCAGAGCTCCTCGTGACATCAGAACGTCCATGTCCCCGAGGAATCACATCCTTCATGGTGTAAAGCACCAAACAGGAGGAGCTAGCTAGCTTTCCCTGGCTTGGACAGTACAACCACACGGGTCTCTGTCGCCCTAAGTGGTGGGTGCCTCATAAATCCTTGCTGCAGCTGGTGAATGAAACAACCCCGCAATCACAGTCCTTTAAGCTTAACTCCTCAGCTCTTTGGGCCCTATTTCATGCTGACAGACGACAGAGACAGCAATAAGGACGATTTAAGCGTCTCCATCAGACCCCTTCACGGCCCCGCAGTCCGGTCCCTAATCAAGTGCCCACATTTGTTTCCTGCGTGTGGTGCACGTGTCCCTCATAAGCACAGTGCTGTCGGTAGGAGAGGTCATACAGCCATAGCCCACAGCTGGTTTCTCTGGGCCACAAACCATTCTGCAGCTGGTATTAGGCCATAATTAGTGAAATTAATTAGCCCTAGGAAACTAAGCCATGTAGCCTGCGCTTTAAGAGACGTCCTCGTTGCTATGGTAGCCCCAACAGGAGTGTCTGCAAGCTGTTAGGACCCGGGGTTTACTCTCCTAATGAACAGCTACAGGGTGTGGGGCTGCAGATAAAGCGGATCCCATCGCTGGGCACAGTCAGCTGCAACAAATAAGGAGTGAAGTGACACTGCTGCCTGGAGGCACCGACTGGCAGCCCCCTCCTCAGGAGTTGAGCTGTGAGATGAGAAGCTCGTAAACCTCACGCACTGCCAGCCAGGCAGGGGAAAAGTAGACGTGAAAAAGCAGCTGTTGACATCAAAGGTGAAACAACAGTCTGAACACTGGCCCAGGCTAACGACTGTATAGTCAACAGGAGAAGGGCTCATGGTCACCCTGCTTTCCACTGGGACCCCCGGGTCCCTTTCCCCTACACTGCTCTCCAGCAGGTCGGTCCCTGACCTGTGTTATCTCAAACATACACGTGAAAGAAGAGGAATGGGCGAGGAGACCCAGCGATGAGCAGAGGCAGACAGCCCGTTTCCAAGCTAGCAGGTCAGTGCAGCTAGAAGAACATCACCGACTTCCATCAAGCTGTGACTAGGCAGGTGCTGACAGAGACAGCCAGGCACGTGCAGTAAGGCAGCTGGTTGTGCCTACAGGACCAAATCAGTCTTGGAAATGTTTAGCAAACTCTGTCTCAGAGAGACCTGATGTCTGTTTAATTAGTCAGCCCACCCTTTAATTAATAAGGTTTTATGCATAATTCTGGTGCTGAAGAAGAGGCACAGTTCTTGGACCAGGACCCAAGCCTTAGTAGCTCCTCTACCTGTCCTGTCTCCCTTCTGTGTCTGTAGCAAGAAGTTAGAAGCATCCCGTTTGGAAAGGGAACTGAGCTGCTCCTGAGCCTCCTCTGAGCCTGGAAGAGCCCAGTGCGAGCACCAGGCCTGTCTGGGTAACTCTCCAGTACACCCCTAACATCTGTTACTGGATCAAACCACTGGGTCTGGCTCCACATTCAGAGCTCTTCCCAAGGCATCTGCCACGACTGCAACTGCACCTGTCTGTAACCCACCCCTAGCTGTGCCCTCTCCTCCTTCTGTCTGCCAAGCACTACCTTATTTAATAATAAGTGGGACTCCAGGCACAGCCTACGGTTGCCTGGGTCATCCTTCCACCCCTTCTCATGGATGGCTGTCATATTCGCAGCCTGCAGTCACTAGGGACCGATCCTGCTAGCCAGGAGTGTTGTAAGTGATGCAGAGTGGCTTGGCAAGCTTATTGTCTGCCAGCCCCCTCAGCATTCTTGGAGGGATCCCAAGATCCCTCAGACTCAGGAACAGCCAGGTGGCCACAGGTCACTAACTGCTTTGTCTTGGGCTCTGGAAATCAGAACCTGCTCTCCATCCCCATCTTCCAGGACTCTGAGTACCCTAAGGATAACAGGCCTGGTCACTGAAGACCGAGGCGAAGGCAGCATTAGGAGCCTCAGTCCCGTCCTCATCCTTGGTGACCATGTGCCCCTCCAGACCCAGGAGGGGGTGCAGATTCTTTCTGCTGTTGTAATGTACAAACATTCCTTGCTGTCCTTCACACAGTGGCCAGCTCGAGTTCTAACCGGGCTTGTGCCTTTCTGGTCTCCTGTCTGCACACCTGAAGTAGTCACCCAGTGCCAGTCTCAAAGCCCTGAGCCGGCTGCCCAGAGAAGCCTGGAGCCTCCTCTGGAGATGTTCAGAACACACTGGGATGTAGTGCTGTGGGATGTGCTGCAGGCAGTCCTGCTGTGGCAGCGGGGGGTTGGGTTTGAAGATCTCTGCAGGTCCCTTCCAGCTCTGATGACTCTGTGATTCGGTGCTGGGAATGGCTGTCAGCTGCTCCCTATTTTCTGGCCTATAAATAGGAAGTTATGGATAAAGCTGCCTTGACAGCATCCGGGGAGAAAAGCTCTGGCTCCTAATTGCTGAGCATCATGCCGCTTCCGATTCTGCCTCTGAGGAGCACGCTGCTGTTAATGAGAATTGGCACTCAGTGCTAGCCCCCGTGTCCAGCGGGGCACGGCGCTTTAAACACCACCGGGGTGCTGTTGTGGCCTCCTGCTGCAGTCACAGGATGCAGTTTCCATCTGCTTACACGGGAATAAACAGCCCCGAGTAGACAGAGCAGCGCAGCTCTGCGAGGAGCACAATCGCACCACCGTGCCACCCTGCCCCGGCTTGCTCATCGCACCCTGACAGAGCTGTGCTGCTTCTGATCTGGGAAACAGCTTCCCGTGCCCCCCGAGCAGAGCCTGGATGCACACTCCTCGCACACTTACATAACAGCGGCGCGGGCAGCGTTGTGTAAGCACGGCCAGACAGGCCTTATGAAAGCAGACCAAAGGCTGACCTGAGCCCAGTTGTCAGCACACACTGAACCCCCCGGGATTTCCTGCATTAACGTGTTTTTAGTTTAAAAGGAGAAAGAGGGGCAGGATTCAGCTACTCCTATGGAAGTTCCCTGGAAAACCAGCTATTGTTAAGAGCCTCTGACTTCTCCAGGCTTGATGCACTGGGAAGTACTGAGTGTCCACGGGGAGCAAATTCCTGCCTTCCTATGGGTTTCCCTGTAAAGCCCTCAGCTGGGGGGGTTAGCCGTGACGGGGAAAGCACGCACTTCTTGGAAACACTGTGCTCTGTTTCCAAATGGATTGTGACATCCTGGCCCCAGCGAAGCCCTCAGTTAGGTTATCTGGGTTCTATTATGAAAGGCAGCCCCTGCTCGTCCGCAGGCGGGACCAGAATAGAGAGCGTCCTGGAAGAGAGCTCCTCACCAGCAAGACATGGCAGGAGGGTAGGTGTCGCAGGCACGGAGTCTGCTGATGTGCAGGAAGCGATAACAATGATGTTTTCCTTGGGGGGGAGCGGCAGGAATCTGAGGCTGTACAACCCCCCCCTAATCTCTTACTGGAATGTGGGGTTGGATGCTGCTAGGAACCGCCTGCTCACGCTGAGCTGCCCCTGGGGCTGCTGCGGGGCGGCTGGTGTGGGCACATCCCTGAAATCACCAGCCCGTAGTACCTTTATCACAGTCACTGCGGGAACACTTGGAATGTGTTTTGAAAGCCGGGCTTGTGGAATGAACTCGAGTTTCTTCACTCTCTGTCTGCAGAGTACTGAGCTCACAGAAACCATCACCCATGCTCAGCTGAGGACGGCCATCACCCTCCTCACGCTGTCAATCACAAGGTGCCTTCTCCTGCTAAACCTAGCTTTACAGTTCCTTCCAGCACGGAAGCCAGTTTAGCTGCCCAGGCTTTGTGTTTCTCTGAGAACACGATGGAAGGCCCCACACTGGACAACAGATGAAAACAGATCACCTGAGCCTGGCGTGAGGATGGGGACTCCCTCCTTATGGACATAAGTGAAGTGTGCCCTNGAAGGTCCTGCTGAGATTGAGAGGGAACCTCCTCTGCTCCAGCTGGCACCCAGTGCCCCTTGCCCTGGCACCAGATGCCCTTGAGCAGAGCCTGGCTCCATCCTCCTGACACCCACCCCTCACAGATTGAGAGACAGGAATGAGGTCCCCCCTCAGCCTCCTCTTCTCCCAGCTCCAGAGCCCCAGCTCCCTCAGCCTTTCCTCATCAGAGAGCTGCTCTCCTCCCTTCATCATCTTCATTGCTCTACGCTGGACACCCTCCAGCAGCTCTGTGTCCTTCTGGAACTGAGGGGCCCAGCACTGGACACAGCACTCTGGATGAGGTCTCACCAGTGCAGAGAAGAGGGGGAGAAGACCCTCTCTCCATCTGCTAACCACCCCCTTCTGATCCTCCCCAGGATGCTGCTGTCCCTCTTGGCCACAAGTCAGAGCTTGCCAAACACCAGTGGCCATTCCTCTGGCACCATCTCTGGTAGCCACATCTTCCTGAGGGCTGTTGGGCAGCCACGTAAGGAACTAAACCTGGGGCTCTGCTAACCTGACTAGTTTTGTTCAAGAATCAAAACCACGAATTGAATGCAGCAGTTTGATCTAAGAGCCCTCTGCCCGCAGTGGGACTGGGGCAGTCTGGACCCCTCGCCAACAGTTGTTCCATCCTAACCCATGTGGAGCTGGGCTGGGAATTCTTTGGTGCAGGACAGGCAATTACAATGATAAAAGGAAGCAGTGGCTGGGTATCCTTAGTGGCTGCCACAGATTTCAAGCCCTAGCGTGTTGCTGGCGTAGGATCAAGTGTCACACATTGGGCGCTCATCGCATGCACAGTGCCAGGGTGCCAAATGCTTTTCATTTAGCGAAGCGATGCACTGGCCCTCTCCCAGCAGCTGGCTGGCACCCAGGCGGAATTCACAGGTTGCAGGGGCTGTGATCTCAGCAAGCTTTCCTTCCTCATGTTGCTTCATTTTTTGTTTTCCCCAATCTCCCTTCTTTTATCAATAACTAGTAGTTTTCTTCTTGCATTTGGGGTTTATGTGGCTTCTACCCTCCTCTGCTCCTGAATCCCTTTTTCCTTTCATCCCCTTTCCTTCCCATTACACAGAACCACAGAAACATTGTGGATGGGAAGGGACCTGGAAAGATCCCCCAGTCCAACCCCCCTGCCACAGCAGGATCCCCCAGACCCAGTGGCACAGGAACACAGCCAGGCGGGGCTGGAACGTCTGCAGAGAAGGAGACTCCACAACCCCCCTGGGCAGCCTGGTCCAGTGCTCCGGGACCCTCCCTGGGAAGAAGGTCCTGCTGAGATTGAGAGGGAACCTCCTTTGTTCCTCTCCTATGGGGAGAGGAACAAAGCATCTGAGCATCTACCAAGCGGGTGGCTCCATCTACATCAGGCACCCTGGTCTCCCGTCACAGCCCCTCGCTGGAGGAAACAAGCCCTCCTCAGCTGGGATTCACCCACTCTGGTTCTACTGCATGGGATGAGATCGAGTTTCCCTGCCTTTGTCTTTTGACCGTGAAGGGTATCCTGACAGCCACCTTGGGGCTGCTCCTGTGTCACGGGGCATCAGTAGGAAAGAGGGGCAGCGATGGAGCAGTAAACAAACAACGAATGCTCTGGGACAACAGGATAATTAAGGTAATTGGGAAAACCCCAAACACTCCTGCAGACACAGACAGCAGCAGCACCGGAGCAGATGGTGGCCAAAGCCCAGCCAGAACCCCGAGTACCTACACAGCCAGGTGAACGCGCACATCAGCCCTTCCTGTCCTGCAGCACGAGGACTGGATCAGAGCGGAGCCGCTCTTCTGCTCCTGAGTGAACAGACCTACTGCTCAGCACCAAAACCAACCCCAACAAGGTGCTCTGAGGCTTTCTCAGCTTGCAAAGAGGGTCTGAGTCCTCCAGTCTCGGGACTGCAAGAGCCGTGAGGGGGAGAATGCAGTTTCTTGTACGGAGTCAGGTACTGACTGCATTCCAGACTCTGTTATTCCCAGCATAGGAGCACTCAGCCTGAGGAGAGCGCCTGCCAGCAAGGCGTTGTGCATCCAGTGCTGGAACAGCCACAGGAATAGAAGACACCAGGGCGACAATTACAGGAACAGAAAAGGAGTCCAACCTGTTGGAGCTCTAAGAAATGTCTGGTGTTTACTGCGGCAGTGCTGCAGGAAGGCTCTTCCTGCTACTGCCAGAAACTACCACACGTGGCAAGCTGCAGCCCACTGGAATGTGCCCGTGTCTGCACAACACCCCGGTATTTGCTGGCTATATTCACAGTAAACTATGAACTACAGCAGCCAGCAGGTGCCCTGGGGGCACCAAAGGCCAAGGGCATCCTGGCTTGGATCAGCAAGAGTGTGGCCAGCAGGACTAGGGACCTCATTTTCCCACTGGACTGGGCACTGGCCACTGGACTGAAGGCCTCCCCTTCAGTACTGGGGCAGTTCTGGGTCCCTCACTTCAAGAAAGAGATGGAGGGACTGGAGCAAGTCCAGAGGAGCAACGAGGCTGGGGAAGGGACTGGAGGGAAAGGCTGATGAGGAGAGGCTGAGGGAGCTGGGGGTGTTCAGCCTGGAGTAGAGGAAACTCAGGGGGGACCTTCTCCCTCTCTATGACTCCCTGAAGGGAGGTTGTAGACAGGTGGGGGGTCAGGCCCTTCTCCCAGGCAACCAGAGATAGGATGAGAGGGCAGGGCCTGAAGCTGCCAGGGGAGGGTTAGGATGGCTGTTAGGGAGCCCTTCCTCAGGGAAAGGGTGCTCAGAGCCTGGACTGGACTGCCCAGGGAGGTGGTGGAGTCCCCGTGTCTGGAGGTGTTGGAGGGCAGCCTGGACGTGTCCCTGAGTGCTGGTTGTGGTGATGCCAGGTGCTGGGCTGGGCTGGATGAGCTCAGAGGGTTTTTCCAGCCTCAGTCATTCTGTGAGTCTGTGACATGTCCAGAAACAAGAGTGTCGAGGACACATCTAAGGAAAACAACACTGGAGAGGAAGTAGAGTACTAGAGGAAAGGGTGATGCTAGGCAGAGTAGGGTAAATGGAGCTGAAAGCACAGCCCTCAGACTGTAAACAAAGGCGTTGTTCCATTTTCATAATGCCTCCACTCTACAGGATAGCAGCAAGCAGGAGGATGCCCTGCAGCCTACCCAGCAGAACAGCTCCCTGTGAGGAACAGTAGGCACAACACAGGGCTGTGCTGCTCTTCGGGAGCTCTTTGTAAAGCTAGGGAGCCAGGAAAGCCAACGGGAACCCCATGAAGTCCACAAAGGGAAATGTGAAGTCTTGCACCCGAGGAGAAACAGCCACTGTAGAACAGAACTGGAACAGAGTGGGACTGATGAAGACAAGGACTAAGGGTTCAGGTGAACAGCAACTTGACAGTGAGCTAGTGGTATGAAACAACCCCTGCAGAGTCTCCCCAACCAAAACCTTGCTAGGTGAAACCAACAGGGGGCTGCTGACAGTTCTTCAGTCCCAACAAACCCAATTACTGTGTCAGAAGACAGGGCTGGCCATCTCCTCCTTCGCTCCACCATCCCATGTGAGGCAGCTGTTTGAGCAGTCACAGCCCTTTGGTTTGTGTGTCCATTATCCGACCTGCTGGGACACTTAATGCTGACCCCCTGCCTGGCTCCCCCAGACAAGGGGGGGCTCCCACTTGCCTGGGCACTATGTCCAGTCTGAGAGGCGACCAGGCAGTGTGTGCTCACAGACCTGAACTGGGGCATTTTTACCCCCTCCAGCCACTGCCACCACATGCAGGTCTGCACTGCTCTGCTTTATTACCACACAGCCTGCTCCAGCTGTCCTGTGTCTCTTGTCCAGCAGTGTACCCAGACATGCCCAACTCTAGAACCAGCCTTAATCGAGCTCCTTGAGCAGGACTATTCATAATTTGCAAGGCACACATACGCCTGAATCGGGGTCTGAGTGTCTCAGCTACTCCTCCTGAGACTGTTTTTGGCTCGGATCAGACCACGCTCTCACGAGCCTCCTGAGTAATCCTACAGTCGTGAATCACACATCCAACAAAACAAGACACATCATCAGCTTCAGTTGTTATGCAGATAGATCCTTTGATTAGGTTTTTGAATGAATAATTGAATCCTACCCAGCGTTACTTAGGGCTGGGTTTTCTCTGCCACAGTCCTCTCTTAACTGGTCTGCAAAGGTCATTTTCCCTGATGACTGTATCTGCTATAATAACAAGAGCCCTGAGCATAGAATCACACAATCCTTAGGGATCAGAAGAGCCCTTAAAAGATCACCCAGCCCAGCCCCCCTGCCACAGCAGGATCCCCCAGACCCAGTGGCACAGGAACACAGCCAGGTGGGGCTGGAAGGTCTCCAGAGAAGGAGACTCCACAGCCCCCCTGGGCAGCCTGGTCCAGTGCTCCGGGACCCTCCCTGGGAAGAAGGTCCTGCTGAGATTGAGAGGGAACCTCCTCTGCTCCAGCTGGCACCCAGTGCCCCTAGTCCTTTCACTCCTTGCATTTCAACCAGTGATGGGAAGCAGCAATGACGTTGGGCAGATGGGGATATCACAGAAGGATGCCTCCTTTTCTGAGGCAGTTCTCACTTCTTACAGTGAGTCAAAGCTCTGCTGCTGTGGGAGAAACTGTTGAATAGAGTATTCTGGTTTTAAAATGCCATGGATGTCAGCAAAGAAATCAATCCTGCTCTCTGCAGATTTGTCTCTGGCTGAGAATTTGTACCAGCCCCCTGCCTGCTCCGCAAAGAGCTGGTCACTCCAGGCTCAGTTTAACTTGCAGTCTTGTGAGTGCAGCAGCAGAACCTTTTCCTTCTGTAAATATTTCTCCTCAGGTCTGTCTTCAAGCTTCTTAGCAGAGCACTCAGGACACCCCTTCACGCTTTGCCCCAGAGGGGCATGCCGTGGCCGAGGTGTTGTGTCCCACGTGCTCAGGGGTAGCACCCTCCGCGCCCGCGGTTTCTTGGTAGAGGGCATTATTCCCTGCAGTGCTTGTAAGGGTTTGTTAAAGTGATCATCTCTTCTTCATGCTAGACTTCACCCTCCTTCAAAGAGCCATGGCAACACTTCCACACAAAGGAATAACCAACAGAGGCCACGCTGTATGCAGAGCAGCCTTTCTCTTCGGTGCTCTGTGAACAAGGGAACTGGTACCCAACAGTGACTGCTGAGAGGGCACTGCAGAAAGGGTGGCTGCTGCCTTTCTTCCTGGCGCTGCTTTCTTTCCCTTGATGTCCCAGTTACCTTTGACCAGCAGCGTCTGACACTTTGGATTTATCAGAGGCACTCAGGGTAGAACAGCTTGGTGTCACTGTGTCTTTCTGCTCTCAAAGGAGCTGGGTGTAAAAGACAGCAGTTTCCAGGGCACTGTGACCGCATCCACAGCTGGCTGAGCACCGGTCCGGAGCAAACCCAGCAGGTCTGACACTGCAAACGCTGTGCAACAGCCTAGAGCTACCCTGCTTGGGGAAATGGAGAGTCTGCCGAGGCACTGCACCACCGCGCTGGAAACGATGCGAAGGGAGTACGAAACCACCCCGACAAACCCTTAGGGTCTGCCTTCTGTCTGTGAGTTGGCTGCTGACTGTCGGTCGCCCCCATCTATGGAGAAATACACTCAGTGGCCTGATCCACCCGCAGGTGCTCTACCTTCAGGCTCCCAGAGCACCTCCACTCCCTCTGCAGTAAGGGTGCCGCCAGCTCCTCCTACCCAGCCGGTGACAGAGCCCGCTCCCGTGGTGAGTGCCTCTCCAGTGTGACTGGCTGCTCTTTGCCAATGCTCGGTGGATCAGTGCTACCCGTTGGGCTGTGTCAGCTGCCAGGCGCTGGCAGGCTGCAGCAGGCAGAGCTAGGCAGGAGGGCTGGCTCACGGCATGTAGGGGGAGCGCTTAGTCTGAGGATGCGAGCTGCTGGCTGCTGACTCAGAAGCTGACAGCACCTACACAGTTTCACTCCTCGCAGCTTTCCGTTTCCCTCTCTGGCACTCACAGGTATTTTTTTAAGAGCCAGAATTAGTTCTCCGGCCAGCGTATCGCTCGGGACAATGAATGTGCTGCCGCTTGGCTGCCGCTCGCCCTGAGACTCGCCTGTTAGACTGTGCATCACGACAGGAACACACGGGAGAGGCAGGCGGCTCAGGAGGTGGTTGTGATGGATTGTGAGGTAATAGATGTGTGGGTGAGAAGAGCAGAGAGTGACACAGACTGTGTTCACGGGTGGGGTTAAACATCGCCTCTCCCAAGGACTGAGAATAATTCGTGGGCTAGGCAGCACCTCCTGTGTCTGAGCGCTGCATGGCAGCTCATACTGCACTCTGCCAGTCGGTCTGCTGCAGACCCAGGGAGGAGGCTGGCGACCCTGAGCATCAGTGGCTCTTCCATTTTGCCACTGAGGCAGCAGGTTCTGGCCCACCACAATCAGTGCCCAGCACAGCAGGAGCATCACTCCGGCCAGAGAGCTGGGGAACGATTCAGGTTGGAAGGCACCCATGGTCTGTCTGGTTGAACCTGATGCTCAAGTCCAAACCAGCGTAGACCAAGTTACTCAGGGACTCGAGTTTTCAGTTTCTCCAAGGACAGAGATCTAGAGACTCCAGAAGCTCCCCTATCTGACTTCCCTCATGGGGAAAACTTTCTCCTCAACTATAAATGTGATTTCCACCAACGCAACTTGGGAGTGTTACCCCCCATCGTACCACTGCATAGGTCTGGGCAGAGTCTGGCTCCATCCTTTACACGGCAGCTGAAGGTAGCACTGTTGGCACCAACCTTTTCTCAAGACCTCCTTGGGCTTCTTCAGGAACAAGTCCAGCTTCCCCAGCCTATCATTTACACGCAGTGTGCTCCAGCCCCTAGGACGAGGGGGCTGGACTGTCCTACCCTCTAGGACTACCTAGGGTGGCTTTGCACTCGGCTCACTCCACTGTGGTCACAGCTTTCTTGTCCTGGGGATCCCAAACTGGAGAAAGCAGTGCAGGATCCTGGGGCAGGACAAAAATGCTAAGGTTTGAAATAACCCAGCACGGAGCTCGAGATATGGAGTCAGAGACAGTGACCCCCATTATCAAGGCAGCAGAAAGGGTGGACAGCAATGCCCACTGTCCTCGGATTTTTATATCGTAGACTCACAGAATGGTTTAGGTGGAAAGAGACCTCAGAGAGCTTCTAGTTCCCTTTGGCTGGGACGCTTCCCACCAGTCCTAGGCTGCTCAGAGCCCCATCCAACCTGCCTTACAGAGAGGGACCATCAGCAACCCGTTCCAGTGCCTCAGCACCCTCACAGGGAGGAATTTCTTCCTGACATCTAAGCTAAATCTCATAGGATCATAGGATCATAGGATGTTAGGGGTTGGAAGGGACCCAAGAGATCATCGAGTCCAACCCCCCTGCCGGAGCAGGACAAAACTATCTAACACAGATCACAGAGGAAAGCATCCAGGCGGGCCTTGAAAGTCCCCAGAGAAGGAGACTCCACGACCTCCCTGGGGAGTCTGTTCCAGTGCTCTGTGACCCTCACAGCAAAGAAGTTCCCCCTTGTGTTGAGGCGGAACCTCCTCTGCTGCAACTTACACNGCAGTTCCTCAGCCCATCTCCTGTGTTGACAAGCCCTGGCCCTCTGACCATCTTCGTGGCTCTCCTCCAGGCTCACTCCAACAGTTTTATGTCCTTCTTATGCTGGAGACTCCAGGACTGCACCTCTTTGCAGTCTGTGCAGAGACTGTGCCTCAGTAGAGCAGAATAGAAGGGGAGATTCACCTCCCTTGACCCCCTGGTCAAGCTCCTTTTACTGCAGCCCAGGATACGCCTGGGGCTGTGCTCACACACGGCTGGCTCGTGTTTTGCTTCTCATCCCCCAACACCCCCAAGCCCTTTTCTGCGGGGCTGCTCTCATTCCATTTGCCACCTGGCAAGTAATTGTGCTTGGGATTGCCCCGAACCAGAAGCACGACCTTGCCCGTGGCCTTGTGGAGCATCAGGCCCTCTGCACGGGCCCACTTCTGGAGCCTAAAATGCTCCTCGGGATGCCTGGCCTCCCCTGCAGTGTGGCCCCAGGGCAGAGCCCTGAGTTACATGGCCGTCACCAGTCACAGTGAGAGCACAGGCAGGGTCACGGGTGTTCCTGTGCACCCTTCACTGCTCCACAAATTATTTCAAGAGTTCTCACTTCTTTCTGCCAACTCCCTGCAGCCCTTTCTGATCCAGACAAATGGAAAAACCTTGTTACTCCCGTATTCTTACTCTCATCCTCCTTCCTGAGACCCTAGTGGTCCCTGGGATGCTGGGTCAGAACTCCGTGTTCAGTTTGTAGCCGATAGGAATGGCAAGCCTTCGTGTCTTCCAGCCCCGCTTGGTTTACTATGCTCTTCGTGTGCACGTGCTTCCAGCTGGCGGTGTAGCTGCCTGTCCATCTTCCCCTACAGACCTGTGCTTGGCTCTGCCTCTGCCTCCCTCACTGCCCCTTTGGTTGTGCTTGTAATAAAAGGCAGCGAAGCTGCTTCTTAGCTCGGCCGCAGGTTCTTCTGGTGGATGCGGGATGGCCAGGACGACTGTTTCCCCCAAGCCTGTTGCTGCCATCGAGGCTGAAAAGCTCAGCTTTCTAGGTCAAACCTCATTGTTGGGCTCAAACCAGCAGCGGCCCCAGTGCACTGTATGGTCTGGAATATGCTGGCACTCAGGGGCAGTGATTAGAGTGATTCCTTCTGCTCCCTCACTCCTAGCGTCTGCAGGACAGCTCCAGGACTTCAAGAACACCCAGGCTTCATTGTTACCAGGGCCACAGCTCCCAACTTGCCAGCCATTCTCCTACAGAACAGGCATTGAGCGCCCTTCATTCACACGCTCGGCGTGGGGGTTGCCATGGTTTTGTCAGGGAGGGATGAGGAAGCCCATTAGGAACCCCCTGTTTTGTAAGTGGCCACAAAGGCCACCAAACAAACCTGATGCTGCTAACAGTCACTAGCCGTAGTTTCCTGGGCCTCAGTCCCTCGTGAATGGCAGCGCAGTTCCTTCCTTCCTGTGGAGATCATGTCCCACCACGCGGCCTCTGACCGCCGTCCAGTGGAGGTGACTAGCCGCATACACAACTACCTCGTGGCCGTGGCCGAAGTCACTCGCACCCGACCCACTTGAAATGTGGTTTCTGCTACTGGCCCGTTTCCAGCTGAGCTGGCCTTCGGCGCACAGCCCCTTTCAGGCCTTTCCTTAGCTACCTGGGCATTTCTGTGTGGTTGTGTGAATAAGGAGGTGAGGTTCTCCGCGCGGCGAGGGAATTTTAGGTTCAACCATTGGATTGGGAGCAGCCCAGAGATAAAGGACTTGGGGGTGGTGGGGGATGAGGAGCTCAACAAGAGCCAGCCAGGTGCCAGCGCAGCCCGGGCCAACTGGGCAACCTAAGAGTAGTGAGGTCCAGCCCTGTCCGTGGCAGGGGCTTGGAACCGGATGACTTGTGAAGCCCCTTCCAACGTCAACCGTTCTATGATTCCATGACTAACGAGAGGCATAAACACTCCTGGCTGTCTGGACAGGTGATTTCCTTCAGGAGCCTTTTCTTCATAGATGGGGGCACACGCAGGGCCTTCTGCCAGGCGGAAACGTGGCTCCTGGGTAGAGCAATGTTCCTGTGCACCCTTCACTGCCGGCTGCTTCGCAGACCCACAGGCCATGCCCTGTTGGCCACGCTGTGCCGCTGGGCAGTGAATACAGGTGGTGCCCACGTGCACCTGTGTGCACCCCTGCGCTGTGCTCAGAAAGCACCTCCTGTGTCTGTGAGCACTGGCTGCTTCTGCTTTCACTGCATTGAAATGCCCCTGGTCGTCCTGGCAACGCTCCCAGCCTCTCACCTCTCAGCCTCTCCCGGTTACACCGAGACCTCTCGTGTCTGTGCAGACTCATGCAGGGGCTCTACAAATCTCAGTAAAAACTAAAGCTTGAAAAGATCTCAAACTTAACCTAATACTGGTTTCTGCGAGATGCGACGGCCAGCATCTAGTAAACAGAGAGGAGTCTCCTGCCTTTGATACCTATGGCTTTGATGTTCATCAGCCTCTGAGAGCCACTTACTGCCTTGTGGACCTGGGGCTGGCTGCCTTTCTGCTGTCGTGTCAGCTGTCACACGAATGGCTCTTCATTTGTCCCTCCCTTCCCTCTCTCCTGCCCTCCTTCCTTCCTAACTCCCTTCCTGTCTTCCTCTCTTTCTCCTCCTCCCTTCCCCTCTTCCCCTCTTTCTGTGTTTCTCTTCCTCCCTTCCTCTCTTTCTCTTCCTCCCTTCCTCTTCCTTCCTTCCCCTCTTTCTCTTCCTCCCTTCCTCCCTTCCTCTTCCTTCCTTCCCCTCTTTCTCCCTTCCTCTCTTCCTCTTCCTCCCTTCCCCTCTTTCTCTCTTTCTCTCTTTCCTTTCCACCTGACTGTCTTCTCGGGGTGACTGGTTTCTCAGAGCTGGGTTTCCCTCCGGGGCCTCACCTCTGCACCGCTCCTGTGCTCAGCACACACAGCAGAATGAGGAGCAGAAAACAACCTGAAGCACCAGCTGGGTAGCACTGCTGTTACTGAGCGATGCTAACGGTGTTCACCGAACCTGGTTCCAGGACAGTGACGTCTACTCAGTAACTCTAGTCCCGTGCAGCAGGTAGGTTGCTCTGACTAAAAGTAAACAGCTCCAAACAGAGGCGGTGGCACACTATGCAGACTGCGTGCTCAACGCAAGCTGGCTGGGTCCTCTGGCAGCACCTAGTGATGTGGCTTCTCCCAAAACTACCGGCATGCTTTACCCCCCTGAGGACTTCTTTGTGTTACAAGGGCATCAGGGCAGGGGGAGTTTGGGGTTGAGAGACCCACGCTTCCTACTTGTGCAGTTGGGGAGGTTTTCTCCAGCGACTCCTGTGGAGTGCACTCGAGGGTTTATTAGAGAACAAAGCAGTGACAAATGTGTTCTCTTGTCACTTGTCTGGAAAATGGAGTTCTGTTCAGTGTTGTGAAGACAGAACAGAAAGAACACGGTGTGAACAAGAACACCAAGACCTGAAAATCTACCTTTGATCCCCTCCTTAAAAGCTAACCGGGAGCGCTCTAATGCTCCCTAGGGAGCCTAGGTACTTAAGAGCTGGAGTTGTGGATGATGATGGCTTTTGCAAACAATGGCAAAGGAAACTTATTTGAAGCTCTGGCACTTCTTTTCCTGTGATAGTACACACTGTGCTTCTCCTTTTCTTTGCCAAAATACTGCTGGGTCTCATAAACTAGGTCTACTGACAGGACCCTGCTACTCGTCTTCGTTTCAAACCCTGTAGCTACAGGAATTCTGTTCTATGGGCATCACCAGTCACCTAGGAGCCATGTGCTGGGCCCTCTTTGAAGCCCAAACAGTATCTGTGCTATCTAACCCCTTCATGATGACCCTGTCTTGTTCCACAGTGGAAACCCTGATACCCTCTTCAGTCTGCAGCAAGGAGGATGAAAAAGGTTAGAGAAACCAGCAGAGGGTCTCACTTCTGGGGGCCAGTTCCTAGCCCTGCTAAGAATGGAGCACGGCAGGGCAAAAGGACGGCAGGAACAGGTCTATCTGTACAGAGAAATGAAGCCAGGAGGCTTTAGCTGACAGCAGCTGGACACCCCACGGTGTATTTCTAAATCTGAGTGTGAATTAGAGCTGTTCCTTTCAAGAACCCTTCACTTATGGTGTTACTAGAAGTCTTGAAAAAGTTATTGACGTGTTCTTCCTTCAGTCATTCTTTCTCCACATCTGTCTTGAACAGGCTTTTGGTCTCTGAACTGTTCCCCATCTACAGGGAATTTCTCTTGCGGTGAGTCGCGTGCTGCACTCCCCCAAACACCCTGCGAGGTAAGGGCTTCAGAGGAATGGGGCTCCAGCCAAAAGAAAGGTGGGCTGCAGTGCTGAAGGGATGACAGCAAACACAGCAAGGCAGCCTCATCTGCTGGAGCCCTCTGCCACTGGGGCAGATCTCTTTTGAATGATGCAAGTGGAGTGGTTAGATATTGAAAGGACTCGGAGTGAAAGAGTCATTACCCCTTAGCTGGAATCTCCGGAGGTTACTGTTTGCACAGGACAGAAAGGTCCAGTTCCAGTCTTGTTTTGCTAGCTTGATCTATCCCCCCATTCCAGGTGAGCTGGAGGGTTATTACTCCTTTGCCCGTATTTTATGGTGCAGTACCAAGTGAAGTGGTAGCACTGTTTAGTCCAAGGGTTTTAGATCTCTTCCTGGAGAACCCTGCAGGAGTGGCTTCCTCAGACAGTTCTGCTTTACGTGGGCTTTGAACCACCCTGCACAGCCTCAGCACAGAAGGCAGAATTCCATGATATAAAACCCTATAAAATCATGCTGTCTGCTATGGGAGCTGCCTCCGGGCCTTTACAGTCTGACACGGCGGTGTGGAGGTCTGAAAGACCCGGGACTGCTGGAAACTTCTCTTTACTGACACAGACGGGCAGGAATGGAGTGGATGGACAACCCGGCACCCTCCCAAACCCTCGGGGAAGAACTAGGTACAAAGTGATTCTGCTGTCCGGGCAGTGGGACAACCCAGACGGTCTGGAGGTGCTGGTTGACAGCTGGCTCAACACGAGCCAGCAGCCTGCTTGGGGGGACACCAAGGCCAATGGCATCCTGGCCTGTAGGAGAAATACTGTAGCCAGCAACACTGTAGCCTGTAGCAGAAATGCTGTAGCCAGCAACACTGTAGCCTGTAGGAGAAATACTGTAGCCAGCAATGCTGTAGCAGAAATGCTGTAGCCAGCAACAGTGTAACCTGTAGGAGAAATACTGTAGCCAGCAACACTGTAGCTGTAGCAGAAATGCTGTAGCCAGCAACACTGTAGCCTGTAGGAGAAATACTGTAGCCAGCAACATTGTAGCCTGTAGCAGAAATGCTGTAGCCAGCAACACTGTAGCCTGTAGGAGAAATGCTGTAGCCAGCAATGCTGTAGCAGAAATGCTGTAGCCAGCAACAGTGTAACCTGTAGGAGAAATACTGTAGCCAGCAACACTGTAGCTGTAGCAGAAATGCTGTAGCCAGCAACACTGTAGCCTGTAGGAGAAATGCTGTAGCCAGCAACACTGTAACCTGTAGCAGAAATGCTGTAGCCAGCAACATTGTAGCCTGTAGCAGAAATGCTGTAGCCAGCAACACTGTAGCCAGCAGCAGCAGGGACCTGACTCCATCCCCTGTTACTCAGCAGGGACACTGGGGTGCTGGAGCAGGTGCAAACAAGAGCAGCAAGGTTGGTGAAGGGTCTGAAGAACCAGCTCTGTCAGCAGCAGCTGAGGTTGCTGGGGCTGTTCAGTCTCAGCAGGAAAGATGCTGAGGGAAGGCCTTAACTGCTGTCTACAACTACCTGAAGGGGGGTGTAGAGAGGGTGTTGGTGTTTTCACAAGCTGCAGCTGACAGGACAAAAGAAGCCGTCCCGTGTGGCACCAGGAGAAGTTCGGCTGAGACACTGGGGAAAAGTTAGGAGCTGATAGCATCAGGCACAGGAACAGGCTGCCCGGGGAAGTGACTGAACCCCCACCCCTGGATGTGTTTACAAGTCACAGTCTCGGTACTGATGAGGCTGGAAAAGGCCTTAAAGATCACCCAGTCCAGCCTAAACCCAACCCAGTGACCCCAACATCTGCCATCTAGCTCCTGCCACTCAGCACCCCATCCAGCCTGACCCTGAACCCCTCCAGGGATGGTGACCAGACCACCTCCGTGGGCAGCCCGTGGAGCTTAGGAACAGGGGTTCGCTGTGGATTTGGTGCAGTTAGGTTAACCATTAGTTAATTGTTAATACAGTTAGACACCAGTAATGAGAAGCAGTTCTCTGGAAACACTAGGCTAGCCAGCCTCCCCACGCTCGCTGCCATACCCGCTCTGCATACGTTCCCCCTGCGCTTCCTCTCATTCCCTTGGCAGAGGAACAAACTGCAGCCTTGGACTGGTTCTTCTGGTTTCTGTTGATCAGCTGCCATGTGGAGCTCAGAAGTGGCTCTATCAACATGCAACTTCATGGGATTATTTTCCTTCTGGCTGGGAGCAGGAAAAACATCTGTCGATATTGTGTCTGGGTCCCCAAAGAGTGTCTGCCAAGTTGACTCGGGGGATGAAACTTTGGCTGCAGTCACTTTGCCGCAGTATTGCGTCTCCAGCTGCCAGCCCCAGTCACACACACTGGGTCTTCAGGAGAAGGGCACAGAACAAAAGAAGCTGTGAATCTAGAAAGAAGAGAGCGGGCGTCGTCTTTCCGAAGATGGGGCATGAGCAGCGTTACAGGAGCTCTCTGAAAGCTGTAGAACAGGGGAAGTCACTCCAAATACAGAGATGTGGGACTTGAAGGGAGCAGTGGAAACTGTGAACAACACTCCCATTTCAGTTTCATCCCCTGTGTCACCTGGAGATGTCTGGGGGCCAAACTGCGCCAACGGAGGGGCAGGCAAACATCAGCAGAAAGGAAAGCAAAGTCACCCCAGGCTGGGTTAGAGAAAGGGTCACCCAGGGCAGTCACCCTGGATGCTGCAGATAGCCATCCCCAACAATAGCTAAAAGGATGCAGTAGCCACGAGAGCTCTCAGGGGCCAAGCGTGCATTGTAGGGGCTAATTGCCCAGCAGTGACAAACTGGATGAGTGCTGGCAAAATCTTTATTGTTCAGTGCAACCTTAATCCTGCCGTTGGGGCCCATCCTTTCAGGACTGACCTCGCAGTTTTAAATAAACACCGCTCTGTCTCTGAGTTGTACTGCGAGATAAGACTGCTCACAGTGATCTGCCAAACGCGGGGCATTGTGTCCTCCTGGGTGTGCCGCTCATTCCAAGCAGAGCCCAGACTAGAGCTCCTCACTCAGCGCCGACCAACCTGGAATATTTACCCAGGATATCTGAGGAATTTCCAGGCACACCCTCCCTGCACTTCCAGCTGCTGAAGAAGAAACGCGGGATCGGTCTCTGCCAGTGCCCAACCACTCTGGCTGCAGAGAATCTCTGCCTCAGAGCCAGTCTGACCCTCCCCTGCCTCAGCTGCAGAGCAGTGCCCCTGCTGCTGTCAGCAGGCACCAAGGAGCAGAGGCCAACAGCCACCTCTCCACAGCCTCCCTGCAGGGAGCTGCAGAGGGCAGTGAGGTCCCCCCCTCAGCCTCCTCTCCTCCAGACTAAGTGATGTGACAATGTTTGTAAGGACAGAGCTGACGGGAAGGGTGAATGAAAAGATGGGCACAGATGGGTGAATTATTGATGGGAGGAGGTAAGGTCGGCAGAGATTTTACAGCGCTGAGTGCTAATATCAGGAAAGATGTTTTAGCTGGGGTGAGTGGGTGGGTAATGCTGATGTGAACTGAGCGCAACCCGTACTGAAACCAGAACTTTCCAGAGAGATGAGGAAAAAAGATGGGAAGAGTGGGGGGAAAGCAGCCCAGACTGCCTGCACCTGCGACAATGGGTGTCAACCCCAACCTCCAGAAGCTGGAGTGTCCTGGCACTGTTCCTATGGGTTCAAGACACATCCCTCTGAAGGGTGTGTGCAATAAACACTCACAACGACTGCAATCCGTGTTTATGGGCTTCTAGCCACCAGGAGAAGCAGACTAGTAAATTATTCCAATGGTTTTTTATTAAAACCCAGGCAAATTGCAATGATTTCCTTTATAAACCCCATCTGTGAGGTTACAGGGGACTCTGTCATTTCACTGGCTGCTTGAGCAGGGCTATGAAATAAAAGGTGTCCAGTGTAGAGCAATGAAGATGATGAAGGAAGTAGAGCAGCTCCCTGATGAAGAAAGGCTGAGGGAGCTGGGGCTCTGGAGCTGGGAGAAACTGGTTGGGGAGAAGCTCCCAGAAGAAGGCTGGGAGCTGGGTGCCAGCTGGAACAGAGGGGGTTCCCTCTCAATCTCAGCAGGACCTTCTTCCCAGGGAGGGTCCTGGAGCCCTGGACCAGGCTGCCCAGGGGGGCTGTGGAGTCTCCTTCTCTGCAGACGTTCCAGCCCCGCCTGGCTGTGTTCCTGTGCCACTGGGTCTGGGTGATCCTGCTGTGGCAGGGGGACTGGACTGGGGGATCCCTGAGGTCCCTTCTGATCCCTAAGGATTCTGTGATGCTATGGAAGTCAGAGTTCAGTTTGGAAAGAACAGGATCCTCTTGTGTTAGTTTAGGCGAGGCAGAGCAGGGTGAGCACATAACAGAGGCAGCACAACAGGCGGAGATCACAAGATTAGATGGCCCCTGAAAAAGTCTCCATTGTTTATCCAAAGCTGCTATCGTTTGCGAGGTGCAAATGCTTGCTTGTTGTTCAATAGGTTGTTAAAAATAGAGTGCAGAAGGTATAAACATCGCTAAGAAAACACCAGTCAGGTTCCAAAATAGCGCAGGAGTATGACGGAGGGGCAGAGTCCCGAGTCTGAGAGCCAGTGCCTCCAGTTCTAAAGGGACTGACTCACTGCAAGGGGTTTCTGCAGACTTTTTCTTGGCTGGAGAGGGTGCTCTGCCTGCTGAGCTCTTTACATTAAAAGCACATGTTTCTTGTGACAGTGACGCCTGGGTTCAAAGGAAAGGAATATGAATGGAAATTTCAGTATGAATTGAATATGAACGTGACTTTTCCTGGATGGAGCAGGCAAACAGAAAACGGCCCTGTGGCGAGGCCAGACCATGCCAACGAGGGGATAAATAGGTCTGTGAGTTGTGCTGTGCAGCAACCGACCCTGCCGCTGGGCAGCCACACTTCACAGGCTCACAGGTCTGTGGGCTGGAAGGGACCTCGGGGATCATCCAGTCCAACCCCCCTGCCACAGCAGGGTCACCCAGACCCAGTGGCACAGGAACACAGCCAGGCGGGGGTGGAACGTCTGCAGAGAAGGAGATTCCACAGCCCCCCTGGGCAGCCAGTGCCCCACTTTCACTCTTGATTCTATGCTAAACCCTGGGGGGAACCCAAGGGGGGTGGTTAGCAGATTGAGGGAGGTTCTTCTTCCCCTCTACTCTGCACTGATGAGACTGCATCTGGAGCACTGTGTCCAGTGCTGGGCCCCTCAGTTCCAGAAGGACACAGAGCTGCTGGAGGGTGTCCAGTGTAGAGCAACGAAGATGATGAAGGAAGGAGAGCAGCTCCCTGCTGAGGAGAGGCTGAGGGAGCTGGGGCTCTTGAGCTGGGAGAAAAGGAGGCTGAGGGGGGACCTCATTNGGTTCCCTATCAATATCAGCAGGACCTTCTTCCCAGGGAGGGTCCTGGAGCACTGGACCAGGCTGCCCAGGGGGGCTGTGGAGTCTCCTTCTCTGCAGACATTCCAGCCCCGCCTGGCTGTGTTCCTGTGCCACTGGGTCTGGAGGATCCTGCTGTGGCACGGGGACTGGACTGGGTGATCTTTCGCGCTCCCTTCCCATCCCTAAGGATTCTGTGACTCTATGACTCATATTTCTATGAAATACACTAGTTCAATATGTCCTTTGCTCTGAAAGAAGCTGAGTTATAAAAGCAGCCCAAATCTGCCTGTCTTTGGTCACGGCACCATTGCTGATGCAAACATGAATATAGAAATTCAGAGCAGGTACCCAGTTCTACCTGGACAGAAATGACTCGATCCCAGTACAGTGCCATCCTGTAGGTGAGCGCTGCCCAAGCTGCTGTCTGTGACTCCGAGTGTCCCGTTCAGCTAAGGTTCATTCCCATGGACGATGGAGCTGTTCACGCTAACAGTCACTGTGCAGAAATCATTCCTCCATCAGCAAAACAAGTGCTAATTCACCCACAGCAGTGGGAGCATCTCCTGGGACAAACCCTGCTCTGTGGACAACGTCCGTGACAGCAAACTGCGCCTTTAATCCTATCAAACCCAGTCCTAATGCAGCCTAGACCACGGACCCAGTCAGAGATTGGGATCTCAAGTCAGGTCCTACTCCGTCATCTTCATCGCGGTAGCCGCAGTCACTGTTTGTGAAGGCAGCCCATGCAGCCATAGGGGTCCCGGTAAGGACGTGACTGCTGTTAATTACTGCTGCACGCCCCGTCCCTGCCGCTCCTGTCTCTCTTGCCCCTGAATTAGTCCCATGTGTGCTGCTCCTTTTTATCCCTCAATGTCAGACTGACTCAAAAGCATGGCTACAGCAGACAGACCGAACCCCCATCCAGCCCGGACCTTGGCTCCAACAGTGCCCGCTAGGCAACGTAATTGTTCCAGCTTCCAGGCATCAATGGCTCTCACACGTGGCGCCAGCAGAGGTTTGTGTTTAGGAGTCCCAGCGGATTTGCTCTCTAATTAACTTCTCTAATCACCTTCTGTATCTGCATAAACTCTGCCCGTCTATCGCTTCCCCAAAGAAGAGCAACGAAGATGATGATGGAAGGAGAGCAGCTCCCTGCTGAGGAAAGGCTGAGGGAGCTGGGGCTCTGGAGCTGGGAGAAGAGGAGGCTGAGGGGGGACCTCATTCCTGTCTCTAAATCTGTGAGGGGTGGGTGTCAGGAGGATGGAGCCAGGCTCTGCTCAAGGGCATCTGGGGACAGGACAAGGGGCACTGGGTGCCAGCTGGAGCAGAGGAGGTTCCCTCTCCATCTCAGCAGGACCTACTTCCCAGGGAGGGTCCCGGAGCACTGGACCAGGCTGCCCAGGGGGGCTGTGGAGTCTCCTTCTCTGCAGACGTTCCAGCCCCGCCTGGCTGTGTTCCTGTGCNGTGTTAAGATCCACTGCAGCCGGGCATTAACTCAATGAACTGGCT
>VZRI01001185.1:0-32694 GCA_013397515.1 Upupa epops
CCTCCTGCCTGCTGCGGTTTTCCGCCTGCGCCCGCACCAAGGAAAAGAGAGCCATATCCACTGCTCCAGGATGACCCAGCCACCACCCTCCCTAACTGTCAGGTGGACTCTGTTGGGGTCCCTGGGATCTTCTTTTCGTTTGGTTGTTTTGAGTGTACTGTTGGTGTTTCTTACTATTCTTAGTAAAGAATTGTTGTTCCTTTTCCCAAATCTTTTGCCTGGAAGTCCCTTAAATTGCAAAATTATAATATTCTGGAGGGAGGGGGTTGACAGTCTCCATTCCAAGGGTGACTCCAGCTCTCCCTAACCGACACCTGTCTTCCCAAACCGAGACACTCATGTACAGATCTTGCAGAATTAAAATTGTGAGTTTGTATGCCAATGATTATTTAGCCATGCATGAAGTCCTCTAATTCCCCCAGAAAGAATATAAAATATATAAAAGTAATCATTTCTATAATTTTCATTTTCCCTATTTTCATTCCTAGCTACATTTATCACTTTATGTCTTCTCCAGAAAAGGGTGTTCCAATTAATTTCATTGCTTAGGGAAATATTTTAGCCCCAAGCTAAAAGGCCGGCAGCATTCCCTGTTTCCTTAAGGGCTATTTTTAATGATACCAAAGGAGTTCTCAAGATGAAAGTAAAAGACAGGGCAGAGCAGCTGGACAACAGAGAGAGAGACATACAAAGGCACCTGTATGCAGCCTTCCTGCTGACTCACAGAGGAAATGCCCAGTACACAACAGCACAGAGAACACCTGCTAGTCACAAGCAGTTCAAGTTTTCTTCTGTTTACTATGTGTCTCGTACACCTTACTTGGAACAGTATTTATCTGTAACAATTCATAGGACACTAGTAGTATTGTAGCCACTGTGGTCTGGTAATCTAAGTGACAGACACTATGCAAGAAAAGGTAATCACTTTTATTAGAGCAAGCTGTATAGCATTTGCACATTTTTGTAAACATAAATCTTACTTAAACCACAGCACAAAAACACATAGTTGGAAATAATGGTTTGGGTTTTTTATCTACAGAAGTGGCAAAATGTATCCAGAATCCAAACATCCAAGTGAAAAATCTGGTGCTTTGACTAATGTTAGCATAAACCTATATAGTTCCATTTCAATGGTAAATCCAGAAGTTACAGAATTACTGCCACTTGAGATACTCAACACATAGAAGGAGGTAAATTCATTGGCACTGAAAGACATAAGCAATTTGATTATTTTTGTAGTTTAAGCCATTTTACTTTAAAGAAGATGCTAAATATAGCATTTGATTGATCAGCACATATAAGATATCTCCATGTATGTGCTTATAAGCTATGTAGCTTATAAGAGATCTTGCAATCAAAGGAATACTATCAAGAAAGAAAAACATTATAATAATAGAACGATCTCTCTCCAGAAGAATGAATCATTTTCTTCCTACATACACACACAAACACAAGTACAGAGGCATAAGTTTTCTATTATTGAGTCAAAAAAAAACAGTGCTGATAACCCAGTATGTTCAAATTACTCTCCTATAAAACAAAAAATATCACTTCCAATTAAAGCAATTACCTAAAAGCAGTAAAGTATTCTTTATCACACCCACTGAGAGAAAAAAAAGGGATGACCTTTTCATTAGCATTTTTAACATTCCAGGAAATCCTATGAGGGGACACAGATTTTGTCCTCATAGGGAGATGTTTCCAAATACTATTTTTCTTAGAAGTCACGAATGACTGAGCTTTAAGAAGCGTTTCAGAAACATCAGGCAAATTCTCTTGCATGTGCTTAGAACTATTTTAAAGTACATCACAGTAAGTTAAGATATTAATAAAATAAATTCCTTTCTTTGGTTCTCATTTTAACCACAATAACTATTGATCTTTTGCAAGCATTTCACAGGCATCACTTAAAACTTTCCATATCTCCATTCAACTGAAGTCAGTAGCAAACCTGTGGCAATTTAACTGACTTTACCAGTAGCTGGTACTAAATTAAACAAACAAACCAAAAATAAATCTATTGACAGCAACAGAGGAGTAATAATAACAGAAATTTGGTAACCTAAACCCAAAGTATAATACTAAAAAATAAAATATTCTGGAGTTACCAAAAGCAAGTTTTTTTCTCCAAAAGAAGTCTTAAGCATAACAGAATGTTATACAAATTAGTAAAACACATCCAAGGGAAGTAATAAAGTTACTGGTAGGGTTACAGCAATTTTTATTGTCAAAGTAAACCAAATATTTTTCTTGCACAGGATTACAATTTTAGTAATAGATTAAANAAGTAAAAATGGGAAGGTTGTGCTACTGTTGAAGCCATGCGACACTGCCAAAATGCAGTACCAGGTCTGTAATTCAGCAAGGACACTAACAAACTGCTGAGGTGGGGGAAAAGGCACAGAAATTACTAAAGGATGTAAAGGATGCCATTCATTCACAATCCAGGAGCTCAACCTATTTTGTGCAAAAAAACAAGGCTGATATGGGAGGAAAACAGTGCTTTTTCACTCTAAAACCTTTTTCAGTCCAAAAATAGGACTTTAGTCTAAAACTACTGTTCAAACTTTTTTCAGTGAAGGTAATTCAAGCAGCTTCTATTTTCATACATTCTTTATTCCCATACTTCTTCAACACTTCTTTTGTGGGGAAAACACCCACAAAACCAGGAACTCTTAACGATGCTACATAGGCAGGTCTACTGCCTAATCCTAGTCATTCTCCCTAGCCTCACAATATGTTTAGTAATGCACAGGTAAAACCTTGATATTTTGTCTTACCATTCTTTGTCTTTCATCCCAAATCTCTGCAGAACCAAGTTGTCACTACAGATAAAAATAACCTATCAGCCATTCAAAATCTATTTGTACAAAATGCATGTTAGTAAGGCCTGCCAATGCAAACCAAAATTCAGAGTAACTGCCTCCTGAAGAACAAAACCAAGCTTTAAATGAAATGACAATATTGGGGACAAAGCATTTCTAAAGTCCAGTTTCAATTATGACCATAATTTTTCTACCACAGACCGGCAGGGAAGAATGACTGTGCAAAGCAGCATGGTAAAAAAACCAGTCCTGTTGGGCCAGATAAAGTTCTGATGATACCACAGCATGTGTTAAACATCACTTAACAAGTAATTTACAAATACTACAGATGATGATACAGTACTTCATTCAGAAGATCTGAACCCTGTCTGTTATGGGTTATCTGTTAACTGGAACTAAGTATTACGATTACATTTGTACCGCACTCTTATATGGTGAAAAAAGGCATTATTTTAATTAAGAATCAATTACCAAAGTATGATCTCACCCAGGTGGGGCTCCTCAGCCTGCATGTGCAGGGTATGAATCAGAGCTTGAATTCCCTTGAACCAAATAATTCCAGTTGCTAATGAGAACTGTTGGGACTGTCTGCAGCCAAGGCAGTTATTTTTTAGCACCATTAATAATGGATTGAGTTGGTCTTTAGGAAACTTAAAGGAAAAGCTTCTCCACCTCAGATTTGATCTGACCATCATCCAGTTGGCCACACCGCTAACTGGGAGTCACTGCAAGAGTACCTAAGACTGTAAAGCACAGGCTACTTTCAGAGCAGGGATGAAAGACAGGCCTTCTCATGCTGTGCATCACAGCCCAGCAGGGTGCATTGCAGAATCCCTCAACCACACACTTGTCTTGCAGGTGACTCAGAGTGCAAGACTCATGGTGGCAACACAGTAGACATGTTTACCAGAAATTATAACAGTCAGAAACAGTGTAACTGCATTTTTCAAACCACATCAGGAAGCTAATCCTTTTGAATTCCACACAGACAAATGTTTACAATATAGAGTGTTTTTAGGAATATGGTTTTCATTTACATCTTACATGACCCATTGATATTAATGTTGGAGATCATTTGCCAAGAGAAATTACAGGCAAGGTTTTGGCAGTTTATGTCATTAAAAAGCTGGCATTTGTCTGTCAAGATGCTTTTTATTTTTTTTTTCTGTTTTCAGGATTTTTTGATGATGTGCACAATTTGATTCTATAAGACTTGTAAAACTCTAGTTAAAAGATGTTCCTAATAAACATTCCCCATGGGGCATGTAGAATGAATTCTTGTCAGAAGTTGCAGAAACTGTTCAGTGGCAAGGCCAAATAATTAATTCCCGGCATGCCAACAACCTTCCAGGATCACTAACCAGAAATAATTTGAGACTAAAATATACAAAACACTTGTCAATATTTTCTCGAAAAACTTCTTTGGTTTTGCCTATCTTCTGACAAACTAAGAGAAAAGAGCATTCATTTTCCACATAGAGAATAGAGTGATTGCAGACTTTATAAATATTGTCTCATTTGTCAGCCTTCTGAATGTCTTTGATCATCACAAACACCAGTTTCTAAACAGTGGTGGTAACTCTTCCAAACAACAATCAGATGCTCATTGGGAATGTAGGATATTTGAGCTTCCTAAAGAGGAAGGTTTTCTGAGCACATCTTGCTCAGCCTACTATTTTTTTATAGATTATTTTCCACTTACATATGGACAAGAGGAATCAAAATTTGTGTTGCAAAAAGAGAAAGCATTTCTGCTCCATGATAGTGACTTGAGTGTCACCAAGAAGGATAGAGCGGTCCTGATATGCTGAACATAAGCTTTACATCCTTATTTATGCCTATGATTCTTCAGAGCATTTCCCCATGACCAAAAACCTGAAGATTTCAGGCTATCAGTGTGTTCACTCACAAAACCAGCCATGATCCATGTGAGGTGTCTTGTGATAGCATAAGGAGACAGAGCATGCACAGGCAGCTAAATGCTCCAAGGACCTTTCTGAAAGCTGAGAATATTCTCAGTAGGTCATCTGCTGTCCACACTGTACCTCAGAAGTGACCCCATTTCAGACTTAGGCCCAAGAAATACTTTTTGCTCATCTCCAAGTCAGAAGATACCAGAGCCCTTCTATGTAGGATGATACTACTGTGTTCACAGCTTGCTATGGGCCACTATGCCTTTAGGTCTTTGCTACTTCACATGAAGATGAATATGTCCTGGCTCAAGTCCCCAGAAATCCACATGGTCTGCAGGCCACAAAGGACCTCAAAGAGGCTTTGAGAAGCATGCTCCATTTCCTGGTGAGCTCTGCTGCAACCCAAGACGAGAGTACAAGCAGTCATCTGGCTGCGTTTAAGAGCTAGAACGCGTGAAAAAAGAAATGGTCTTTTGCAGCGCCACAGGTGTCACTATAGTGGCAAAAACTCTAAGAGGAAGGAATTAGTTAGCACACTTAATTGCTATGCAGGTCTTGCACAGTTTGGGGTTGGACATGTGCTGAAGGACAGGAGGCTGCAAGCAGTGCCTAGCAGTCGGGCTTGGGTGTTGCTAATGCCAGAGGTAGCATTAAATAAGATGGCCACAGAAAACAGCTCCATCAGATGCAGTTCTGAATGGAGAAGGACACTGAGGCAATGGATTTCTAAGACACTAATGCAGCTAATGCATTCCTAAACTTTGCCAAAGGGATTGAACCTTTTAAGAAAACAGCTGTTTTGATCTGAAAGCTCCTTTGTAAATACATCCACTGGTTGAGCAAGCAAAAGAAGTTAAAAAATAAACACTGTCTTAAAGTTGCTTCAACATCTGGATTCAACAGCAGCATCTCCTTTGGTGAAGAGATAAGACAAAAGGGTATCAAGCAATGTGTGAAGAGGGAGACAAGTAAGAGACCATAAACTTTTCTGTCTACCTCATCTGTCAATGTAAACATATTTGTCAAGAAAAACTTGCAGGAAAACCAAGACAAATTTGTGGTATCTTTGACCACAGCAGAGGGCCACTTATTCCTGATGGAAAAAGTTAGTTAGGAGTTAAGTACAGAGATGGAAAATATACAACCATGACAGAATGCAAAATACAGATGTGTACATAACACACAGATGTATAAGAAAGCACAGGCAAATGCAGCAAAGGAAACACAGAACCTGACTGTCAGATAAGATGACAGATTTGAAGAGGATAGAGGAAATAATGCCCACAAAGAAAGCAGCAAGTGAAGAAAACCCAATTGCAGACAGACATTATGGATCAGAAATATATTTTACTTCCTTATTTTTTGTAAAGCCCTCTGTTTGATACGATAATTTTAATTTTGCAATTTATTCCTCCATAGATTGGGCAACTATATGGAAGAATAAACACTTGTGACTGTCCACCACTGACCCTGTAAATAGAGATAATGCTCAGAAACACTGTGATGTGTGAGCCATATGTACCAACCTTTAAACAACAGGGAGACTACCAGAAAGAAACCTGACAAAGGCAGGGAGGGTTTTCTCCTGTCTGACAAGCTATGTATTTTAAGTAATGTTTTCTCCTCTCTGTCCCCCATATATCCTTTAATATTCTTCAAATATGTATTATGTATAAAAGCTAATTTTACTACAGTAGCCTGTTTCAATATGCTTTTGATATTAGCAGAGATATAATTATAATTATTATATAAATTTATATAATTATTATATAGTTTTCCAGAGGAAAACTAAAATCTTGAACCTCGTTCTTCTCCAACATGCATCACCTTCTCAATTAGGAAGCTACTGTGGACCAAATTTGAAAAACATTCCTCAAAAAAACTGGTGGTTTTCCTCAGAAAACACAATCAGAATACAATGTGGAGAGTAAGAACTGAAAGAGAAGGAAAATATATACAGTCTACTAAACAGAGACCATTTTTGACACAGGATCGTTAACTAAGAATGCATTTTAAATATTGCTTCGGTGTACTTCAAACTCTATTTGATGATCTGCAAATGCTGCTTCAGAAGCAGTTTAAATGTTGATCTAAATATCATAATAGAAAACACTCTAATTTTTTTCTGTCTTGCTTTCATTGTTCACAATTTGTGATGGAACTATTTTCACATTATAAAAAGTATATCTCATTAGGAAAATTTCATATTTAAGTTCTATTCTGAAACTCATAAGAAAAATAAGGATACATACATTATGACAGCCTTACTCAGAAAAATAGTGGTCTAATACCATTAAAGACACAAAAGATTGACATCAAAATAGGATCCAGCTCATATCAAATTTCAAATGTGTTTCTATGTACTTGCACACATATGTAAACAAAAAAATCACCAATAAAGAACTGTTGCAGTTCATAAAATCACAGCCTTAACTTGTCCTTTACTTGCATTTACATCAGCAAATACCTTTACTTTTATTAAAATGCCCTAAAGTTAATACTGAAATGTGAACCCTAGCCTTTCAGAAACTAAGTGTGACCACACCATTAATCTGCCACCCAAAATAAGAACAGGTTTCTGCAACCTAGTCTCAGTAATACAGAAACTGCTATTTACAACATATACAGAATACAGAATACATATACATATACAGAAACTGCTATTTACAACAAGAGTACAGCATTGCAGGCTTCGTGCTCTTCAGCAGGAAATTGTTCCTCTATAATTCTTAAAAGATTTTGTTATCAACTCATAATTCTATAAACCAGCCTCTTCCCTTTTCCTTGCAGTAGCAATGTCTCTGCTGCCTGTACCCACGAAACCACCACGTATGGGGTTTAATTCATGTCAATGCACATAAAAAAATGCCACTGTTTAAAATGTACTTAATATGTGAAAAAAAAACCCCTGACATTTGAATGGCTTCACTGCAACCTGAACTGTTCACCCTCATAGCAGAAAATCTTGTAGCATTTGAGCACAAACTCTTACAATAAACAATGCAACATTATGTTGAATTACTAAGAGATTAATTACTTAACAAAGCATCTCTACCTATTCTATTATTTACTTCCTCTTCACTTCAGAGCCGAAAAGCAAAGCAACTATTTTAAAACAGCTACACTAGAAGGCTACTTCAAAAACTCATTAATGAAAGCCACATACCAGATTTCACTTCACAGTTACTGTTGCCCAATTTTTCCCCATAGACTGAAGTTCATAGTGTGATACTGCCTTATAATGCTTCTCTGTTCCCAAAAGATTCTAAACACATCTAGAGAAACTTCATTCCTGACTATGCATCTTATGGTTGTTTGAGGATTAGCTGTATTGCAATTGCTGTATCTCCAATACTTGACATTCAGTTACAAAAATGCTGGCATCTACTAGTTTTCAGCAACACCATCATCTTTTAATATCCACTGTAGTAATTTGTCTTCACAATAAACTGAAAGATGGCAAATGAAATTACAACACTAAGCTGTTAGTTATTAGCTACTAAGTAGTAACAGTGGGAATATCAAAGCCTGCAATGATACTTGCGAAAACAAGAAAGGATTATAAAACACTAATACAGATTAACTCAATTCCTAGAAATAGCATTTGTGCCATAATACAGCCTCTAAAACCTCTACTGAAACATGAAATTTCACTGGCACTGGATCTTGAACAGACAGAGAGTAAGATATACCCATTACTTACTGGTTTAGTGTCACATCTAGGATGAAGGATGATCCAAAAGCATCAACCTGGAAGCTGGCTCGAGCAATATGAGTAGACTGTAATATGGAAAAGTTAGTAATTAGTATTCAGTGGCAACAAACCATATCATACAGGTTTGTGAATACAGAAAGTAAATATATGTATATATATAAAATACCAATTAAATAAATAAAATTGCATTGAAGTGTAAAAATCAGTCTATAATAATGAATAAATCACCTGTTTTCTGAATCTACAAAATTTATTCAAGAATTCCCAACAACACCACCTATGACCAGAGTAACACCCATCTTAACTCACACACACCATAGGAAATGGCTCTATGAACTGGGCAAATCCCTAAGCAAAGGGAAGTGTAATACTGTGCCTGGCTAAAGTTTTAGCCATTCTTTAAACCGACTCTGGAGACAGACACTGTGGATACAAAAATTGAGTAGCTGTATTTTCTGTAAACCTCTGAATCATCATCTTACAAGGACTGCTCCTTCCCCCTCAGCAGTCACTAAAACCAAACAAAAATGGGTACCAGTGAAACTTCTTACTGTTTTTCTGTACATCTTTCTGTTTTCACCATATATTTTCCCTAAATTGATCACTTTCACTCAGTCCTACAGAAGAAAACATGGGTGTACTTTGTAACTCATGATGTGCCAGAAACAGAATATTTATTCTAGCATTAGTGGAAGAAAATACTCAGCCATGCAATGAGAATGCATCAGTTATTTCTAGAGCTGAAAACTTTCCAGAAATGGACTAGCCTTATTAACTAATTAATAAGAAAACCTACGTTCAGACATTTTTGGAGCAGTTCATAGAATGGCAGAATTGCTTAGGTTGGAATAGACATTAGGGATCATCTAGTTCCAATGCCCCCTGCCATGAGCAGCAACACCTCTCATCAGACCAGCTTACCCAGAGCCACATCCAACCTGTCATTGAACACTCCCAAGGGCAGAGAAGTCACAGCCTCCCTGGACAACCAGTTCCACTGCTTCAACATCCTCACAGTGAGGAATTTCTTCTTAAAATCCAATCTACTAAATCTCTAATCTAATATACTAAATTTCAACCTTGTTTTCATTTTCTTTCCACTGAAATCTGCAAATTAGGATGTAAAGCATATGCACAGAGGAATCTGAGAGGAAACACTGAAGAACCAATTACAATTCTAAACTACACTTCTCTAACTAAATACAATACAGGACAGTATATATGTAACAAAAGAATTATTGAAATATCTGGGAATATCTGGGAATATATCTGGGAAACAAGACAGGATAGGACAAGGTGAATCATCAGATTTACTCTTTCTAATACTGGCAGGACTTCAATAGGCAGAAAGTCCCAAAGAGTTGAGAATTCCAGTTTTCCTGGAAGAAAGAACACAGAAAGTAGAGGAAATCCTTTATTTTTTTATTATAACTTTTAGCTGCTCTAAAGCAGAAATTTCTTTTTAAGTCTATATATATAAGCTTGAATATTACTAAAAGAGGTGACAACCCTGAATACATGATTGCAAACAGTTTATTCCTTTAAAGAATACAGATGTCAAGACACCTCCTCTCATGAGAGGATGCTCAGGCTCTGTACCCTCAATAAGAATGTTGACCTGTGCTGCTGCCGTGAATGCACACACCAAGGTGCCTGAAAAGAAATTCCATCTATTTACATCACAGTTCAGCAGGATGAATTACTAACTGGAAAGCTTCTCAGAAGATTCAATTCAGAGAAGTCAGGAATCCTTTCAGCTATCCCCATTACACCCAGCCTGCTTTGTAACTCAGGCCACACACAGGTCTATGCTAAGTGGTTCTTGTAACTTCTCCATGGTGTTAAGAGCACCTCTTTTGAACAAATGTTTATCATTACATTATCAAATGCAAAGAAACTCTACCATATCCTTATTATTATGTCATCAGTTCACTCTGTACACAGTCTAACCAAGTGTTCTATATGACAATATGCGGGTACCACAGGAGATCTCATCAGCAAAGAAGAATGTAAATAGATTAATTTAAATTTGCAAATACACAAAATATAGCCTTTCTCATTAAACTACATTCACCTCATTCGCTGTAAGAGCAAAAATGACAAGGGTTTTTTTTTTTTTGCTTGGCTTTGGTTTTAATCATTAATCATTACATTGATTTGGTCTGGGAAATTTCCTCCCTTGATCATGTCTCTAAGACAAACAACTAGAAGGCTAATATATTTCTGAGATGACTTGGGATCACAGGTACTCCCTGACAGAAGCTGTTACTGTGGATTTATGGAAGAAAATAACTATTAATAAATTAAAATTAAAAAACATTACACAGATGTAAGTGGTGCAAACACAGGAAGCTCACCATTAAGTTTAAGCTCAAGTGCAATCAAGCGTGTATCAAGCATATCTGTAACCTATTGAGATAACAAGATGCATGTTTTGGATAGCAAGACAAACTCAGCCTTTTCCAGAAATTGCAGCTCTTTCTTCAACCTTGGAATGTGGTGGTAAAATACTGCAACGCTGCACTATGGGCTGCTGCCAAAAACAGAGAGTTCTGCTCCATGCTGGCCACACATTACCACCTGCTTTCCCTCGTCAGCTTGTGACCACCAGAAAGTCACATTAGAATCAGAAAATACATAATTACTTGGTGTGGATCTGTTTTCTGTTGGACAAATAAGCTGATTCAAATAAACTATATAGGAACATCATGAAATAGATACAATGGAAAGAAGCTGGAGGGGACATGCAAGAATGAAGAAGACAGATTTCCCCTTTCAGTAACAGCTAACAGATCTCATTCAGCATCAGAAAAAAACCTGCACCTTAAGAATTCCAAACAGTATGTCTTCTGCTTAAGAATCACAAAAAAAACAAAAGCATTTTAAAATTACTTGGATCAACATTATTTCTAAGCACATCTACCTATCTGCTCAATGAATATGTGAAACGTCCATCTGCAAAGGAAGCTTACACTCACAGACACATGTCAATACAAGAACCCAAAGAAAGGAAGTTATTTTATTCTGTCTATGCCACCTCATTCAAGCAGAAGTAACAAGAAAGGCACCTGCAAAGATTCTTCTGAACCACTGAAGCAAGATAATCAATTGTATCATTCAGTTCTCAATCTGAGGAACTTTCTTAGAAAATCTGAGGCTTTTTCAACAACCAATGGCATGACACATCGATGGCTGACAACTGAGTCAGACAAGTGGAACTCTTGTAGACCAGAAGAGATGCGTTCAATGCAAAATAAGACAAGAGCCAGGAAAGGAGAACCTAACAACTTAATGGAAGACAACAGTGCACAATCAAAAAGTTCTGAAATTTTAACATTATGCAACTGAAGAAGAAAATTATTTATAATAAGTCTAAAATTATATGTGGCACTTTTGGACGCAACCTCTCATGGCACATATAGAGTGGTATCCTGCAAGCCCCCCTATAGAAAATACAAAGCATCCCACATGTCTAATGCAGCTGTCTGAAAGCTACCATCCATCAAAGACTGTGAAGTTTAAGCATCTAAGTGAATGTCTAAAAGGAATCAGCAGGAAATGGAGTGGAAAGGATTATTTCAGATCACTAAGCACAAAGACATTTTATCTGGAACAAATGTTAAATGCTTAATCCTAGAAAAACAAAAGCGGTTTGCAAACCTTCTTGCCAAACCAAGAGGTATGTGATTCCAATTACCTTAAATCACCTGCTGCATGCCCAATCAATCAATCGCTGCAGTCACAGAGCACCAAATATGACAATTTATTATTACAAAAGAACACAACAGAATAATGATGATTTCTGATGCACTCCCTTCAGCACCACTGCCGGGAACCACCTTTCTTCAGAAACTGTCCCTGAAGAAATGAGCATCTGCAAAAGGAAAGGAAATGCATAAAATACAACCAACGTATCCCACAGCTGATCAATGGTAGGCCTCAGCGCACTGCACTGTACATAACCTGAAGTGTGTTGCGAAGACCTTAATTTCAAATGCATCAAATATTTTAATCACAGAATGGTTTGGATCGGAATGGACCTGAGAGATCATCTAGTTCCAACCACCCTGACAGGGTGCCCTCTGCAGGGGCACCTCTCACTAGATCAGGTTGCCCAGAGCCCTATCCAACCTGGCCTTGGACACTTCCAGGGAGGGCGCATCCATAACCTTGCCAGGCAAGCTGTTCCAATGCCTCACTACCCTCACAATAAAAAATTTCTTCATAAGATATGATCTAATTTTACCTTCATTCCATTTAAACTCCCTTTTAAAATGTCTCTCCATGTCTGTTTTGTAGGCCCCCTTTTAGACACTGGAAGGCTGCTACATAAAATCAGAGAAATCATTAAGGGTGAATGATACCTCAAAGATCAACAAATCCAATCATCAACTAATGCCATCATGCTCACTAAACTACAGTTTTTTAACACTGCCAGGGACAGCAACCACCATCTTCCAGGGCAGCCTGTTCCAACACTTGTCCAGGCTTGCCGTGAAGAATCTTCTTCTGATGTCCAATCTAAACCTTCCCTGGCACAACTTGAGGTCATTCCTTCTTTTTCTATCTTGCTAGTGACTTGGCAGAAGAGACCAATCCCCACCTCTATACAACCTTTCAGGTAGATGTAAAGACAAAGTCTCTCTTGAACCTTCTTTTCTGCAGGTTAAAAAATCCCTGTCTCCTAGACAATCCTCACAAGACCTGACCTCCAGGTCAGGCCAGTGCTCTCCTTTGGACACGCTCCAGTATTTCAATGTCCATAAAGTTTAACTGAAGTTTTCTCTTCTTCAGGTTGAACAACCCCAGTTCCCTCAGCCTTTCTTCATAAGAGAGGTGGGTGCTCCAGCCCTCCTATGGACTCACTCCAACAGTTTCTCCAATATGTCCTTCTTGTACTGGGGGACTCTAGAACTGGATGCAGTGCTCTAGTTGAGGTCTCACAAGAGCAAAGCAGAGGAGAAGAATCACTAGAGTATGCATTTATCCTAGGATATAAATAGGATATATAAAGCCTGTTTATATATTTGCTTTTTTGTGTACATAATTTTTCATTTAATACTATTTATATCATTGTACTTTTCAATTAAAAGACACCGATCATATTTGTAGACTAGAAAATCACCCAGAAAATTAAGAGAGAAACTAATACCACTTGTTGTAGCAAGAGAGAATCTAAAAGCTATGCTCCAGAGCTTGTAAGAACAATGAAATTTTATAGTAGACATTCCATGAGTCAGTCACATTTATAAAATAGTAAATTCCTTAGATGTTATTTTAATTCCTCCTAATTAAAAGGGAGAATTGAAACTTCAGCTTATTAACAATCCTTTAAGTATGTATGAAATGACTGTTCCTTGATTTCAGTGAGGCCAGAGATAAGTTCTTGAGAAACCAAAACAAATACATTAATGAAATTAAATGAAAAATATATTCATCATCTTATGTAGGTTTACCTGAATTTAAACTATGATTTAAACCAATCTTTAAATTTATGCTACAGTAGAGAATTACAGTGCTAATTAGCACCTGCATACATTATAAAAAGACGACGTTCAGGCTCAGTTTTTTTTTATCAGAACCTCAGTTATGTACTGTCTTATTGCTGTATGAAAACAAAAAATGTCTTCCAAAATTTAGTTTCCCACTTGCACTGGGAAGAAAAAAACTTAGCTCAGAGAACAAAATTCAGAAATAATCCTAGGTCTAATTCTTCCAAGCCAAAGAATAATTTTAAAGCTATATAATAAAATATAAATTAAATATGATTTCCTCGGGTCCTCTCTATTAAAATGAGATATTTGCAAATGGCAACCAAAAGTTCAGCTTCACTGAAGTGCTTTCACATATCACGGCATACTAAAGAACTGCAAAATCTCTTTTATACTTGCCATAACATTCTTAAAAGATACATAAGCACTAATTTATTATATTTATGCACTTATGGGACTTTTTTTGAGGGAGAGAATGTTATTTAATTAAAAATACTGCAGTATAGAATAATAATTTGATAAAAAGCCTTTTAGAGCTGCTTCTTTGGGGTACATTTAGTAAGTAAGTCATTTATTCTTTAGAAAATCTAAAAATAAGCAAAGATTTTCCTGGCAAATGAAGACCAGCAAAGGGAAAGTTACTACACCATCAACCAAAGCATGGTGCCATGGCCAAACTCAATTTGGTGGGATTTTGACAGCTCTCAGCAAATGATAATTCGGACAAAGTCATAAACTGACCTAAAATAGCTTCCCTCCACATAAACATCACAGCTTTGATGAAATCTGTCAGAAGAAAAAACTACTTGCAACTGTAAAATCTTACTCTCCTTCCTCATATTCCCTTTGTATTTCTTAATATTTCACCCGAGCTTAAAGAATGGAGCGGTGAAGACAGAAAAAGTACCATGCGGTCTCTGCTAACAAATCTAGCATTAACTATCATTTCTCTAAAAGGAGAAATCCAGGTAAATGAATGGGCAATATATTGCTTCCCAAGGAGCAATCTAACAATTGTTTCCATCACCAGAAATACTCTGTGGTACTAAACTTACACTCAATGTGCTTTTATGTAGAAAGGTTGATGTTAATTTGACTTCAAGAAAACCTCAGTTACAACTTTTGATTCCCTACAAGATTAATTATTGTAACTTCTGCAGTTGTGAAAGTCATCTTAACCCAGGGAAAGGAAAAATTGCAAACACTTTTGGAAAGCTGTATTCCTATTTTTTAACTTATTCTGACAGGGAAGCAGCAAAGATTCATGCATATAGGGTTACACTGAACTAAAATGCAAGGGTCTTAAAATTCATCAGTATTAGGGCAAAAAAGGAAAAACTGCTCACTGCTCAACCTCATGTTTTTCAGATGCACTTAGTTCATCACCAAAGACTAACAACTAAGAAAAGTACAACAAAATAGATCTTATAAGGGTGATTAATGAAGTACCCAATTACAAACAGTTAACCAGGAACATCATGAATGAAAACCTGTGAAGTCCTGCCATAAATTTGTACAGAAACTGATGAATGCTGAAAAGCACTCTTCTAAAACCAAGACAGGGAACAGAGCAAATAAAGACTTATCCTGTGACACAGGGACACCACAGTTTCCATAAGTCCTTACACTGACTGTAGGCTCTAGAGGGTCAGACATACCAAAAGCAACACTAGATACAACAGTAAAGCAATGTGCTCCATCTATCTCACTAGATACAAGACTTGACTGTGCAATCAGAAGGGGAATCTACTTGCTTGCGATGAAGCATGAGGTCAGAGGGAAAAAACTCTCAAACAAGGAAAATCTCTCTTCAGAGAAGTACCTCCTCTCCCAAGGATGCCTGGCAGTTTCAAGCAGGCAGAACCCAAACGATCTGCTACTTATGCACAATTGCATAGTGAAAGGCAACCAACCAACACAAGACATCTTCACGGGGAGAGAACACTAAACACAGCACACAGCCCTAGGCAGCACTTGAGGATGAACCCATCTGGATCACTGTGCCATTCAGTGGTAGAAATAACTGTTGTCTCAAGGACACCGTTTAGGTAAGAAGCAAATCTCAATGGAAGAAGAAAAGGTCAAAGGATCTAAGTCAAGAGGAGTGAATTGCTGAATAGGGTCTTAAGGTCATTCTTAGCTGCATGTTTTCCAAACTTTGAAAGGAAAGAAAGGTCACCTTTTCATCATCTCTTGTAGGCTTCAGAAATGAAAGAACACAGGAATCTGAAAAACCCCTCTATAAACACCACCTTTACATTACAAGGCATTCAAACATAATTCAAAGAGCACAAACTAACTTTGTTCTTTTATACAGTATCAACAACCAAAACATTTTTTATCAACACAGTGACACATTCCAGACATTTTCAGCCGGTCTTACATTTAGTCTGTACACTGATGACAGCTTACCAAGATTTTAGCTCATCCCACTGAAAGTAATACTCTTTGATGCTTGTTAGCCATGCTGCTAGGCTCTTTTCCCCATAAATGATTCTAGGCAACAGTAGAAAGTTTACTAACATTTTGTGAGCACCGCAAGCTTGACAAAACTTGCAGACTCCTAGGCATGTCAATACATTGCTCAATCAACCCCACAAATAATACTTTTTAAATATGACTCACCCTCCACATTCAATCATCAGTCCTGTTTAAATTTGAAAAGTGCAAGAAAAAGCACAGCTCAAAACCCCTTTCCCTCTTGATACAGCCTAGGAGATCAAAATAAACCAACATTTGTGCTATATATATTTTCTAAACCAGCTGATGGATTTGTTTCCATTCCCACAGAATTTCAAAGGCTGAAATACTCTAAGACGACATTTCTGGAACAGACCATGCTCCTACATACTACTGTTCTTCTGGGTAATTTTTGAGTGTAAGTCAGGGCTATAGCCTCTACCACTCACACACATAACACTTTCAGAACAAATGCACCATTAAAGGGCAAATGTTTACCCACATAAACTTCTTCTAAACCTTGTCTTAATATTACATTTTAGAACATGCTTTCTTCTAAAGCACCATCATTTGCTACAGTTTTCTGCTACAGATCATTGAGTGAATTTGGTGTAGGCAGATAAATAAAAGCTGGTCAAATTACCAGGGGAATCACCAAATTTCAGCAGTAATGCTGAGCTTCTTAACTTTAACTGAATCCAATTTTCAAGTTGGACTGTTACTAAGAGTTAAACAGCTTTATTTAATTTGCCACTTTCTTTGATTTCTATATAATCACGTTTTTAATTTCTGGTGACATTATCTTTCCATTTGAACTGTGAGCCTACCCCTGGCATGGAAGCACACACCAGAGTCTTGCAGAACATACCCTCTATGGGTGGTCAGCATGCCCACCTTTGCTGCTCAATGCTCACACAATAAAGTTTCTGGGGAAAAAAATCATCCTCACACAGTCAGCCCACTAAGGTATTAAAAAGCTTGCACAGATGTAATCTGTGCACAAGGCTCTCATCTGCACTGAACATGTCATCTGAAAAGAGATGTTTCACACTTGGCTGTAGCTCAGCACAGCTGCTACTGCACACTCATCCCTACAGCAATGATTTTTTCTCTTCAGATTAATGCAAATATTGCAATGGCTTTTGAGGAGCACTCTTGGGAAGAGCAAAACTTCATCTGTGTCTCTGTGAAGACACACTCCAAAAGACACCACCTCAGAACAGCATATTCAGATACTACCCAGGAGGCACCAGCAAAACAAATGGAAGATGGCTACAAGGTCTGAGAAGGCTTTCTTGTCTGAAAGCTTTCCACAGACAAGCACAGCAAATTTGACACAGATTAAAATATACAAGTCAGAACTAGAGAGAAGAAAGACAGGATGGAAATCACAGTTATGTTAAACCTAACAGTTTTAGTTATCATGCCAAACGTCCAAAATTACACTGTTTCTAGAAAATACAATACAATCTTTCTTTCAAAGATATTTAGGGACCAAAAAAACTGAATCACATCAGTAGATGAAATGAATAAAAGATACTGTGTAGGAAGACAAAGCAGTTCTGTGTAGGAGAACAGTGGTTCTGATCCTGTGAAGCACTGGACTTCACTGTCCACACCCATAGTTATCCAGACTCAGAGAAAAGGTGTGTGCCTGGGCTGGTAACAGCCTGGTGAGCTACCTCCCCTGCCCCAGGAAGACAGTCTACCACAGAGTAGTGGCTTTGGCTCAAACATGTGACAACCAGAGAGAGAAATCTCATGGAAGGTGGGGGATCAGGATCACAAGGAAGCATCACAAACCTCATCAAATGTTGATCTGAAAGGGAAAAGCACTGAGGCAGCGCTAGCTTGAAGGACCCTATCAGACTTCTGAAAGTTTTACAGTTTGATTGACATTTAAGCAGTACTTGACAGGCTAACTCAAATAATGGTTTAACAAGCAGAGATGAAAGAAAAGTTGTTAGACTTGTCAGTTAAAGAGGGTATGATTACTGAGAAGGCTACAAAAGGGACCTGGAGTACTGTAAGAATAACATAATACCAGATATACCAATACCCTGTAACACATACATCCATAATACTCTTGTGGCAAACATTTTAGAGTGAATGTTGACTCTGTATGGTCAGCCAGGTTTACAATGACACAACCTAGAACAAAATACACTTCTGCATCATGAATGTCATACAGCAGATGATTAACCATGACTAGAGTCCCAAAACAGGTGTTAAAATGTGAATTGAAAGTGGCAGAAAAAATATTCAGTCTGGTCCTGGACTCAAGAGCACCAACACACTTCAGAAGTGAATACAGATGTATTGATTACCAGAGATGGAAATTACTCTTCCATTAGACTTTGCAGTTACTACGTTGCAGTTACATGCTTTCTGTAAGGATTGTTACACATGAGCCTCTAAGATCCCTCATGAATGTATATGTCTGATTTATGAGACTGAGTCATAGCTTTTGGAATATCTCTCTTTTCAGTTCTGCCATGGCATAAGCAAGAGAAGATATCACAAAACAAAGATTTCCCATGCAGACCTTTTTCCCAGACCAGGATTTTCAAAGACACCTCCTAATTACCTTTCAGTATCTGAGTTCTGATATGATATTCCTGCAACATGAACCCTGAGGCAGAAGCTACCAGAGGTTTTTTTGCATAACAAAACACCTTTTCAAGTAGGGAAAGACTGTCCATGAAAAGAGCTTGCAAAGAAGGATACATTAGAAATTTGAAATACTCTGCCCATAGAATACCAAAACACACTACCTGTACATGTATTTTATAAAAAAGTCTCTCCTACATCACTAAAAGGGGATTCTCAATATCATTGTATCATGTGACAATCTATAGCGAAGTTTGGCTTTCAGCACTTTTTTCCCCCTTTACAGGAAAGCAGAATCTCCACCATGAGTACTGGTATTTTAACTGTCATTCACACACTAATTAGTATATTGCTAGGTCAGTGAAGTGTCCTACCTTGACATGAATATTGCAGAACCATACACATTAAACCAAGTATCACACACAGAACTCCACTTACTAAATAAAGAGTGAAGTCTCACATTTTGTCAAATGCCTTGGAAACCTCAAGGAAAGAGGAAACAAGGCAGGAAGAAAACCACATCTGCATATTCTTTTTGCTAACTACAGCCTCAGTTCCAGTTTAGCCACCTCGCCCTTTGGTTTTGAGACAGGCTTATCAAATCTGTCTAAGCTCTTCCAAGACACGGTGGTCACATGATTAAGCAGGCAGGAAGGCATTTTTTTCCAGCAGTTATCATCTATCAGTTCCAAAATCTAAGGCTGGTTTGTAAGCCCCTCAGAAGTCAGAACTAATTTTTTAATCAAAAAATTACTAATTGGTAGAGCTATCCAACAGAGGAAGTTAGAATACCAACAGAAACTGACATCAGAACAGAAAGTAAGGTTTTAAACAGTCAGCAGCATCAGAAGCACCTACAAAGAACAGGGGTATCCTGCTCAAAGACTAGAGATGCTAAGTCAGAGAATCCAATAGCAAAGACTAAGCATCACCTGAGTAACTAACAAAGTTTTCAACTCCAAGAGCAAACAGAGCTACATGAGCTCAGCATGACAGAACAGTTTCTCTGCCTTTGATTATTAGCAGTAAGGAGTTACTCAAGACATTTTCTTCCAAATTGATGTATGGGATTGTATCACTTTGTCAGAAACAATTCAGAAGTGTGAACTGTGGAAGACAAATAAATACTTTGCTGAAAACTACTGAGTCACTCTGGACTACAAAAGCATGTACCTCTATCTCCAGACACAGGCCAGTTCTGTATCCCCATAACAGCAGGCTCCCTACAACCAGGTCAGCCCCTTGACTCCCTTGTATGGAATCTGGCATACCTTTATGGCATCTGGCAATAAGCAAGTGAGAAGCAAGCTGAGAAACAGAGTTGGGTTGATATACTATCAATGCCTTGCATAGCCAGCAGAATCTTGTTCACATTGAAAATAATAGCACATCTCCCACATTTACATATAACGACCTAGACATATCAAAACCAAATTAACTGCAGTGAAAGGCACAAGATGAACAATACTGTCTGCAATTGTGTGTGCAGACCCATTAGCTTGACACCAAGCATTTGTCTCAAGGAGAATTGGGACCCTTCTCCACCACAGCATTAGTTGCAAAGTATATGCACACAGCTTTGAGCAGCCAGCATTCTGGCACTGTCACGAGGGAAGCTGCAGAGGTAGAACTACTGTTAAGTCAGACTAGGGGTTGAAGCAAGGCATCTACTGGATGAAGGCACACAGAGATCTGGTACTCAGGCTGGAAAATTTATATTTTCTTCATAACTATTCAATCCACTAAAAATTATTAAGGAAAAAGGACACTCCAAACTTGCTGTGAAGTACAAACTTGAACTGTAAAGTCACACTTTGTGACTTCGCTTTGCTCTATTTCACGGGCGGAAGAACAAACACAGGCAGCAAGGACAAATGCTTACAGATGCCCACACAGAATCACAGATTGGTAGGGGCTGGAAGAGACCTCTGGAGATCATCTAGTCCATCCCCCCCTGCTATAACAGGATTACCTACAGAAGACTGCAAAGGAACATACCTAAGCGTGTTTCAAGTATCTCCAGGGAAGGAGATTCCACAACCTCTCTGGGCAGCTTGTTCCTGTGCTCTGTTACCCTCACTGTGAAAATCTTTTTTCTTTTTCTTTAGATGGAACCTCCTATGCTCTAGTTTGTTCCCAGTGCCCCTTGTCCTGTAACTGGGAACTACCCAGTTCTTCTTCTCAAGAAGAGTCTGGTTCCACCCTCCTGACACTTGCCCTTCAGACATTTATAAGCATTTATGACATCTCCCTTCAATCTCCTCCTCTCTACAGACCCATCTCTCTCAGCCCCTCCTCATAAGGCAGATGAATGAAGGAAGGAAGAACACTCTTGCCTGCACAGTGTTGACTAAAATATTAGGAAACTTGTGATTTCCCAATGCTCTTCTCGCAATTCCAAAACACAGTTCAAGGCATGAAGTTAAAACATTTCTCATAAATTCCATAACACTAAACACAAATATCTTAGCTTAATCTTCATGGAACACTCCTGCCACAGAGGATGTTCATCTTGTAATAGGCCTATTAATGCAACATTAAATTAAATGTCCATTACTAAGATCCAGGACTGCATTACCAATAATATTAGCATATTCTTCAATATATCTTACTTTGATTACTCTATATATTAAGTGCTGTGCTGCTGCTAATAGCCCCCTTTTGGGAACAGGCAAAGTTAAAATACAGGAATGTCAGAATCTTTGTTGCACTAATCCAATTAAAAGCAAATACCCAAAGTCACTTGAAGTCTCCAATGTCTGCTATATACTGTATGTTAAAACATTAATGACATGAGTATATGATCTACAATATCTGCCTTGTGCTGTGCTCTGCAGTTCTAGAATCTTGGACAGCTACCACAGTGAGTACATTGATTTTGTTTCTTAAGCAACTACATTCTGGGATGAGGTCAAAGACTATTTCCTTCACTATTTAATCATACAGCACGCACATAAAGAAGTAACTCTGTAAGTACGGCAATGGCAGTGGCCAAAACAACCCCTAAACAAAATAGCAGCAGGCAGTTGCTAAAGAAGGGCCTCAAATGCTGAAAAAAACCTGTCATTTTTGTTTTAATCTGCCTTCAATTCCCTTCTTTTGTTTCCTTCTCTCATATTACATGCCCCTGGTCAACTCTATTGTAAGCCTGTTCTGAAACTCTTGATCTCCAAAGGCCATGCTTTGCTTATGCTGTCATCTGAATGACTGTCTTCATTCCCTTTTGTGCAATTCTCAACTCAGGCTTGTATCCCTCTTGTACAACTTCTGCCCTTTCTGCAGCTAAAGCTTTCATCCAGGAATTAACAAAATCCAATCCGATTTAATGCAATGTCCTTCTCTCCAGCTTATCTTTTTCTCTCTCCTTTTATCTTTATCCAATTCAAAATACAACTACATTGTTTTACATTAACTCAGCAGTTAGAGGACTAGGCAATAAGGCTCTAACTGCACAGTCTGATGCAGGTGTCTTTGCTTTTCTTGACACTAATGCTTGTCTTTCAACCATCTAAGATTCTTCTTCAATGCTTCATCCTCCTTCAAGAACCACTATCCATAAACTAATTCATAAAACAATTAGCTTTTGTTTGAAATCACCATTTGAGAGCAGTCTTTATAAGTCTGACAGGCAGCTGTCTAAAGACCACTACCAATGGATAAAACAGGGCATGGAGACAGGCAGTCATTTAATCATAAATATAACTAACACATATGAAAATCTTACTGGTGGCAAATACACTTCTTTTTGCCACTGCTCTTGGACTGCTAACTCTTCAGGGCAGGCTTGAGTGTCTTGGTGTGTGAGCAGAATCCAGCACTCTGCATCTTCATTCTTCACATGACTTTTACCAGCCACTCAAATGCAATGACAAAGTTAACTCTACAAGTCTATAACTTTGGTAAGCATTCCAGTACAGAAATAAGGGTGTCAGGTATTTTATGGGATGCCACACCCTGTCAGAATATTTCTCAAATGCAACAGTTAACACTATTACTACAAAAATTCCTTCCTAAATGCAGCATCTACAAAACTTCATTAAGCAAAGGCAGCTGACTCAGATGTTCTAGTGAGGGATGCAGTACACTGCAGCAGGGCTGTACCCATGCCCTGAGCAAGAAGCACAGAACATCTATACTGCACTCAAGTCTAGCCTGCTGTTGGCTTTGCACTTCTCTTACTCCCATCACTGCCAGCTACTACATCCTTCCATAGGTAGCAACCATCAAGGATCTGTGTTTTAAGCATCAGAGGAAAACTTCTTGATCAGGAGGAAAAGTAGCACACAGAGCTTTACCACCAGTTAGCTCAGTTTAGGGTGGAGACTTGTGTGCAAGAAACGCATTTAACCCTTTTTAACCCACTGATATGGGTTTTCTGGTTGGAGTAACATTAATATAAAAACAAAAAAAGGATGACTAGAAAAATTTTAATTAATGTAAGACAAAAATTGACATTCAGAAAACCAAAATCCACTAATGGTTTGTTCTGGATAGACCAATACTTGAATCCTAATACTAGATCCAAATGCAACCAGTAGTGCTTTTGAAATATGTCACAAAATGATTGACCTTGAGACTGTCCAAGGGTCTGTAAAGAAGCCTGAAATGAGGAGTGGAATTTTTTTTCTTCTTTTTTAAGTTAAGTGCCCATTTAAGAACTTTTTGAATTCTGTTTTATCTTAAATATGGCCCTCACATCTGAAAAATCCTTAGAGTAACATTCAGAGACACATACACTATGAAGAGACTATTATTTAACTACACAAAAAGATGGCAATGTGTTAGTGCTTATGCTGAATGGCTTATAAACAATAAAAGAAATCAGATAATATTTTTTCAGTTATTTTATTTCTTAGGACAGCAGTCAAGTGGAAAAGGAGGAAGCAGACATCTCTTTCTTCTCATCTGGGATGTAAACAATTGCTTCAAATGCAGTTTTTAAAGTTTTTTGTTTGTAGTAGCACAGGCTTGATTTTTGTCCCTTTAGATGGGGACCTCCTCATACACCATGCTTAGTGATCAAGATTCATATCTCTGTATTTAATACGAATTGTGGTGGCTCTTTTGAAAAGCTGCAGAGATTGGTCTTCATATAAAAAGAACCTGAAAACGCTCCAGTTTGGATAGCAACACGTAAGTTCAATGGCAACGCCAAGTTCACAGGTTGTATTTCAAGCCATTTCCTTCCAATTTCACTTTTCTATTTTTACAAGCACATCCCCCGAACACGAACCCACCGTGCCCGTACTTAAGCCATGAACCAAGATGAAGCTGTGGCGTTCCTGCTCCAGCTGTCGCAAAGGCACGCAACTTTCCCTCCGCGGCTCCCGGAGCCCCGCGGCCACCGCAGCCCGCCCAGGGCACCCGCGGACTCCGGCGCTGGGGAGAAATCACGGCAACCCGGACCATTTTAACAGCGGGAAAGCTGGCGGTGGCCGCGGCCCTGCGGAAAAACGAGCCGCGCGTCTCATCCAGCAACGCGTTAAACAGGCGAAAAAACGCTCGGGGTGGAGGGGTGGTCAGGATAGGACGCGGCACCGCCACCTCTAGCGCATTAAAGGAAGGGATATCTCCCCCAATCTACCTCTCACCTCTCCATCGCTCCCTTATCTCACACACCCCTCTCCGCGCTTACCTGTGGTCGCTCCGCGCCGCTCCGCACCCGCGTGCTAAGCGCCGGCCGCTGCGCCCCACTGACCCCGCCGAGCAGCCGCCGGGGCCTGATGCTCTCCCGCTCCGCGAAGCGGCTCTCGCCCCGCCGACCCTTTGCTGCCGGCCCGGCATCTCCTGAGCAGGGAAGAGGCACCATCACCCGGCTGCGCCCTCGCCCCCGTGCGGGGACTCCGTTTCCACGGGTCTCCGCAGCGGCCCTCGGCACAGCATCGCCCTCCCACTCTCCGCCACGGGGCCGCGACTCACCTGGTGCCGCGGGCAGGGCGCAGAGAGCCAAGGAGAGGAGGCAGGCGGCGGCCCGCATGGCTGCCTCCTCCCCGCTGCCCCGCNCGTAGCCGCTCTGCCTGCCGCCGCCGTGTGCCGCTAGCTCCTAGTCCGCAACAGCGGCAGGGGTGGCGGGGGGGAAGAATGGGGGTGCTGCGGGGCCTCGGCTGCAGCGGGGCCGGGCTGCCGAGCTCCGCCCCGCCGAGCCCCCTGCGCGGGAAGGAGATGGCGAGAGCCGGCGAAGCTCGCCGCAGAGCCCGCTCGGAAGTGCTGGGAAATGTAGTCGTTCGTCACGGCGTGAGGGAGGGGTACTAGTGAGGAGGGGAAGCCCCGGAACCCCCGCAGCCGCTCCCGCATTGCCTGGGGCAGGGGAGCCCCAGGAACAGCCAAACACGTTCGCTGTCTGCCTGCTCCGAGTGGGGCCCTCAGATGAGGGGCGGCCGGAACGATTTCCCGCTCTCGCGCCCCCCCATCGCCCTGTGCAGGGCTTCTGCCGCCAAACCTCTCCCCTCCCTGACGTGAGCCCTGTGACAGCGGATCTCCTTCTCCACGACCTTTTTTCCTCTTTTCTTAAATTTCCACTCGCTCCCGGCTTTTTGCACCAGGCTGACACTGAAGAATTGTCGAAAAAGATTCTGTCGCAGTGTAATTCAGTCTAAATTACAACACTCTAAGAGGCAAAAGGAAGGCTGAAGCAAGAGGCAGTAGTGTCTGAGGGTCCCCACGATGTCTGCTCCCCCCCACTCCAGAATTAGGCTTCCTCAGCAGAAGGTTGGCTGCATCTGCAAGCCGTCATCACGCCCAGCTACGGAGCAGCCATGGGCAGCAGTGCTGCAGGCAGTATGCTCTCACCTTTGTATCCACCTTTGCCTTTGAAATCGGAACTAGTGGCCATGGTCTGAGGCGCACCTTCCGCCCACATTTTCCAAAGCGGCAATAGGAAGGATTAGCATGGCACATGCTACCGGTGTGAGTTGCATCAGAGAAAGAGCACAGAGGCTGGTGCAGCTCACTACTGACCCAGTCAAAAGAACAGGAGGTCAACCTACTCACTGCAGGGTTTATACCAGTGTAAGCACCTAATACTGATGAGGTGGCACGGTAGTAAACGGTGCTACAAGCTGCTTTAAGCCAATAACTACAAGTGCAAAGTTTTATCCGGTCTGTTGGCTAGGGGGATATGGAGAGATATGAAGAGAGCAGCTTCACAAACACAGCACCTGTTTAGCATGCTGAGCCTGTTGTGGACAAACCCTTCAGTAATTTTAAGAGTAATTTGTGAACATCAGCTAACTGATGCAAAGAAACTACTCGCATTTCAAAAGTACATGAGCTGGAAGGAATCAGACAAAACAGAGTTGAAGAAGTTTTTATGTTATGCTCCTTGAAAACCTCTCTTGTTTATAGCCTTTGTTCCTTTTAATTTTGCCCAGAAAAACAATAATAAATACCAAACTTTAGCTTAAAAGACAAGGCTTAAATAAATAGCAGAAATTTTCTGTATCATATTAAAAGATCTAAATCATGATGAAAGAAACACTGATCTGCAAGTCTGACGTTTCCATTGTATGTATTGACTAAAAATGGATGATTCAACAGTCTTAATCCCACAGGGAAATAGCATTTTAATTTATGGATGTCTTCTCTAAGTTTGTTTGGGAAATCAAAGAACGTTGATATTCACTTCCTAATTCTATTTCACTGCAAGATCCTCAACATTGCTCAGGACTGTGGCAGATGGCTCACTTCTGAGCATTGAGCTCTTTCACTTTAGGGAACATATTTTTTTTCTTCCAGCAGATCATAGAAATCTGACGCTGGAATGGACCAATAAAGATCATCAAGTCTAAAATGCTGTTCCTTGCAGAACTGCCTAAAACTATGTCATATGACCTTGCATTTCATACAGATCCCTCTGGCATTCTGGCAGGCTTTGTTCTGTGGCTGCTTTCCTGAAAAGTCTGTTCCAGTGGCCAATAAACCCCTCAGTGAAGGATGTTTTCCTAATACCCAATCTGAAACTTCCCCTGACAGAACTTTGTTCCATTTCTGGTTTCCTATCACTGGTCACCAGAGAGAGAAGCTGGAGATGACTGCTGCTGAGGTCACCCCTCAGCCTTTCCATCTCTAAGCTCGGCAAACTGAGTGACCTCAGCCACTCCTTATGTCCCTCAAGACCTTTCACCATCTTCATACTCTTCTTATGTTGACGTGCCAAACAAATAATCGTTGCAAAATTGTTTGAAAACAAAGGCTGCTGGCTTTCACTGTCTCTAAGACACATATCAACAGGCACCATAGATTTAGAGCCAGGGCTTTTAATTTAGGCACGTGACACATTTGTTTACTCAGACTTTATTATGGCTTAAGGCGAAAGTAGCCTCTATGTGATTAAACATTCAGTTCACAGCTCCTGAATAACAGGCAAATTCCCAGAATTCTGATGCTGGACTTTACTGTCTCTAAAAGGCATACCAAATGGCTTTTACTTTAGGCAGGTGACTCATTTGTTTGTTCAGAGTCTGTTAAGGCTTATATGGGATGAAACATATAGTCTGCAGGTCCTGAATGAAAGACCAAACCCCATAATTCTGCAGCTGGCCTTCACTGTCTCTAAGAGGCATATCAAATGGCAGCAGAGACTTGGAGCCAGGACTTTTCCTTTAGCCATACAAATCCCCTTGGTAGCCCATTCTAATCTCATATGAAGCCAGCTATTAGCCCATTCAAAGCCTATTGGTAGCCAGTACAAAGCCCATACAAAGCCCATTGGTAGCCGATATAAATCTCATACAAAGTCCATTGGTAGCCCAAACAAGGCACATACAAAGCCCATTTGTAGACATTGCAAAGCCCATAACATCCAATTTGCAACTTATACAAAGTCCATATAAAGGCCATTGCTAGTGCATAGAAAGCTCATCCATTGGTAGCATATACAGAGCCCATACGAAGCCCATTGGTAGCCCATACAAAGCTCATAAAAACCCTACTGACATTCCTTACAAAGCTCAAACAAAGCCCAATATTATCCCATATTAAGCCCGTTAGTAGCCTATAAAAAGCCTATACAAAGCCCACAGGTAGCCAATACAAACCCAATACAAAGCCCATAGATAACCCATACAAAGCTCCTACAAAGCCAATTGGTAGTCGATGGAAAGCCCATATATAACCCATTGGTAGCCTATACAAAGCCCACCCCAAGCCCAATGGTAGCCCAAAGAAAGGACATACAATGGCCATTGGTACCTCATAAAAAGCCCATTAAAAGCCCGTAGGTAGCCAATACAAAGCCCAAAAAAAGCTCATTTGTAGCCCATACAAAGCCAATTGGTAGCCCATACAAATGTAATTCCAAGCCCCTTTATAGCCTGTAGAAGTCCCAAAGAAAGCCAATTGGTAGTCTATACAAAGGCCATTAGTAGCTCATACAAAGCCCAAACAATGCCCATTGGTAGCCCAAAAAAAGCCCATACAAAGCCCATTGATAGCCCGTACAAAGCTAATACAACGCTAATTGGTAGCCCATATAAATCTAATACCAAGCCCATTTCTGGGTCATTCAAAGCCCTTTGGTAGCCTATATGAAGCTCATAGAAAGCCTGTTGGTAGCCCATTCAAAGCCAACTTGTAGTACATAAAATGACAATTGGTAGCCCATACAAAGCCCAAACAAAGCCCATTGATAGTGTATACAAAGCCCATTGGTAGCCAAAACAAAGACCAAACAAAGCTCATTGGTAGCCCATATAAAGCTCACACAAATCGCATTCATAGTATATACAAAGCACAAACATAGACAATTGGTAGCTCATAAAAAGGCAATACAAAGTCCATTGGCAGACCATAGAAAGCCTAATAAATGCTCATTGGTACATCATACAAAGCTCATACAAAGCCGATTGATAGCCCATACAAAGCCCAAACAAAGCCCATTGGTAGCTCATACCAATTCCATAGAAAATCTGTTGGTAACTCATACAAACCCCATTGGTAGCCCATACAAAAACCATACAAAGCCAACTGGTAGACAATACAAAGCAAAACAAAATCCATTGGTGCTTACAGAAAGCAATACAAATACTCTACAAAGCACATACCCCTTTGGTAGCCCATACGAAGCTCATTGGTAGTCTATACAAAGCCCATTGGTACTCATATAAAGCACATACAAACCCCATTCGTAGCCCATTGGTAACACAAACAAAGCCCTTTGGTAGCCCAAACAAAGCCCATTGGTATCTTGTACAAAGTCCATACAAAGCGCACACAAAGCCCATTGATAGCCTATACAAATACCAAATAAATCCCATTTGTAGCCTGCACAAAACTCATACAAAGCCATATGATAGGCCATACAAAGCCCAAACAAAGCCCATTGGTAGCTCATACCAAGCCCATAGAAAATCCATTGGTAGCTCATGCAAAGCCCACTGGTAGCCCATACAAAATCCATACCAAGACAACTGGTAGCCAATACAAAGCCCATACAAAGCCCATTTGTAGCCTATACAAACCCCAGTGGTAGTGCAAACAAAGGACATACAATACCCATTGGTAGCTCATACAAAGCCCATACAAAGCCCAGTGGTAGCACATACAAAGCTCAATCAAAGCTCACTAGTAGCCTAGACAAAACCCAAACAAAGTCCATTTCTAGCCCATATAAAGCACAAAGCCCATTCACAGCATATACAAAGCTCACACAAATACCGTTGATACACCATTCAAACCCAACTGTTAGCTCATACAAATCCCATTGGTAGCATATACAAAGCCCACAAAATGCCTACTGGTAGCTCAATCAAAGCCCATAAAAAGCCCATTGGTAGACTGCACAAAGCCTGTTCAAAGCCCACTGATAGCCAATACAAATCCTATACAAACCCCACTTTTAGAACATACAAAGCTCATTTAAAGCCTATTGGTAACTCGTGCAAAGTCCATTGGTAGCCCTTACAAAGCCCAAACAAATCCCACTGATACCTCATAAATGCCCATTGGTAGCCTATAAAAATCCCATACAAAGCTCACTGGTATCCCATACAAAGACCAAACAAAGCCCATTAGTAGCTCTTACCAAGCCCATAGAAAATCCATTGGTAGCCCATGCAAAGACCATTGTTACCCCATACAAAAACCATACCAAGGCAACTGGTAGCCAATATAAAACCCATACAAAGCCCATTGGTACCCATACAAAGCACATACAAACCCTGTTGTTAGCCCGTTGGTAGCTCATACAAAGCCCTTTTGTAGTCTATACAAAGCTCGGTTGTAGCCTATACAAAGCCCATTCGTAGATTGTCAAAAGCCCATGCAAAGCTCACTGGTAGCCATTATAAAACCCATAGAAAGCCTATTTATAGGCCGTACAAAGCCTATTGGTAGCCCATACAAAGACAGTACAAAGCCCATTGGTAGACATTACAAAGCCCAAACAAATCCCATTAGTATCCCATACAAAACTTACACGGAGCCTGTTAGTAGCACACTCAAAACCAATTTGTAGTCAATACAAAGCCCATAGGTAGCCCATACAAAGCCCATGGGTAGATTATACAAAGCCCATTCAAAGTCCACTGGTAGCCAATACAAATCCTATACAAACCCCATTTTTAGAACATACAAAGCTCATATAAAGCCTATTGGTAATCCATGCAATGCCCATTGGTAGCCCTTACAAAGCTCAAATAAATCCCATTGGTAGCCCATACAACACACACAAAGCCCGCATACAAAACCCATACGGAGCCTGTTGGTAACACATTCAAAGCCAATTTGTAACCCATATGAAGCCCATACAGAGCCAATACACAGCCCATAGGTAGCCAATAGGAAGACAATACAAAGCCAATTTTTAGCACATACAAATCTCATATAAAGCCTATTGTTAACCCATGCAAATGCTAATAGTATCCCATAAAAAGCCCATTGGTACCCTATGCAACGAACATACAAAGCCCATTGGTACCTCATACAAAGCCCAAACAAAGCCCATTGTCAGCCCATACAAAGCCCAAACAAAGCCCATTGGTAGCCCATAAAATGCACATAAAAAGCCTACTGGATGTCAATACAAAGCCCAAACAAACCAAATGGTACCTCATAAAAAGGCCATGCAAAGCCCATTGGGAGCCCATCCAAAGCCCGAACAAAGCTCGTTGTTAGCTAGTACCAAGTCTATCCAAAGTCCATTTGTAGCCCATGCAAAGCCCATTGGTAGCCTGTACAAGGACCATATAGGGCTAACTGGTAGCCAATGCAAAAGCTGTACAAAGCCCATTCTTAGCCAATACAAAGCTCATACAAAGCCCATTGGTAGCCTATACAGATCCCTTACAAATCCTGGTAGCCTAAACAAACCCAAACAGTGCCAACTGGTAGTTTGTACAAAGCCCGTACAAATGCATTGGTAGCCCAGACAAAGCAGAAACAAAGCCCATTTGTAGCATATACAAAGCCCACACAGACCTGGTTCATTGGCCATTCTAAGTCTGTTAGTAGCCCATACAAAGCCTATTGGTAGTTCATATAAAGCGCACACAAAGCTCATTGGTGGCCACTACAAAGCCCAAAGAAAGCCCATTTGTAGCACATAGAAAGCCCATTAGTAGCCCACACAAAGCTCATACAGAGCCCGTTCATAGCCCATTCCAAGCCAATTGGTAGCCCATACAAAGTCCATTGGTAACCCATACAAATCTCATCAAAAACATGTTATTAGCCCTCACATATCACATTGGTTGCCTATACAAAGCCCACTGGTAGCCTAAACAAAGCACTTACAATGCCCCTTGGTACCTCATACAAAGCACGTACAAAGCTCATTGGTAGATCATGCAAAGCCCAAACAAAGTGCATTTGTAGCCCATACCAAGCCAATTGGTAGCCCATACAAATCTAATATAAAGCCCATTGGTAGCCCACACCAAGACCACCCAAGTCCATTGGTAGCCCATGCAAACCCATTGGTTGCATATTCAAGGCCAATTGGTAGCCCATACAAAAACCACACAGAACCAACTGGTAGCGAATTCAAAGCCCATTCTTAGCCCAATCAAACTCATACAAAGCCCATTGGTAGCCCATACAAAGACCATACAAAGCCCATTGGCAGCCCAAACATAACTCATACAAGGCCATTTGGTAGCCTATACAAAATCCAAACAATTCCCATTGGTAGCACAAACAAAGGCCATACAAACCTCATTGGTAGCCCATACATAAGCCTGATGAAAATCCATGGTAGCTTATACAAAGCCCAAAGAAAGCCCATTGGGAGCTCATACAAAGTCCATACAAATCCCAAATAACACCCAATGGTAGATCACACAAAGCTCAAAAAAAGCCCAAACAATGCTCATTGGTAGATCATGCAAAGCCCAAGGAAAGTATTGCGAGCTTATACCAAGCACATACAAAATCCATTGGTGGCACATGCAAAGCCCATTGGTAGCCCATAGAAAACCTAATCAATGCCCATTGGTACCTCATACAAAGCTCATACAAAGGCCATTGGTAGCCCAGACAAAGCCCAAACAAATTCCATTGGTAGCCCATAAAAAGCCCACTGGTAGGCCATACAAAGCCCAAACAAAGCCCATGGGTAGCTCATACAAAGCCTGTACAAAGCCCATTGGTAACCCATACAAAGCCCAAATAAATCCGACTGGCAGCCCAAACAAATCCAAACAATGCCAACAGGTAGCTCATACAAAGCCCATTATTAGTGCAAA
>VZRI01001186.1:0-15142 GCA_013397515.1 Upupa epops
TCCAGAGCAGGAGACTCTACACCTCTCTGGCCTGGGCTCTGGTATCCTCACTGGGAAAAAGGTTTTCCTGTGTTCCAGTTAGTGCCCACTGCCTCTTGTCCTATCACTGGGAACCACTGAGAAAAGCCTGGCCCCATCAACCTGACACTCATCTTTTATATACCGATGGGATATCCCCTCAGTCTCCTTTCCAGGCTGAACAGCCCCAGCTCTCTCAGCCTCTCCTTATAAGGCAGATGCTCCAGCCCCTAATCATCTCAGTGCTTCTGCAGTGGACTCTCTCCTGTAGCTCCCTGTTCCTCTTGAACTAGGGATCCCAGAACTGGACCCAGTATTCCAAGTGTGGCCTCACCAAAGAGACCTGTGACATCCCTGAGAGGCAGGAGAACCTTCTTTGACCTGAACATACTCTTTTTAATGCAACCCAAGAGACTATTTGCCTTCTTGTCCACAAGGGCCTGTTGCTGGCTCCTGGTCAGCTGGTAGTCTACCAGCACCTGCAGGTCCTTTTCCTCAGAGCTGCCCTCCAGCAGATCAGTCCCCAGCCTGTAGGAATCCATGGGCAGAGAGTGGAGGGATTCCTTTATTACAGGTTTGCACAAAGCTCAGAAGAATCAGCCTTCACAGTGCTCTGTGCCTTGCATTAGGTTTTGAAGCCCAAAGATGACTCATAACTTGAAGTGAACTGAAGTATGGAGGAAAAAGCATCCCCTGGGGATACCTAAAACCCTCCCCTAGACTATGGGACAGGTCATCAGAGCAAAACCTTGACTCATGACTCCACATCTTTAAGCACCAGGAAAAGCTGTTCCTGCAAGGCTGCTCCACCATCAATGCAGCATCAAAAAGAAAAATGTTTCAGAATCATTAGCTCTGCTCTATCAGTCTAAATGTGCTTTCCATTACTTGTAACCTTGTTACTCGAATTGCCAAAGCCATTAGGGCTCTGCGTGGTCTTAAAGACAAAGAACGGCTCTGCAATTGCCTGCTCCCAAATTGAGTTAAACTCCTGTAATAAATTAAAGTGAAGGCTACTTTCTCCAGTGACTCTCTAGGTACATTTAATTCCCTGCACCTCTGCCTAGGGGAGGAGAAACTCAATTAAAACCAAATCCTTCTTCTGTTTTAATTGCTGGGCTAATGAAACTGCTGTCACCTGTAGTGCCCTGTGTGGGTGCTGCTGTCTTGGCTTGGTGAGTTATGACAGGAGATGTGAACACCAGCTGATGGTGGTGAACATGGAAATGGGTAAAAATAGTGTAATTCTCTGGAAATCCACCTACTACAGGGCAGGTTGGATTCAGAGCTGTGGCTTTTGCTGCTGATCTACTCTCGTTTTTGAATCATTAGGGATCGGAAGGGACCTTGAAAGATCAAGTCCAATCCCCCTGCCACAGCAGGATCACCTAGACCAAATTGCACAGGAATATGAGGTCATCCCTCAGACTCCTCTGCTACAAGCTAAAGAGACCCAGCTCCCTCAGCCTTTCCTCATAAGGGAGCTGTTCTACTTTCTTCATCATCCTCATTGCTCAATGCTGGAAACCCTCCAGCAGCTCTGTGTCCTTCTGGAACTGAGGGGCCCAGAACTGAACATAATACTCCAGATGTAGCCTCACTAGTGCGGAGTAGAGGGGGAGAAGAACCTCTCTGTCTGCTAACCATCCCCCTTCTGATCCACCCCAGAATGCCGCNTCTCTAGACTGTTCAGGTCTCGCTGAATGGAAGCACAGTCTGCTGGTGTGTCAGCGACACCACCCAGCTTTTTGTCATCAGCAAACTTGCTGACAGTGCACCCTAATCCTTCATCCAGAGCCCCATCCAACCTGGCCTTGAACATTTCCAGGAATGGAGCAGCCACGACCCCCCTGGGCAACCTATTCCAGTGCCACAGCACACTTACAGGGGGGAAAATTCCTCCCTAGATCTAATCTTTTAGCTTGAACATTCCTCCTTGTTCTGTCACAGCCCTATCACTTCTAAAAAGTCCCCCTCCAGCTACAACAACTACAGTTGTTTCTGCTTTTGCAGCTGGTGTGGGTATTGCAACCAAGTAGTATGTGGTTTATTTAGATTCTCTGGAAAAAAATGCACACCTGAGTCTCAGCCTTAGGAGCTTCTCAGTGCAGAGACCAAGCAGTTCCAGTTGTGCCTGAGGGTTGTGGGCAAGACAGACATCATCTGAACATCATTAGGCAACGGCAGATGTTCCACCAGTTAAAGTTTTTAGAAACCAAAATAACAAGAGGGAGCAGTTGCCACAACTGTGGTTGGAATGCAGCAAAATTAGGACCAGACAGCTTGTCTGGGAGGATATAGGGTGGGGAAAAGAGAAGGATCATGATGGACAAGCGTAAGTGGAAAAATTGAGAGAATCACAGAATTGCAGGGGTTGGACCTCTGGAGATATCTGGTGCAACCCACCCACCAAACAAATCTTTCAGCAAGTGGCTGCTGTGTTTGCTGGTCTGGATAACCCTGGTCTGGAACATCCCAGAAGAACTTGCTCCAGACTCTTCTGTGGAGGGTCTCACCACCCAGTCTGTGCATGCTGGAGCACTTGGGATTCACCAGTACTGAGTAGACTTGGATCACTGGTCCCAGTGACTCCAGCCACTCCTATGGCAGAAGACACTGAAGTCCTGATTTCTATGTCAAGAGCCAGTCTCAGGATGTCAGCTTCTGCAGGACGCCTGCTCAGACACAGCACTGAGATGATTCCTCCAGCACTTGGACACCAGGAAAAGCAGAACAAAGCCAGGGCGGTCACACTGACCCCATTCTTCCTGCCCATGTTCTTACATAAGTAAAATACATTCCTAAAAAGCTGATTTAAGCCTCCAGCAGGATGGAACCAGAAGCATCTCCCGTAAGTGCATTTTCTGTTTCTTTCTTGTATTGCTGCTTGAGAAACCTGGAGAGGTTCTGTTTTCTGCTTTGAAAATTATCCAGCAGCTTGTAGTTGTCAGTGCTGCAGCAGCTTTGGATTAATTTCTTAGCTCAGACCATGTTGCGTTCATCAGTGCTCTGCTATGACTCCTGAAGGTTTTTTCCAACCTAGATGATTCTATGATGGGGACATGAATGTCAATTCCAGCGTGATACAGAGCAGAGAAGATACATCACAGGGACAAGAGGTGACTTGGTGAGCTGGAAGAGACCCAGAAATGGAAATTTTGGGCCTGGCTTGTCCTGATGTGGGTGCAGGGTGAGGTGTTTCAGAGTCTTGCTGGGTTCCTACTTGTGCTCTTACACAATTAGAAGAAGTTCCTAAAAGTCTGATTTAAGCCTCCAGGAAGATGAGAACAGGAGAAGCAGCTCCTGTTCTACGAGAAGAGAGGTGGGCAGCTTTGGTTTCTTCTCAAATCATATTTTCAGAACTGCTTATGGCTAATTTCCTCCAAAACACAGATCAGGAAAAAAAAAGGCTCAATTCCAGAAATATCTTTTTTCTGGCTCTCTCTCGTGACAGATCTCTGCTGTCTGTGGCTGCTTTCTCTCTCTGCAGTACTCACCAAAAAAAACCACAAGAGAGGAAAAAAACATTTCTATCCAACCCAACCGAAATGTTCTTTTCTTTTCAGCTGTCTGGGATTGCCTGGAATGGGTACTTGAGCAATTTTAGACAGGGGAACACACCAGGTATGTCCACAGTTTCACCCCTTATAGCTGCACCTCACAGGCATACTCAGCACCCCACTACAAGCCTGGCATGCTTTGTTTGATGGGCTTAGGATGGAGAGGCATCCTTTTCCCAGGGTGTTCATGGGGAAGGGGCCAACCCTACAAACTGCAGATTTACTATGGGGTATGTCCTCTTTGAGATGTGTAGCACAACCAGGAAACAACAGCTTCATCTTCTCATTACTCAGTGGCTGCAGGTGTCTTGGGCAATGTTAAGGAACAAGTCCTCAAGGAAATCAAGGCGGCAGGGACCATGGGCAGGGAACTAATCTGTGGGAGATGAGCTCTTCAGTGATAGCTGTTTCCCAGTTCAGTTGTTTTTTGCCAGGTGAAACCCTTGTAATGTTCTTGTGTACGAGATTTTTTTTCTGAAAATCAGTCTCCAAAAGTAGGAAGCTCCATCATTTCCTGAAATCTGTACTAGTAGTAGTAGTGTCTAAACACTGACACCAGCCCACAGTCCTGGGGAGCAGCAGGAGAAATCAACTCCAGCTACCTTGTTGCAGCTATTTCACTACCTCTAATGTTGATTCAAGAGTTGATTCTGGGGTCTACATACCCTTGCCTTGAATGAGACCTTGAGCAACCTCATCTGGTGGAAGGTGTTTGGAACTAGATGAGTTTTAAGGTCCCTTCCAACCCGAACCATTTGATGATTCTACAATCAATGGTTTTATATTTTCCACTTGCAAATGCCTTTTACAAGAATCCATGGTTGGATGCTCTAGAGTTGGCACAGAGAGGGGTCAGTGTCCTACCAGAAGCAGTGAGATGTTCAGCATTTAATTTCTGGGAACAGTTCCACCAGCATAAAGGTGCTCCTGGCAGTTTTTGCTTCACTGAGAACTGAGATGTCACTTTCTCAGTGGTCACCTGGGTGAAACTAAAGCAGCTCACAGTGAGGTGTGGTGGTGGCTTTTCCATAATTTAGAGCAGAAACCTCCTCAAAAGCTTGCAGTGCTGCCAGGAAGAGGTGGGAAGTTCTGTCAGACAAAGCTGTTCTCATTTACTTTCAAGTTTCAACATGTCAGACTAAGGAAACCAGAATTATTTGTGTTATATGTAGTCTGCTGATGACAGCTGTCTCAGTGCCATCAGCAAAGACCAAGGAGTACAGGACATAAAATGCTCACCAGAAAGTGGCAGAGATTCAAATGTATGGGAAAAAACTCCATGATACGGTGTTTGCCTTTTCCACATGGATTGGAACAACTCTTTGAACCCTTTCACTTTTCTTTTGCTCCCAGGCAGCCACTTTTCAAACACCACCTCAGCGGTGGTAACCGCAACAACTGCTGCCACCTTGCTGGATGCCACCAATTCAAGTGACTACCCGTATGAGTACTTGGACGAGGAGGATTACGCACAGTATGCTCTCTGCACCAAAGAAGAGGTGCTTTCCTTTAGCAAGGTGTTCTTGCCATCCTTTTACACTGTGGTCTTCCTGGTTGGGTTGGCTGGGAATGTTCTCCTGTTTATTGTCCTTATTATGTTCGTCAAAAAGAAGAAGATGACTGAGGTCTACTTGCTGAACCTGGTGGTTTCAGACTTCTTCTTGCTACTAACCCTTCCTTTTTGGTCTTTGTACATTTCTCAGTGGATGACCTGGGACATACTGTGCCCAATCCTAAATGCCATGTACACCATGAATTTCTACAGTGGTATCTTTTTTGTGAGCTGCATGAGTCTGGATATGTATCTGCAGATAGTTCATGCTCGCTGTCCTTGTAGCAATACGACACGGACAAAGTCCATTGTCATCTTGTTACTGCTATGGGTCCTTTCCATACTTCTCTCCATTCCTGATGGCCTCTTCAGCAGCACAAGGCAAATGCACAACAACACCATCCTGTGCACCCATGATTATGGTCAGAGACACTTATTTTGGAAAGTTGTGTTTCGGGTCACTCAAAACATCCTGGGTTTCCTTTTTCCCTTCCTCTTCATGCTGTTTTGCTATTCCCGCATAGTATGTGTCCTCAACATGTCTCAGATGCCGGGCTTAAGGAGAGCATTCTGCTTGGTATTTACTCTGGTGGGTGTCTTCTTTGTTCTGTGGTCCCCTTACAACATCGTCCTCATCCTTCACTCCCTTCAGGATGTTGGTGTGATCAGGAGCTGTGAAAGCAGCAGGCAACTGGACTATGCCATGCAGATCACGGAAAGTTTGTCCTTTGTCCATTGCTGTCTCAACCCCTTGCTCTATGCTTTTGTGAAAAAGCGATTCAGATTATATTTATGGGCCATTTGCAGGAGAAGAGCTTTCTTTGACATCCAGCCCTTGGAGTCCAGCAAGTCTTGCAATAGATACACAGCTGAGATAGAAATGTTGAGTATCACAAATGCATGAGAATTAATGGTTCTGTCTATAACTATGTTATGGTTATGCCCTCTGTGCTGTATTTTACTGGTCCTGGCCATGTGATGGAGTCAGTGGGCCATGCTGGGATTGGAAAACTACACATGGGGTTTGTTTCTATTGTAACTGGAACTATTATAAAAGGATTGTCCTTGGTTTATGCTCGTGGAGGAAGTCCAGCTCATGTCTGAAATATGTAAGGCGCTAGTGGCTGAAGGAGCAGCTTATCTACATATTGTGCCCTAAAACTGTAAATGAACCTAGTGCAGAACTTCTCCCTAGATGTGTCCCTTTGTCTAGCAGGAGAAGCAATGTGAGGAATTTGGCACATCTAAACTGGGCTGTCTGACCAGTGATGGGTTTCTCTGTGCCACACTCATGTCTGCAGAGCAGGAAATTCTTTTTAAGGGACAGCTCCTTTGTTAGAGAACAGTTAAATCATCAACCGATCTGACAACAGTTCAAACCAATAGCAGCAAGTGAGAAAGAGAAAAAAATGAATGAGCTCAGCGGAACAGTGGTGGGGTGTTTGCCTCATGGGCCACTGCAGCAAGATAAAAAAGATCCACAGGTATTGTCATTAACATAAATACTGGCTTTGCAAAACCACAGTGAGAGTTTGGCCTAGAGCAGAAGAGATGCTACCAATCCTTATTACCTAGTTTAAGTTGAAAGATTCAAGTTATTATTTATCAATTTAAACCAGTGATTTAACAAAGTTAGAACAGTAAATTCAACTTTTTAGCAAGAGGAATGGTGAGCTACACCTCAGCTTGTTAACTGCACAGTGTTCAGACAAAGCTGTCAAGACAGCCTCCCAATTAAAGGACTGGATACGCACAGTTAATGTTTCATCATGCGGCTGTGCAGTTATCCAGAGTGGTGAGTGCCTCAGCCTGTCTCTCAGGAAGATGATGGAGACATCACCTGCATAAGATATGACCAGTTGAGTTATCTACTCATGATAGTAGCAGATTGAGAGGTTGAGGAGCATCAAGGAGTGGGAGATTGATTAGTGGAGCTGCTCCCTGAGGGAATGACAGCAGATTGAGGTTCCACATAAATCACACAAATCAGAGGACCCTCTCCTCTGCTGTCACAAGGAAATAGGAAGGGATCTCAAAGAATAGAGGAATGGAAAAAGGTCCCTGCTTCCACAGGCAGGGGTATCTCCTCCCAGACTCCCCCACCATCCCAATACATCTTGCAGAAGAGGTATGAGTTTCTGCAGGAAGAGTTGGCAGATGGAGGGGAGAATGTCTTACTGAGGCCTGAACTGACAGGCAGACAGACGTGCCAGAGACCAACCATCACAACTGGCACTAAAAAGATAAGTAGATGGGTCATTATGTGATGCTGGGATTGTCTTAATGAAGCGTCAGTGCATTGCATGCAATCAGTCACTGACTGAGGATCTGTTCCAGTAGGAGTCTCTCAGCCTCAAGGCAGACTTTCCTTGACAAGGGTTCCTATCCAAGGGCAAATGATGCTGTACAGCCAGCTGCTGTACAGGACAGTTCCAAAGGCCTTGGGCTGCCCACTACACATGGGGGTAAAACGAGTGTCTCACAGTCATTCCTGCAGACCAAATCTACCTTGAGCTTATTGCTCAAGTTAGCCCTTGGCTATTGTGCCATTATCCGCTTTCCTTCAATGTGCATTGAGCAGGACGCAGTCCACACCCAGAGGCATCCCTGTTGCATCATTAGCTCAGAAGCAGATTACAGGGGATAAGGGTCATGTTGATGAGGCTGGGTGAAGCTCACCACCCAAGGTACTTTCCAGCCTGGAAAACTCTTGAGCCTGGGAGTTGCCTGGAATTACACAAATGCAATTAAAAATTAGTAGAAAACATCAATCACTGTAATGTTCTTGCTCGGCAAGATTCTCGGCTGAGAAGGGCTTTGGGTTGGTAGATTTGTTTTCACTGCAGTTATTTTTCATCCCAACACCACTGCAGCCTGTTTCCAGAATGGCAAAACTGTGAGTGTTCCTTTAAAACAAACAGAAAGGGAAAAAAAGTTTGGAAGAAATATTTAGCTGATGCTCTGCTGTGGCCTTCACTGCAGGGGTCAGATCACTGGGAGGGAATGTGGAAAGGGGGAGCAGCTGGGAATCAAAACCAAAGGTGAAGATTGTGATCCCATATGCAGGAGGACTCATGGGACTGTGCAAATCCCATGGCTGGATGCTCATGGGAAGGGCAATGTTGGGGGAAGAGAGGTGTGTGTCGTGTATGAAAGAGTCCGATTGTGTGTAATGAACCTAATCCTGTGGCGGGTCACAGCAGCCTGTCTGGTCCCCTTGTTGTACAATTTACACAACAACGTGACTCTGCTGTTTTCTTCTTTCCTACATGTGGATGCTGTCAAATTATGGCAGGGCAGAAGCCAAAAGCCACCCGCCTCAAAGTAGCTAGGTATGTCCAACTTGATTACCACATATATTCCACCTTAAAAATCTTTCCCTGACTGTCACAGAGACTCACTGAATGTGTCCATGGGGGAAAGGCAAACATCGACTGCCAATGAGGACAGATACTGTCAGATGTGGGGCTGCTTATCTGCTGCTGAATGGGAATAAAAGCACATTCGTGCCTTGTCCCAGCTCCAGTGCCAGCTGCCAGGCAGGAGCACAGCTCTCATGGTGCCCTGGGTGATCCTCCTCTGTACCGTGACAGCATTGCTGCTTGGTGGGCTTCACCTCCTGGGTGTGTTTCGGAGACGGAGACCCAATGAGCCACCTCTGGACAAAGGTACCTTTCCCTGGCTGGGTCACCTGCTGGATTTCAGAAAGGACAGCTCAGAGTTCCTGAAAAAGATGCAGAGGAAACATGGGGATATTTTCACGGTGCTGCTTGGTGGCTACTACTTCACCTATGTGATGGACCCTTTCTGCTTTGGAGCCATCGTGAAGGAATCACGGTCCAAACTAGACTTTCGGACTTTTGCGACTAAACTGGTCCTGCGGGTTTTTGGTTATGAGCCCAATGAAGCCAGTCAGAGCATTGTTCATGCATCGAGCATAAAGCATCTGATGGGAGATGGTCTCACTGTCATGGTGCAGGCCACCATGGAGAGCTTTCACAAGCTGATACATTTGAGTTTGAGGCCAGGAGAGAAGGAGGCAGAGTGGCAGGAGGACAGCCTCTTCCACTACTGCTACAACATTGTCTTCAGAGCCGGGTACCTGGCTCTCTATGGCTGTGAGCCACACCAGGGGACAGACAGCGAGGAGAAAGCCCATGAGATAGATCGCACCCACTCCAACCAGCTGTTCCGTGAGTTTCGCAAGTACGACCGGCTCTTCCCTAACCTGGCCTATGCTATGCTGCGTCACAAGGACAAAATGGAAGCTGAACGGCTGAAGAGGTTCTTCTGGAACATGCTGTCCACGAAGAAGAGGCAGCAGAAGGACAATGTCAGCGGGTGGATAAGTGACCAAGACCGGTTTCTGTCAGAAAACGATGTCCCTGAGGGCATGAGGGATCGCTTCATGTTTATGCTCCTCTGGGCATCCCAAGGCAATACAGGCCCAACTGCTTTCTGGCTCCTCTTGTATCTCATGAAACATCCAGAAGCTATGAAGGCTGTGAGGGATGAGATTGAGACAGTCTCAAGGAAGAGTGGGCAGGAAGCAGGGCCAGGGAGCCCACCAGCTGACATCACTATGGACATGTTAAACCAGACTCCTCTTCTGGACAGTGCACTGGAGGAGACCCTGAGGCTGGTGGCAGCTCCCATCCTGGTCAGAGCTGTCCTCCAGGACACCAGTTTTAAGACAAGCGGTGGGACAGAATACACTCTCCGCAAGGGAGACAGGGTGGCTCTGTTCCCTCACCTCTCTGTGCAGATGAACCCAGAAATCCACCCCGAGCCTCACAAATTCAAGTACGATCGCTTTGTAAACCCAGACGGCACCAAGAAAGATTTCTACAAGGACGGGAAGAGACTCAAGTACTGCAGCATGCCTTGGGGAGCAGGGGTATCCATCTGTCCAGGCCGCTTCTTTGCTGTGGCCGAAATGAAACTGTTTGTCTTCTTGATGCTGAGTCACTATGACCTGGAGCTGGTCAATGCAGAAGAGGAAATCCCAGCGATAGATGTCCGCCGCTGGGGTTTTGGGACGATGCAGCCTGTTCATGATGTTCGGTTCAGGTACCGGCTACGCTTTTAATTGGGTCAGTGAGTCCTTGTAGTGTGGCTTGTTGTGCTGTTATCTGTGAAATAAATCGCTGAACCCGTGGTTATCAGATTTACCTGGGGCCAACAGTGCTGTGATCTTGTTTGCTTAATGGTTATCATGGCTTTCCTCTTTATGCCCTTCACACGTATCGCTGCTCTGCTTCTCCGAGGGGGCCATCAGCTGTCATCCCATTAAGCGGCCTTCTGCACAATCCCAGAGGAGCAGGAGGTCATGTTGGCAGACGGGAACCCAAATTAAGGACTTCCAAGGAACGAGCATTGTGTCCAGATCATTCCCAGAACTGTCCCACTGCAGTTATCAACCCCATGGCCTTGGCATGAGGCCTAGTGAGATTTGTCATTGGGAGGTTCAAGGGTCGAGTTGATGGGGGTGGGGTTAGGATCCCATCACCCTGCCCCTGCTTACTGTAGTCAATTCATCTTTTTCTCAAATAGTCGTGGTAGTGTCATCTCTTGCTTCTGTGCCATGATGTGCTTCTGGATCCGTGATGAGTAGATGCTGGAGTGTTGCTAGGAGCTATCAGTGTGGTTTGGGCTGGGTTATTTATCAGATTCAAAACATTTTCATACAACAGAATTATAAGCAACAGACATGTTAGAGTTAGCAAAATTGTAACCCGATGAAGTGTGAAATTCAATACTCCTGTTGCTTTCAATGAGCAATTCAAGGAGAGTTTCCAATGAGTTCTGTTCTCCATCCTTCCTCATTGTTTGCACGATCTTCTGTATTGTGGTGAACAGTGAGTAGGGTTTTGTGTCCGTTCTTTCAGCCACATTCTAACAGTTGTCTCACGTCACAGCGTTGCAGCAATTTCTTCACCAATCTAAGATTCATTCCAACAGGGTTAGCAAGTAAGTCTTGATTCAAAGGATAATTAGATTGCAATAATTGATAAGAGTGACAGGAGTGGGATAATTCAAGACACAAACACACACACACACACACACACCCACCCAGCTCCCCATCAAGGTTTGACTGCAAACACAAATATTTGTGCGTCTACCTGAATCTATAGCAATATGATCTATGAATATAGAACTACACAATGTTCTCATGCAAGCAGTGAACTTTTCCAAGTATCACCAGGACTGGAATCCCTTCTCAAATTGATTTGCTTTATCCTAAACTACCTTTTGAGTTTCAGTGGCTAAGGTGCCCTGTTCACCTTTTCTTATAATGGCTGCTACTGTAGGAGGCATCAACTGATGAGTCTGGACACAACTAAGAGGTAGAGAAACACTAACCTGGGCTGCATCAAATGCATCCGCAATCAGCTGGTGGTCCCATTTGTTAATTAGTGGCATTAACACAGCATTTTCATCATCCATCCTGTGGGGTACTGAAAGACAAAACACAGACTTATTTCGGTGGAGGAGTCCAAAATGGTTACCCCATCAAAAAGAAGGAAAAATCATAGAATCACAGAATCATCAAGGTTTGAAAAGACCTTCAAGATCATCAAGTCCAACCATCTATCCTACAACCCCTGACCACTACACTGAACCATCTCCTGAAACACCATGTCTGCCCGTTTTTTGAACCCCTCTAGGTATGGTGCCTCCACCCCCTCCATCAGCAGCCTGTTCCAAGGCCTCATCTCTCTTTCTGTGAAGAGGTTTTTCCTAAGATCCAATCTGAACCTTCCCTGAACAACTTGACCCCATTTCCTCTTACCCTATCACTAATCACTAGGGAGAAGAGGCCAACACCCACCTCACTAAACCTCCCTTCAAGTAGTTGTAGAGAGCAGTGAGGTCCCTTTCAGCCTTCTCTTCTCCAGGCTGAACAGTCCAAGCTCCCTCAGCATCTCCTCATCAGACCTGTTCTCCAGACTCCTGACCACCTCAGTTGCCCTTTAGCCCCTGTGTAGCACCTCAATGTCCTTCCTATTCTGCAATGACCAAAACTGCACCCAGCACTCAAGGTGCAACATAACAAGGGCTAGGTATAGGAGCAGGATCACCTCCTTGGTCCTGCTAGCCACTCCATATGCAGGCCAGGATGCCATTGGCCTTCTTGGCCACTTGGGCACACTGTGGGCTCATGTTCAGCCAGCTGTCAATCAACAGCCCCAGGTGCCTGTCTGCTGGGCAGATTTCCAACCACTCTTCCTCATATCCATCCTGCTGGTACAGTTTCACACCTCTGGTGAGTGAGACTGTCTGTAGAAGTTCAGCAAGTACAGCCTGAGCATTTCTGAGTGGATGTTTATAGCACTGAGAGGGTCTGTTAAAAGCACATTGTATTCATGCCCAAGTGAAAGCAAACTTCTCCTTGTCCGTTTCCTTTAAGGGAATCATAAAGGACCATTCTCTTACATCCAGTGCTGTTATCCATGGCTCTGCTTGTAGAGTGGCTGTTAAGTTTGCAATGTTCAACTTTTGCAAGTAGCTGTTAAGTTTTCAGTACCTTTCAGGTACTGGAAGGCTTCTCTAAGATCCTCTTTGTGCTTGCTCTCCTCTGGACTGAACAGCCCCAATTCACTCAGCCTGTCTTGGAGAGCAGAGGTGTTAAATCCCCTTCAGCACTCTGATCATCCCTGTGTCCCTCCTTAGGATGCTCTCCAGCTGTTTCATGTCCGTATATCATGTCCTTATATTTCAGAACTGGATGCAGTACTCCCCTTGAGTTGTCATAAGAGCAGAACAGAACAGAATGTACTGTCCCAGGCTATCTCATGGCTGTTGTTAACAACGTCCTGCATTAATTTAGCCTACGCAGGGAGATCTTTACGAGCATTTTGGTTGATATCACATAGCTCTTTGTTGTGCACTGTGTTTTCCTTTATCTCATCTTGTTTTGTAGCTAAATGGTCTTTAATAATTGCTGGAGCCCCTTTACTCAATGGGTTAAGCATTGCAAAATCCACTGTAGCAGATACCAGCACATGAAGGGATTCTCCTTCTTGTAACCTACTTCCATGATGGCTGTAGAGAGCTCCCTTAGAGATGAAATGGGGATCATGGAGGGTTCATTTCACTCTATGGGGCTTGGTCCTCCAGCCCAATAAAGCACTCAGCTGGTGACAGAATGGTGTGAATGGGTTGGGTTGGCTCCTAAATTAAATAAACATCCCAGACCCAAGAAGCCACTGGCTTCACTCTTACTCAATATTTTGTGGTCACAACCATTCGGGCATATTTACCACAAGCATCCAGCTGCAGTTTGCTTGGGTTCCTACTATATTTCTCTTGTAAAACTGGCACTTGAAATGGATCCCAGGAGGAGGTTCATGTCACTAGATGTGCACAGTCAATGTCAAATGTTATCTTAATGAAGCGTCAGTGCATTGCATGCAGTCAGTCACTGACTGAGGATCTGTTCCAGCAGGAGTCTCTCAGCCTCAAGGCTGAGACTTTTCTTGACAAGGGTCCTTGTCCAAGGGCAAATGATGCTGTACAGCCAGCTGCTGTACAGGACAGTTCCAAAGGCCTTGGGCTGCCCACTACACATAGGGGTAAAATGAGTGTCTCACATTTATGCCTGCAGACCAAATCTACCTTGAGCTTATTGCTCAAGTTAGCCCTTGGCTATTGTGCCATTATCCTCTTTCCTTGAATGTGCATTGAGCAGGACGAAGTCCACACCCAGAGGCATCCCTGTTGCATCATTAGCTCAGAAGCAGATTACAGGGGATAAGGGTCATGTTGATGAGGCTGGGTGAAGCTCACCACCCAAGGTACTTTCCAACCTGGAAAACTCTTGAGCCTGGCAGTTGCCTGGAATTACACAAATGCAATTAAAAATTAGTAGAAAACATCAATCACTGTAATGTTCTTGCTTGGCAAGATTCTCGGCTGAGAAGGGCTTTGGGTTGGTAGATTTGTTTTCACTGCAGTTATTTTTCATCCCAACACCACTGCAGCCTGTTTCCAGAATGGCAAAACTGTGAGTGTTCCTTTAAAACAAACAGAAAGGGAAAAAAAGTTTGGAAGAAATATTTAGCTGATGCTCTGCTGTGGCCTTCACTGTAGGGGTCAGGTCACTGGGAGGGAATGTGGAAAGGGGGAGCAGCTGGTAATCAAAACCAAAGGTGAAGATTGTGATCCCAGATGCAGGAGGACTCATGGGACTGTGCAAATCCCATGACTGGATGCTCATGGGAAGCGCAGTGTGGGGGGAAGAGTGGGGGGTGTATATAAAAGAGTCTGTCCTGTGGCGGGTCACAGCAGCCTGTCCAGTCCTCTTGTTGTACAATTTTCTCAACAACAGGACTCCACTGTTATCTTCTCTCCTACATGTGGATGTTGTAGAGGCCAACTGGCTGCATAGATCATGGAAGCACCATTCAGGTGACATGGTGCTGGCTTGGTGTGGGGTGCCTGGCATTGTCTTCAAACCTCACCTGGAGAGTGAGACAAAGGCAGACCTACTTTGCTTTGTGCTCACAGGGGTCACCAGTACTTGCATTGGCTACTGATGAAGAACTTAAGGGACACTTTGTGTTGCACAACATCAAAACATTAGAGACCTTTCATTTGCTTGGCTTCTGGTGTCCAGATTACCTCAGCTCATCTCTGTAATATTTCCAGCACTTCTTCCCCTCCTGATTTTTGGGCTCTGGAATGTGCCTAGTCAGGTCTCAAAATCAGAAATCAACAAGTGAACTTCTCTGAACTCTTTCTCAAATCCTGGTTACAATTCAGCCTAGAAAATGAATGTTCCTCAAGCTGAAACAGAGCACATGCCAGAACATGTCTATCTTACATGGCTCTCTATTTCCAACTTGCTTGCTACATACCTTCCACATAAAACATCCGTGTCTGTCCATCAGGCAACAGGTGGAACGAAATGGGAGTGTCCATGGTGGACAGACAAACACCGACTGCCAATGGGAACAGATACTGTCAGCGCTGGGGCTGCTTATCTCCTGCTGAATGGGAATAAAAGCAC
>VZRI01001187.1:9212-57786 GCA_013397515.1 Upupa epops
GTACTGGAAGGCTGCTGTAAGATCTCCTGAGTCTCCTCTTCTCCAGGCTGAACAGCCCCAACTCTCAGTCTCTCTCTGTAGGATTGGTTCAATATACTTCCTGTGCTGGGGGCTCCAGCACTGGATGTAGTACTCCACATGGGGTCTCATGAGAGAAGAATACAGGGGGAGGATTACCTCCCTTGAACGCTTCCCTTGATGCCACCCAGGATGCGGTTGGCTTTCTGGGCCTCGAGGGAACATTACCAGCTCATGTTAAGTCTTCCATTGATAAAACCCCCAAGTCCTTCTCCTCAAGGCTGCTCTCAATCTGTTCACCACCCAGTCTGTGTCTGTGCTTTGACTCAGGTGCAGGAGCTTGCACTTGGCCTTGTTGAATCTGGCTCTGGACCCACTCTCAAGCCTGTCCACGTCCCTCTGGATGGTATCTCTTCCCTCCAGCATGTCCACCACACCACACAACTTGATGTTGTCAGCAAACTTGCTGTCTGTATTACCAAAAAATGTCATATCAGGACCACAACACTGACCACAAAAAACAGGGGTTTAATTATCCATTCTAGTGTCCTTGCCTATGGCAGGGACTTTGTATCGAGATGGTCTGTGGTCCCTTCTAAGCTAAGCCATGTTATGTTTCTATGATTATATGGGAGAATTAATACCCAATTTCACTGGATATTCATTGTCTATCAATGAATTCAAGTGGTAACGTTGTGTCCAATGAGAATGACTACCATAATTTGCTCATCATTATTGTATGTCTCACTCATCTGCAATGGAATTTTTATTTTTTTTATTGTGAGGGTAGGGTTTGTGAAACGTGTTGTATGTTTGTGTCATTACACTAGCATCTGGAATGGAAAATATTCATCCACTTGGGTGACTTCAGACACTTAATCGGCCTTATTGACTACAGTGTTGTGAAGACCTTGAAATGCGTAAGTAATTAAGCTCTTTTGTGAATGCTGTGTTTCTTTTCCAGAGTAATACACAGACTGCAAACAGTCTTCTTCAGGATATGCCTGAGGAAAGAATTTACAAAGTGGTCACTAAATGTGTCCTAGAACTACAAAAACTTGAATACTCTGTTGGACCTGAATGTACAAGCATTTGTGACATTATGAACATTTACTACACTTAATCACCATAGTTCTTTTGTTGGAAAATATAAATAACTTTAAAATGAGCACATTTATTTTGTTTGAATAGTGGAAAAGCTGATTGGAAGAAAAAATCTACAAAAATCTACAAAATCAACTGAAGGAAATTGACCTTGTTTCCTTGGAAACTGGAATAAAACAACAGAAACTTTATAGAACTTTCTTGGAAAAGATTGCACAATAAGTAGTAATCTGCTGCAGTTTATCTCTAAAAACATCTGGTCATTCTTATTAAATGTGATTAGTGGCATTTGAATCACATTCAAGTACTTCATCAAGTTATCATTGTTTAAGTTAGAGGAAATAATACTAATTCTATGAATGAATTAAGTCTGATTTTCTTCAGGATTTATCATTCATATTTAGTGTTTGTTATTCTTATAATCAAAGAAATCACTGATGCATCAGGATAGTTGAATCAAGCCTGGCATAGATACGTACTTTGTTATGCCACGTGGGAGCTGGACTCATCTTTCTGGACCATTAGTAACCTTCTTTATTCAACTTTCTCAAGTCATTCATCCACAGACCGGCCATAGCAGAGTCTGTAATCTGCTGAGAGTCTGCAAGAATCTGCTTGTGGACAAATATCTGTGAAATAATATTCAGTGTCATAATGTTTCGGTCTAAATACCAGTATAAATGCTATAATGTGCGGCAGAATGAGCTCATGTCAGACTGCTTGCATTTTGCTTGCTTTCTTTTGTAGAAATGAGAAGTGACTTCTCCATACATAATTTTTTCAAAGCTGACTTGGAGGACATTTCCACTCCTCTTTCCCTTCCATGTGCATATAATTGGGGGGTTTTCAAAAGGAAAAGCTTTTCCCTGGATAAACCCCAGACAGACAATTTAGTTTGGACATTGGAAAAAATATCCTCACTGAAAGGGTCATTGGATGTTGGAATAGGCTGCCCAGGGAAGTAGTGGAATATTAACCCTGGTAGTGTTTAATAGAAATGTAGATATAGAGCTTAAGGACCTGATATAGTGGTAGGGCTGGGTTAATGATTGGACTTGATGATCTTAATTGTCTCTTCCAACCAAAATGTTTCTGCAATTCATTTGTACAGAGAATGTAAGAAAACAGATAAGAACATTTACATTAGGACTAGGGAGATAGGAGGGGAAAGATGCACTGATCTACAGTTTTCAAAGAAAGGAGAAAGGAGAATTATTAATCACAGCAAACAAAAGTAAACTTTCAGCAGTTGTCAAAGGCACAGACTAGGATTTTTTTATTAGTTGAATACAGTGGATTTGTTTTTTATTTACTATTCATGTGCAGTTAATGCTTTTCCAGCAGCTCTCTGCCAATCAGCAAGCTGGCTTCTTTATCACTCCCCAACCCCTCAATTAGCTACAGAGGTATTGTACTCTCCACTGTAACAAGGGCATCACAACTCTCACATGATATTGCCAGGACTTTATCTTAGCTAACACTGCTGAGAAGTACAGCCAAAGGCCTGGATTGTGTTTATTTTCTTTTTCTGTTACTTTTTACTGACTTTAAAAATATAATTCCAGCTTGTATGAGTGGTGAATTAAATATTAAAACTTGATTTAAGTTTCATGCAGGTCAAGTAATGATATATTTACTGTCCAGCAAGATTATATTCTTTAAATAATTGCATTATAAATTGCTTGCTATGTCAAAACTTTGCTTCATCTGAGAATATTGAAACTGTACTTAAACAAATCTAACATAAATGTACTTAAACATTCTAACAATTATAACAGCGATTTGTCCTTGTGTTCTAGTTTTATCCTTTCACCTTCACAATGTTATAAGAAATGTCCAAAACCGGAGAAAATACATAGAAGACATATTTTTTTCCATTAATAGCAAGACATGCTAGATTAAATTCTACAGCAATTTTTTTCTGAGGATCCATAGAATGCTGGAGTTCAGGGTCAAAATGCACTGTCTGTGGCCACTAAACATGATGCCTGCATTACTGACACCAAGCCTCATAACATCTTTTGGCAGAGATGGATGTCACAATTTATTGTTTAATAAGGCAAACATTGTTTCACAGAAAAATCAAGGATCCAAACTTTTCATTTTAACTACATTGTCTCCTGGAGGGTAAAGAAAAGCAAAAATCTATTATTGCTCCTATACATTCCTATTTTGCCTAGTTCTATTTGCATACCTATGCATAGGTAACTGAGATCTAGTGTAATAATTCTGTCATTCACTTCTGCAGGCTTTACATAAAGTGATTAGACAATCTAGCTATTCAGTTTCTCAGATAGTTTTTTCAAAAGTGTTTCCCAGAGGTCTGCACTCAGGAATCTGCATATCCAGCTGATCTGTCTCCTGGTCCATGCCATGTTATGACATACGTCTGTCAAAGCAGCCACATGGTTTGGCAATTTGCAAGCACTGTGTTTTAAGGTTGACTTGGTTACTGTGTGTTGATTCATGTCTCAATTCTACAAAACCTTATATGGTCAAGTAATACTGCCTGTGAACCATTAAAAAATAACTGTTGCCATACTTGCCAAAGATGTGGAGCAATGGTCATTCTTTCTTCATTCTTCCCTCATTATTCTCTCATCTCCTACTAGGTACTGGAAAACAGTACTACAGAGATAGGTAATGTAATTGAAAGAGGAAAAAAATGTCTTTGGTGGAAGCACGTTGGATTATTAAAAAGAAGATGCTATAAGCCACTTATACTTTGGGAAGAGAAAACTTCAGTTCCAGTCCAGGACTGACAGAACTGATTTAACCCTGGCAGCTGAACTGCCCGAGGAGGATCTCAAACTGAAAATAGGACACAGAACTGACATGCAACTTGCCTAGTGTGTTATGAAAGCATGCAGAAGAAATATTCACAACAGGTCATTGTGTCAGTAGCTGTTTCATTGTGGGCAGTTGACACAGATGAGGGGAAAAAAAATCATTTCACGAAGATGTCAAATTCCATTTCTCCAAGGCCACATATCAATATAGAGTTAAAATTTAAGAAAATACATTCTGCAAAGATTTTCACCTTATTTTCTGTACAGATTATGAACACAGGTGGTTTGAAATCTTTATATACCATTATGCTATGAAACAGAGCTCAGAACTAAACCCTGAACCTGAAAGATGGTTGTATGGTCTCTTCTCACAAGTAACAAATGATACAAGATGACCAGGGAAAGTTTGGATTAGACATTAACAAAAAGGTCTTTATTGAATGTTCATCAGGCATTGGAACAAGCAGCCTACAGAGGTGGCTGGATCGCTATTTCTAAACGCATTTAAAAGTAATGGAGATTTTGAGCTAGGAAAATGGTGGTCTTGGTAGAGTTAGGTTAAGGTTGGACTCAATGATCTTTAAAGGTCTTTTCCAACCTAAACTATTCTATGATTCTGTTATCCTCTAAGTCTGCACCAGAAATGCACTACAGCCTTTCCTGGTACACTGGCACTGCTGGACAATTAAATGGCCAGAAAGAGAGGGAGATAAAAGTACTTGTGCCCTGATTTCACATTGAAATCTGAGATTTAGGCAACTATTTGAAGTGTTTGAAAGATGATCATGCCTGAAAACCATTAGTTCTCCACTGTTTGTGGTCAATGTAATCTGGTGACACATAATCTATGTTTTATATCCATGGTGGCTATCCAAAATCTATCAAGACTGACCATATCAGGCAAAATGGCTTTTTCATATGGCTACATTGCCTCTGAATCCCAAAAGCAGTACAGCAAATAGAGTACAGCATTGAAACAAATGTACTCAGCTTTGCTGAGTCTGACAACCCATACAAAACCAGATTTTACTGTTTTGAGGCTATAGTACAGCATGACCTGAGCTTGGCTCTAGTGAATCTACTTCAGATCCAGAGCAATCGTATTACTCAGATTGTCCCACTTCACTTTGGTTTAGGAAGTTCAGGCAACAGGAAGCAGAGACCTAACCCTTAGTTGTGTAATAAAGCACTGTGGTCCATGGATCCCCATTAGTCCCAAATCTTGAGTCCAGATTTTGACCATGTGCTAACAAATATCCATCAGGAAGTCACCTGGACACGCAAGTTCTCTCTGTGTTTCCCTGACTCTTTAGAACAGGTATCTAATTCTGCAGAAAAGAAGTGTGCACATAGATGCACAACACAGGAACTGTGCAGGTAAATCCTTGTGGAACTGCAAATGGGCAAGTTGTGATTTGCCACAGGCGACTGAACTGCTGAGATACAGAAGGTGGATGTAATATTGGATAGTCTATCTTATGGGTGAGGGTAGGTACTGGAAAATAGTACTTGGTGAAAACCTTTTTCTTTTGTGAGAGACAAACGTATTATGAACAATTCCTTCCAAAGCAGTAAGAGGAAACTCTCCATCAAGGTTAAAATGCAAACAGGCATTTTAAAATCATGCTTCTAAGCAGAAATTGGAATGTACTATAAAGATCAGATCAACTTTTTTTTAAGTAGAGAGAGGTGGTATTGCTCCAGTTTGGAACTATCCCTACTTCTTCTACATGATTTCTGCATATTAAAATAATTTATCAAACTCTATAGAGAAAGTAGTATGAGACTGTTTCACTTCATTTGGCTTCTGAGTGTTTTTCAGATGGAGATCAAAACAAACCATATCCTGCTCCTGTGGAAAATACATTTATACTTAAGATATGCAAAACAGGATATGACAAAATCCTGGAAAAAAAGAACAGCACTGCTGATACTTGAGGTTCTGGTATAAATCATTCCTCAGCTCTGGGATTCATGCTGGAAACTGCTCAGATAGATTATTTGATGCTTCTGAACTCTAAAGGAATAAATAGAAATGGGAACACAGAGACACTGATTTACAGTGAAAATGAAATCATATGTTTACACTGAAGGAGTCCAGTTCTCATCAGTATCTTGAATTGCAATGTATAATCTATTTTGGCTTTAAAACCAGTAAGTGGTAGAATTATGATACAGTTATTTCATCAGAGCTTTCCTGTTTCATCATGTGCTAAAACTCCTTTGCTAGTTACCTGTAACACTGGTTTGCCTTTTTTGGATTTTTCCTTAGCTTCTGTTTTCTAACTTCTACTGTTTCTTTGCCTTTAATCTCAAATTCATTCAAGCATAGTGTTTTTGCTGAAGTAATTCAAGAGAGCAAGATTTTTGTGAACACCAATTCTAAATAGTTGGCATAGTTGTATAAAAATAAATGGAACGTAAACAAGCTCTAACACAATTGTCTATGTGATCTTCATCTATTTTTAAACACAAATTTTACATGGGTGCTCCATAGTTCTTGTTGTGCCATTGCCTAGAACTCCTTTCTATAGGCAAGAGCTACATACAAGCAATAATAAAACCAGATTGTACCTTCTCTTAAAGCCTTTCACACTAAACAGAACTTGGAGGATGTACTCATTACTACGCAAAAGTGACTAACATTGTCACCCACTTGGTGTACCATGTAGTATCAGTGCAGATGCCATCACTTCCAACTCTGCTTCTTCAGTGCAGTAGACATCTTCTCAAAGTTTAATGACAAAAGCCTGAATTTCCTGTGTGGCAGCACAGAAGGTCTAACCACAGTGAAAAACACAGGTAGTTGTTGCAGTTTGTATTCGTACGGATTTCTTTGCCCAGGAGATTGGAGAGTTACTATGGGCACTTGTGATAAACAGCAACTCCAAGCTCACTTTGCAACACTGTTATAGCATCACTAGTCTGGACCTTCCTGTTTCATGTTCCCTGCTTCTTGTGGGGAGTGAGTCACTTCTTGTCTGTTCTTTGTTTAGAGAGGAGCACATGTCACTGAGATGCACATGGCAGCCATCTTACCCTGGGAATGTAGTGAATGGAGAGATTGTAGTCGAGGAACCTAAAGGATCAACGGACAAAAGTTTTCATCTGAATTCCATTGTTTGTGGAAATGGAGAGAGTTTTAGCCTGTTAGCAGTCGATAGGAATGGATGTGCTGAAAATGGAAGGCTGGCTTGAAGGCAAACAGATCAGAGAACTGATCCTTAAGGAACCTGTTTGCACTGAGGTTACACGGGCATAGACTGAATGGACAAAGAGGAAAAGAGGAGGCTCAGGGGGGACCTTATCGCTGCCTATAACTATCTAAAAGGTGGTTGTAGTCAGGCAGGGGTCAGTCTTTTCTCCCTGGACACTGGAGACAGGACAAGGGGTCACAGTCTTAAGCTCCATCATGGGATGTTTAGACTTGACATTAGGAAAAGGGTTTTCACTGAAAGAGTGATCCAATTTTGGAACAGGCTGCCCAAGGAGGTGGTTGAGTCACTGTCTTTGGAGGTGTTCAAGGTTAGGCTGGATGAAGTGCTGAGTGGCATGTTAGATGAGTTAGATGTTAGATGTTAGGTTTACTTGGTTGATTTTAGGTTGGACTGGATAATTTTTAAGGTCTTTTCCAGCCTTATCATTACAGTGATATTGTGACATAATGTTTCCACAAGGAAAAGAACTGCTGGAGGTTTCTTCCCCTGAAGGGGGTGGAGGTAATAGCTCAGCCCAGTCATGTAACAATGTGTGATTAATTTTAATTATCTCTCAGATAGAATTTACCAGGATTTGCAGAAAAGAAAGGATTTTATTGAACTCATACCCAAGAAAAAAAGAAACACCCCAAAACAAGGAAACAAAGAGAAACTGTGTCACAACACCATTACACACATTCTGAGAAGATGGGAGAAAATTATGTAGCTGTCTTTGGCTTCAAGCAAGAGATCCCAGGGAAAGGGACACACACTGCAACAAATGGGGACCAATACCACCCTCTTGGGCTTGAGGCTCCCTCCTGATTCTCTAGATTGTGGAGAGTCTGCTCCAACAGGTGCCAGCTGTCTTGGGTCTCGCACAACACCCAAAGGTGGGGGCAGGGGTGCTGCCACCACTGAACATGGCTTCATAGTGATGGAGTTGGTGGCTGTTTCAGTGGGACACTACCAGCTGTGTTCAGGCTGCTGACCCCTGGAGGGGAGAAAGGCTGCATAGGGGCCATGGACAGATGAGGGTGCTGGCACTACCACACATGTGGTTGCAGCTTTGTACCAAGAAAGAGTGATCTGGAAATGGCCACACTTTATGAGGTTTTCTCCCACTCATGGCCACACAATTGCAGCCGGGGAAGGAATGTTGAGGAACAGTGAAAAATATGCTTTCTCTGCAGTAAAGCACAAACCAGAACTGGGGTTGTAGAGTGTGGTTGACTGAGATGATCTTGAAGATCTTTTCCAACTTCAATGATTCTATGGTTCCATGAACCAGGCAGAAGCTGAGATAAAATGTTGATAGCAGATCCAAAAAGTTACACAGTGTTATGAGTAATATTTTAACTGCTCGGTCTTGGAATTGTGCTTGAAAATTAGTATTTTGGTTCCATGAGTGGCACTTGAGATGTCATTAAGGCCATGTGAATACCTTCCTTCCCATTGAGGGCTAGTCAAGAGAGTTTGTTCAGTGCTGAATACCCCTGAATGTCCATTGCTTCAGGTACTTTTGATATGATACAGGTTGGAACTACATATTGAGAGTGGATGCTTCCATCTTTTATGCTTGAATTATTAAATACTTGTATAATCTTTTTAAATAAAATTGATTAAGTGTGTAAGAGGCTTGGTTATTCACTTCCATTTCTTGTTTTAACTTAATTAATTCCCAACATAATCTTCCGTCTCCCAGAACCCTGTGTAAAACACAGACAAAGACTCAGTTCTCCAGATTTACCACACTGTAGCAGCTTACTTTCTGTAATCTGGTAAATTTTAAGCTGAATATGGATGCAAAAATTCTTTGCCTAAAGTGACTGAAGTTCTGGTTTAGGTTACAGCATTCCTAGTCAAATCAATGCTTTAGTTCAAGAATTTAGCAAGAGCAAAACTTCTTTCATTTCAGCAGAAAGTGGAATATTTATGATTAAGCATAAATGGATAGATTAAAATAAGAAAACTTATAAAACATGAAAAATAAGAAGGAAATTCTATTGATCAAATAATATAAAATGTTTGCCTAGTCTTACAGTTCATGAAGCTCTAAAATCTACAGTACTTAATGCTTTGCAAGACAAGCATAGGAATATTGAGCACAACTTCTAACAAAGAAACTATGTCAGCACTGAGAATTACTGAAGGCAGTTATTTCAGGTACTTAGATTGATGGACAGAGAAACCTTTTACAGATCCCTTCTGTCTTTGTGTGGGTATGTGTTTGGGTGGAAAAGAAAAGCTGCCTCAGATCTTTCAATTTCTTTTTCTTCACAACATTTTCTTGACACATTTTATCCCACAATTTTTAATCCTATTGACAGAGGCATCTCAAAACATACTGATAGAGCAGTAAGCAGCAACAGAGTTAATATACTGATTTAAATGACTTAATCTCTAGCATAGACTCTTTCACATAGTCTCCTTAATATATGGATTCCTATCCATTATAGAACAGCAGTGGCAATGAGATTACTAAATCCAATGTGTTGGTCTATTATAGAGGGAAACATGTACATGTAGAACAACGTTGCAAACACAAAGATCTCACACACTGGATTGTGGGACTACATATCTTCATTATCCCTTAATCATGAGCATAACAACTGTCAGGCAACTGTAAGCACATAGTGTCTGTGCAGGTGAGGGTTCTCAAAGGCTTCTTTCCGCCTGTTCAATCTATTTACATTTCAAAAACCTAGAGAAATGAGGCTAAATTAATTTTCCAATTTTGAAGTATGTGTTTCCAGCCTTCTCCAGAGAGCACACTTAGATCCAGTGTACCTTCTTTTCTGTGATTTGAATTTACCAGTAATTCACTCCAATATATTTTCTGTTTATTTTCAAGTCTATTTTTTGAAGCAGCTTGCTCTTGCTTTCTTTCGTTTACTTGAGCTCCCCTTGTAGTACATGGTGGTAAAGTCTTTCAGAATCTAAAAAGCAAACAGAGAAGCAATCATCCAGTATGACTTCTTCCATATAAGAAGGCAAATATGTAGACAGATATGTAGAAGAAATAGTGGAAGGAAGGGTGGAAGGCAGGAAGGAAGTAGAGAAGGAAAGATGAAAAGTTAGTTGTGGATACTGTTATAAAGTATGCAATACAGTATGACATAATGTGAAAAAGCCAGACTTTATATTAGAAAACTTTTTCTTGATATAAGTAGCAAATATGTCTTCATAAGCCAAATGTTAATGTTTCTCTTCAGCTATTAAGCAGAAATTTTTCATAAGCTTCTAGCATTTTGGCAGTGGTTATACTCATGTAGTGATTCAATACAAAATGAAATTATGCTGCAGAATACTTTTAGACACCAGACAGTTTTTAATACTTTAAAAAGTATATATTTTATCCTTCTGTCTGGTAGGAAAATTAGGAGTGCTATTGTGGTCCCCATTTCTAGCCTTCTTTTACAAGTCTAAAGATAATCATGTATGTTCTGTAAGTAAGTATTCATATTACAGCATGAAAGGACAGAGTGAAGCCACATGACCCATTAGTGTTTCATTTAAAATTACTTATGCTTAGTTTAGAATTGTTAATTTGAGGTTGTAATAATAGTTGGCAATCAAATAGAAAAAACTGTTATTTCAAAACGTTTGTTCCCTCTCCATTTAGCATATCTGTCTTTACACCTTTCCATTTCTGATCCCTGACTTCAGGTTTATCCTCCTCAAGCAGAGACAACCTGGCACTCCTTCACCCTTCTGTTCCAGCTGTCTCTTCTCTTTTTCTTTCCATCTGTCCCAGTATCTCTAGCTCAACTTAACTCCTCACATTTGCCTCCATGAAGTCTCACGGATTTCAGTATCTCTAACCGAAGACTCCAACCAGAAATTTTTGTGGAATGAAATGAATGAAAGCCTTAGTGCAGAAAGCACAGTGTAATAGGGATAGCCTCAGCAGCGTGGTCTATCTATCACCACAACATCTTCTAAATCATCAAAGAAGTTGATCCTTGTTTTGAGAAAAATATTAATAACCAGATAATTTTAAATTGGCAACTAGAAAGAGAGTAACTGTAGATAGCCCCAAGGCAACTTGTGTCTGGAATGCTCAAAATCACTTTCTGTTTTTCAAGAGTGTATACACTTCCTTAATAGTTTCAGTCTGCAATGATAAAAATCAGTAAAAGCCACTGTTTTATTTGGTGAAAACGTTTTATTTGGTGAAAAATCAATCCAAGTTAGTTCAGTTTTCTGTGAATGTTTTGTAGATCTTAAATCTAATATGACCGAGGGGCTTGTTTGTTGTGATAGGTTGACAGACTCCATCCTTCTGCCTCTTGCTGCTTCTGATTAAGAGGGGAGAAAATGGAAAGGACAGAAAGAGAAGAAGGAAGATGGGGGATTTACCCTTTCTCTCGGGTATTGCAAGGGTGTAGGGCAGCTGAACCTGGTACACAGCCTCAGTACATTTCAGAAGCAGGTCAGAGAGAGGTAAAACGTAGTTACTCAAACTGGAAGGGTAGAATAGTGACAAGCATTGTGGCACTATGTATTATTCAGAAACAAGAACCTGTTCATGTGCTTGGAGCCACTGTAGGAATTCTCTATCACAACAGCACCAAGATATTTAATGAGAGTCAACAAAATTTGTAGCTCAGTGTAATCCTAGTCCCTTAAAACCAGTGGAAAAAAATCTCATCAGTTTCTCTGGATCTGCATCAGGCTTGCAGTGCTAAGTTTATTGAGTGCTGTTTGTGTGTTTGTCATTTGGCAGCTATTTTCATCAAGCCAAAAACTGAGCTTGTGGAATGGAATTATGGTGGTCTCCTCAGAAAAGACACAAGGCATGAACACAACATTTTTCTGAAATCTAATATGTGCCTTTGAGATATTAATGTTTCCCAATACGATTACTATTTGCCATGCAGGAATGTTGCAGGTCCATTTGCAGAATATATATCAAGAATGAACATGTTCATTAGCAGAATCCTTCAGGTGTGCGTGAAAAGACTAACAGCATCAATTTAAGAGGACAGATAGCACAAAACACAGCAACGATTTCAAAAATGACTTTCAGAATCATATACAATTGAAGAGCTTACTGAATTTTCTGACTTCTGTGTTGTCATCAGGTACATTTTCAGTATGCTGTATGCTTTCAGTGTACAGCACCATGCCTCAGACTTGATCTGTTCAATCTGAGTTACTATTTTGTGATTCTTTCTATGCATTTTCTTTTTTTCTTAATGAATATTTGAATGTGTGCATTTTTGTGTTATCACATGAAGTCCATTTATGCCTGATTCTAGATGTTGAGCACTACATTTATGATTACTGCCAATGGTTTGACTTTATGACAGATGATATTGAAGTAAACAGCTTATGCATTCACATTTGCATGCCATATGTGGATTTTACTTCTTTTTGGGCTGCATTTTCAGATTCATTATTCATTATTTGAAATTATTCAACAACAGTCTTGTGATAATTCTTTTAATTTTCAATAATGATGAGAGCACTCATTAGCCAAGAGCAAGCTAGCTTGACATTGCACATAAACAGTCATATTTCTATTTAGTTAAAAAGCATGTTTCCTGACATCTGTGCAATTTTGCATGGTTTTGCACACATTGCCAGTTCATGTCCAGTGTTTTATTCACAGACAGCTCCTTCTCTGCAGGGCTACTCTCAATCACATAATCTCCCAGCCTGTATTGATTTCAGAAATTCCCCTGACCCAGGCACAAGACCTTGGCCTTGGCCTTGTTGAATACCACGAGTTTTCCAGTTTGTTCAGGTCTTTCTTGTTATGTGTTTTGTTGGATTTTTTTTTTTTCATATAAACAAAATAGTTTCTGCTGAAATCATCAACCATTTGTTTAGTAATTGCATGATGTGCAGTTAGCAAAATCTCAGCTGGAACAGGTGGTATAGATTCTTTACATCTCACCAAGGATACGAAGGTTTCTGACTGTTGTCTCTCAGAATCCCTTCACATTGCTGCAGAGCCTTAAAGCTTTATTCTCAGTTTTGTCCTAAGTATTCTGCTACAGAGTTGTCACTGTTAAAAAGTGACATTATTATATTCCTCCTTATCCTTTACAAGCTTTTTTCTTTGGTTGTTTTCCTATTGAAATCTGACTTTCTCAATGGAAAACCCTTTAGAAGTGCTCCCATTCCAAATGAGAACACAACAGATGGAAATCTTTAATGGAGCAAATATAGGTCTGTAACAGCCTGGGAGGTCCCTGGTGTGAGCAGAACAAGTCCCATGTGGAGTAAGGGCCACTTCAGAAGCTGAGTTTACTCCATTATAAACTTTGGTATATATGTATATTATCTAGATTATACTAAGTGACTTGGCAGATTGTCCAAGACCTGAGGTCACAGTTTGCTGCTTTTCTGAAAGATGAGCTCTAGTCAAATCAGGCAGTATGTGAAGCCCTCGAAGGAGGTCATACCAAGCATTTTAATGATCTACTCAGACTATAAGCCTCACCAGCCCCTTATAATCACCCAAAGTGGCCACCCTCTCCTTCCATGACCTTATAGACTTTTTTCTTCCTCTTCAGTCTGCTCGGTAGAGACTAAGGCAATTATTATATAAAATCACCTCATTTTTATGATGAATAAAATGTCAGTGTCTGTTTTGAAGTAAGAATTTAGTAGACATTTAATAGGACAATAACGCTGAAGATTCCTCTCAGAGCTTCATGGTAGGTCTCAGCTGCTGCCTTCCATTATGTCTGTATGTACTTCACACCAGAAATACTAAGAAGAGAAAGAAAAGAAAAATAATTTGATTGAAAAGCAGTTTATGACTTGTGGGAGAATTTTTGCCGAAGTTTTTAAGTTTAAACACTTAAAGACATTTCTCTGTACCTTCCATAGACACCTTGAATGTTTCTTTTATAGTTCAACATTACGGCAGTAGTAGAGACTGGATATGATACATGCATGCCTAAATGCCTAAAAGGAAGAGATGTTTTACAGATCTCAGTTTTCTGGTGCCATGCTTTCACAAACTGGCAACTATCATGTCTACAGAGACAGAAATTAAAAATACTACCACCCATCATCTCTCTCAATGAACTCTAGATGTGTAATTTAAACCATTCACATTCTTTCTGTTAAAATCTCTGTGGTCCTAAGTTTGTAAGCAATCTGTTACTATGAAACTGCACACACAGAAGAATAAAGCTTTTTGTGTCTGACAGTTCATTGCCAGTTTGTATGAACACGTGCTATTGGAAGTGTAGCAAGCATTTTTCTTTATGCCTGAATTCTCAATAGCAAAATTAAACAATTCTCCCCTTTCTTATATAAAGTTCATTTAGCTTCAGAAAGTTTTAGAGGGATCTTGATTTGAATAGTGAAAGTAATTCCACTTGGAGAAACTGCAATCCATGCAGATTTAATTAGACCTTGTTTCACTTTCAGCACCTTGATTTTTCATGCTAGCCTGGATACTTACAGTGTCCTGTCTTATTTCTGTAAAAACAGGGGATTTCTGAGAGGGGCTAAGAATAGGGCATGTCCTGAGAGTGGCTGCTAATATGACTTCAATGACTTCAAAAGCTTCAAAGACTGTAAGACCTATCACATCATCAAAATGCAACAGAATATCAAGAACTGAACATGTCTGCAGTCATTGACCATGTACAACATGAATGAAAACCATTTGTGCTGCAACTGCAAAATGAACTACTTTTAAGTAGCTTCCAAGCATCTTTTAATTTCTAGTGTTTATTTTCCGTAGGGAAAGTCAGCAGAAAATATCCAAGGCACGGTGTCATTTTGGAGATCTGATTATGATAAAAGCCAGCTTCACCAGAAAGTAATAGGAAATAAGTTAATTTACAATGCAGGCACTTTTTGTTCTTTTTGTTAAAGACAAAGCAGACAGTTTACTCCAGTGTTTCATTCCTTGTGTTCATCCCCACAGTGAATAGTCAGGCTTTTCATTGCTAGTTCTTGGTGAAGCAATGATTGTTAACTGTGATCATTTCAGCTGCATAAATCTTACAGGATGTCAGCAGTTTTTTATATTGCAAATAACCTGACACATAATTTTGAAACATTAAAAAAATATTCTTTTCTTATAATTACTCATCTGCATTATTCATAGGCTATTATTTTGTTTTTCATTATTCAGGAGAAGATTCAAATATTCTGCATGAAATGATGTAAGGAAGACACACTCAGACATTTAGGAACTGTAGGACTCTGTGTATGAGTGCTATGTGCATGCAGAGAGATGATCTCTATATAGCTCTGTGAATAGTCAGACAATAGTTTTGTTTTCTGTTTGAAAAAGGTATACTTTATACAGATTATTATGCCACAGCATGGAAGTAAATGTCACAAGGTGATTCTGGGAAACTGAGAAAACTGAAAATTACACAGAACTAGAATATTTTATAGTACTTTATTCCTTATTCCATCTTCTTTTGCGTAAGAGAACATAGCATTTGGCAAGCCAGCTTGTAAACAGTTTAAAATCAGCTAGGCTTTCTTCTTCAGAGAAGACTTAAAAAAATAGGTAGACTTTATTATCTGAACTATCTATTAAATATTTTATCTATTTAAACAATTTATTAACAGTTTATTTGTGCAGAAGTAATACTTGTGTGATCAGTATTACTATTATTATGTGTACATAGTTTCTTTTTCCTTATTAATGCTTATTCTTTGAAATTATCAGTCAGTTTCTGCCACATTATATCAACTCTAGGAACTAAGAACATTTCTGGATTAAATTTCTGTCTGCACAGAAAGAACAGACTGTATCTGGACCACACTAGTGGCACTTGAAATAAAGATGGTCATCTGTATGCTTTAAATGGAGAAGGACAAGGAAAATGGCAGAAGCAGAAAAACATGTAATTTGGAAATTTCCTGATAAGCAAACAATGCTGCTGCACCAGGATAAAATAAAAAGTAAAGAAAAAAAGCTGGCCATGCTGATGGTAGACTAGCTATCTTTTACAGACTACTTGTAATCAAACCAAATGAACAAGATCTCAGTAGTGAGTATGAATCTGTGTTGACCGAAATTCCAGGACTAAACTTAAAAACTGCAGTTTAAGTTTATATCTATCATATATACATACATGATGATAACAATGGTTGCAATACTGACATATTGAAAGCACTGAACCAGAAAACACATAGAATCTTAGAATCATTCAGATTGGAAAAGACCCTTGAGATCATCAAGTCCAATAATTAACCCAACTCTACCAAGTTTACCACTAAACCATTGAACTAAGCACTAAATCTGAATCTTTAAGCACATCCAAAGACGGTGACTCAACCATAGAATCATAGAATCATAATGGATTGGAAGGGACCTCGAAAGATCACCCAGTCCAATCCCCATCACAGCAGGATCACCTAGACCAAGTCGCACAGGAACACATCCAGGAGGGTTTCGAACGTCTCCAGAGAAGGAGACCCCACAACCCCCCTGGGCAGCCTGTTCCAATGCTCCATTACCCTCACTGTGAAGAAGTTCCTTCTGATATTTATATGGAATTTGTTATGTTCCAGCTTGCACCCATTTCCCCTTGTCCTATCCCCAGATGACCTTGAGAAGAGCCTGACTCCATCCTCCTGACATCCACCACTCACATATTTATAGACATGAATAAGGTCACTCCTCAGCCTTCTCTTCTCCAAACTAAAGAGATCCAGTTCCCTCAGCTTTTCCTTATAAGGGAGGTGTTCTATTTCCTTCATAATTTTTGTTGCTTTATGAAGGACACCCTCCAGCAGCTCTGTGTCCTTCTTGAACTGAGTGGCCCAGAACTGGACACAGTAGTCCAGATGCGGTCTCAGTAATGCAGAGTAGAGGGGGAGAAGAACCTCTCTTGATCTGCTAACCACCCGACTTCTGCTCCCTGTACAGCCTTTTCCAATGCCTGACTAATCTTTTAGAGATAAATTTTTGTCTAAACCTCCAGCCTAACCCTCCTCTGGTGCAGCTTGAGCCTGCTCCCTCTTTTTCTGTCACTAATTATCTGTGAGAACAAAAGAGCACCTACCTCTCTACAATGTTGTTTCAGGTAGTAGTAGAGGGTGGTAGGGTCACCCCTCTATCTCATCTTCCCTAGGCTAAACAGCCCCANACTTCTGCTCCCTGTACAGCCTTTTCCAATGCCTGACTAATCTTTTAGAGATAAATTTTTGTCTAAACCTCCAGCCTAACCCTCCTCTGGTGCAGCTTGAGCCTGCTCCCTCTTTTTCTGTCACTAATTATCTGTGAGAACAAAAGAGCACCTACCTCTCTACAATGTTGTTTCAGGTAGTAGTAGAGGGTGGTAGGGTCACCCCTCTATCTCATCTTCCCTAGGCTAAACAGCCCCAGCGCTCTCAGCCTCTCTTCAGGAGACAATTTGTGTAGAACAACAACAAATGGACTGGATAAAAACCATGTGTGGCTACAAGATAATGAACTAACTTCCAGACATCATCAGTGACTGTTTCATATTCTAACTAGCCTGCATCCCATTTCAGAATACATAAACATTTGACTGATTTTCAGTAACCTCCAAGGTCTTTTTCAAAATCCTATGGTTGAAGCTGTTGCCATTACATTGATTCAACAGCCACCTTTATGTTGATTAGATGATCTCGTAGGATCCAAAGGGACAAAGAATTTAATGAGCATAGCAGTAAGAAGGTAATGCACATTAAAATAAGAAAACAAGTTAAAAAGAAGATTAAAAAAAGCAGCTGAGAGAATTGCTGTTATTGCAGCACAGTTAAGGATGTCATGTTGGAAGGATGAAGTCAAAATAGGCCAACTGATAAAATTCTAAGATAAAGCAAAAGGAAACTGACAGGATCGAACCTCTGAGTAGGGGAAGGTTCTTAGAGGTAAAAAAAGCATTCTTTTGGAAGCTGAAGTTCTGTCAAACCATAGAAAATAGAAAGTTTCATGTCTTGGGTAAATGAAATGTGCAAATACAATAGAGCAAGCTAAAAATATTTGCAACAAACAACTAGTAATGAGTCACCAAACACTTCAGGAGCCAGAAGTCTGACAGAGAACTATTGATCACCAGGAGACAAATTCAAACACTCATTCAAGCACTCATTCTCTTACATTCTTTTTCATATTGTTTGTAGTGCCTATAATGTGGTTTAACTGGTATTCTAGCCAAAGTTCTCATCTCCATGAGAAAGGCAACTACTCTTTCAAATTGCAAGTAGCATAGATTTGATTGCATCGAGAAGCTACAAGGTTACCATTTCTTGACATAAAATGTAGTTGTTGGCAATGAGCTGACTCTGAATAACCAGTTTTTGCAAAATCACAAAGGTTTTGTTATTTTTTAGAAAAAGTACTGAAGCTTCATTGTAGGTTTCTCAAAACTGTGCTGCCTTGCTGGAAGATGCATTGAATGTTAGGCATAAATTCACAATGTTTTTTCTATACTTGATGAACATTGAGAACTATCATAAACTGGTGGAAAAAAGAGTATTTGCTCTAACTCTACTCAGACATATGTTTCTTCTTCTGGTCATATGACTTATTCTCCTCCCACACCCTTTCTCCTTTACTACAGAAAATCAATACAAATTAAATGAGTATGAATTTTTCACAGCTACATTCCTATGAATTGCTTAACTGCTCAGCTAATATGGAGCTGGAGGTAAATAATTTTAAAAAGAAATAAAATAGGCTGCCCTAGGGAACCTCTGTTTCTGACATAGCTACAAAAGAAATCATTAATGCAGCATGATTTTTTAAAGAAATATTTGTCTGTTCATAAATAAACCAACAGATGTTTTCCTTCCCCTTGTGATGTGGCCTTGTTGGTGATTTGGGGCCCATGCCTGAGCTACTACACTGAGGGCAGATTTGACAAAATCTTGCAAAAGCCAAAGTTTGATATCACCTGAGTCTCTAGGGTAGATTTCATATTGGGTATCAGCACTGCTCAGAGAAGAATTACTTTTTACTGTTTTTCCAAAAACCTATGTTCCATTTCCTTGACTAAAAGCACTTAAATAGGAAACTGACTTGCTTTGGCAATGATGGGAAAGCTGCATAGAAAGAGCTGAGAGCTACCATGCTTCTGGTTAATAATTTATTGATGTCCAACATTCTTTTGTTACTGTGGGCTACCTGTTGTTTACATTTCTTAGAAATGTAGCATTATACCAACACACTTCACTCTTTGGTCATATCGCTATTCCTTTTCCATTTGCTTGGCTTATAAAGCTGAAATCAAATCACTATGGACATCCTGTATGTATTATATTTGATATAAGTGCCACATTCTTCTTTCTTTGTTTTATACACAAAATGAAATGCTTCTTAATATTTGTCATATGCTTAATCTCCTCTTAAGATACATTTCTAGCCTTAACAGAAAGGTGAGGAGCTAACTACTCCAAGTAAAATTTGGTGGTCAAGTTATCTTGTGGCATAGATAAAACTGATGATTCTGTCTCCAGTTTGAATTCAAGGATGCCCTCCTGCATCTCAGGTAGAATGGCTAATTCTAAAATGAACTTCAAAGGGTTTTCAAGCAAAGTCTTAAGAGAAACTCAGGCTCATTGAAATGTAGAACAGTACGGGGTTTAGCTGGGAGGAAGATGATCCTCTTCATGACATCTTTCACAGTGCTGGAGTGGCATAAATAACATACCAGTGTTTCACCTGCTGCTGAGCAGTGCTTGCACTCCATCAAGGATGTGGGGTTTTTTTCTTTCCTAATATTCACAGAATCAAAGAATAAACATGGTTGGAAAGAACCTACTAGATCACTGAGTCCAATCATATCCACAACCACAAATACCTAAATACCTTATCAATGGAAAAACACAAAACAATCCCCTCCATGCCTGCCACTAACAGCCTGTCACAAAGCACCAGGTCCATATTCTTCTTAAACACCTCCAGGGATGGTGACTCAACCACCTCCCTGGGAAGGCTGTTCCAGTGCCTCACCACTCTCTCTGTAAAGAATTTCTTCCTATAATCTAATCTAAACCTCCCCTGCCACAACTTCAGACCATTGCCCCTGCTTCTGTCAGCAGTCACCAAGCAGAAGAGGCCAACACCCACCTCTCTACAACCTCCCCTCAGGTAATTGTAGAGGGCAATGAGGTCCCCCATCAGCCTCCTCTTCTCCAAACTAAACCTGCCCATCTTCCTCAGCCTCTCCTCATATGACATGTTCCCTAAACCCCTCACGAGCTTGGTAGCTCTCCTCTGGAAACACTCCAGCATCTCCCTGTCTTTCCTATAATGAGGGGCCCAGAACTGAACACAGTACTCAAGATGAGGCCTCATAAGGGCTGAGTACAAGGACACGATAACTTCCCTTCTCCTGTTGGCCATGTTATTCTTGATCCAGGCCAGGATCCTCTTGGCCCTCTTGTCCAGCCAGGCACACTGCTGGCTCATATGAAGCCAGCTGTCTACCAGCACCCCAGGTCATTTTCTGATGGGCAGCTTTCCAGCCACTCATCCCCAAGCCTGTAGCATTGTTATAACTGAGAAGGGCTGAGGGATGTGTGAGATAGCTAACCCAAATTGACCAAAAGGATACTCCATGGCATATGGTGTCAGCCCAGATATAAAAGCTAGGGGAAAGAAGAAAGGGGTGGGGTGACATTTGTTTTGTCCTCCAGAGCAATTGCTACACCTATCAGGCGCTACCTGTACCAGGGCCTTGCTTCCCAGAACGCTGGCTAAGCATCATCTGCTATGGGAAGTAAAGAATATTTACTATTGGCCTTTGCTTTCACACATGGTAATTGTTTTTCTACTTTTTAAACTGTTGTCTTTATCTGCTGGCCTCTTGTTATATTTTTCTTGCCTTGTCCGTCCAAGAAGAGGGAGTGATAGAGCAGCTTTGGTGGCCACCTGGTCCCGACCAGGGCCAAACAACTACAAGACCAAATGGATATTTTCAACTCCTCCAAGATTTCACTGTAAAAGAAAATTATTTACCATCTATAACTACCAGTTCAAATGAGTAATTCCTGCTTGCAGGAGTTACTGTTGCAACAATAATCTTGGATTTGTTCCCTGTTTTTTCCAATGGTAATTATGGGTCTTCTGGTCTATATGCAAAAGAAAAAAAATTCAAGAGCAGCTGTGTGAAGTCCATTCCAGCAACAGCTGGCTTATGGAAAAAAATAAGGGTCCTAAAAATGGCTATCTCACTCACTTGACTCCAAGTATATTCCCTTGGTATGATTTAATGTTAAAAGTTTCATTTAGCAAAGTGAAATTAAGTACTTAGTCCAACTGTAACAGAAATACTTGACTTTAAAACAGTGACTAGCGAAGTATTAGGCAGTTCAGAAGCAAGGTGCAGCCATGAATCATCTGTTCAGGGCAGACAAGAAGTTTACCCTTTTTGTCTATATTGCCCCTATCATTGCCATAATGAAGCCTAATTTTGCCTTGTAGTTTTATAAGAAAATAATCTATGAGGACGATTTAACTTTTCTGATTACATGAGGTGCAGAGATCTTCCCAAATTTTCTGAGAAGCCCAACAGAGTGGAAGAACTTGTAGTAAAAGCTGGATGGAAAGTAGAAATAAGGCACTAACCACTGGCATGAACACAGGTTAATGCAATTGTTTGGGGATGTATTGTCACTATCTTATGACAGACACTGAAAAATCTTGTTTAAGTATTTGTATAGACATGATCAGTGATTCCTGTAGTGTACAGATTATAACAATTTTTTATCTTCTAAGGTTTATGAAAGTTATACATAACACTCTTCACACAACACCTAGACCACCAGAGATAATGCTGACAGTTTCTTGATGACCTTTGCACACCAACTCTCATCAAAGTGAACTGATAGTCTACTGGTTTTGATACAGTAAAACACCCCTTCACAATACACAAGGGTAATCAGTTTGCATGGTCTGTGCTCAGAAATGTTCGTGAATGTTCAGAAATTACCTCAAAATACTGTTCTTATTGCCACAAGTAGAAATAAATTACTGCAAAAGCATTTTAGAATGAGCAGAATTAATACTTCTTCTTTTGAAAGAATTTCTTCCTGACATATTATTCTTTTCAGTTGAATAAAAAAGGATGAAAATAAAAAAGAATTACAGTGATTTAATGGCACTGATTTCATATACATGGAATGGAAAAGATGAATGCAAGATTAGCATTGTAACCAAGCAAGTGCTTTATGGCCCATAAATTCTGTACAGGTATAACACCCTTAACTATAATTTTATTACAGCTACTGTATCAGCAGCTTAAGAAAAATTTATACTAGTCACCATTAACTTGTCAAGGGAAGCAGTTTCCTCTTCCCTCAGAAGACAGACCAGTAAAATACAGCTAGTCTTGACTTTTCCAAGATTTGGTCTAGGCACTCTGTTCGTCCTTGCCTTTGGACTGAGGTGCAATTAAGAGCTCATACTTAGTACTTTAGATCTGATAGAAATGAAACGTGTGATAGTTGTCCAAAAAATCTATGGGCCATGGGGCACTCCAAGGATTTTCCAGTGTCCTATAACTCACATTTCAAAACAAAATTTACAGTGCAGTGGTACTGGCAAAAGTTGCTGAAAGCTCAGAGTATTCATGGAATTACATTTAATGGTAGAGTTTCTACCCAGTTGCACTCTGAGAGTCATGGACTAACTGATTGTGATCACTTGTGTCTGTTTTCAAAGGGGAGGCAGCATATTTAAGGTGTCCTTGTTACAGCCAAAGTTCTTTTGCCAAGTGGTAACCATGATACCTGAACTGTTCCATTCCTGACAGAGCTACACAAGGACAAAATGTTCAGTCTACAGCCCACTACCATGTGGGCTCAGAACCTTCCTTGTTCACTTAGTTCCTTAAAGTTTCTGCAACAGTACATTGTCAAATTAATTATGCTAAAGTCTGGCTGAAGAGAATCATGAGATTTCTTTTTCTTGCTACCCATCACTTCTGGCAATAATTTAATCATGTACACCTCATGAATTATTTCACAACACAGGTCTTTCTCCAGCACTGGCCCACTCTGTCAGAATATGTGTTTTGAGAAACTGCTGCTGTTTTCCTACGACTACTACAGCAACTTTTTTCAATAATTCTTTGGCTCATTTACAAGGTTCTTACTCCAGAAGAGTCATATGGATAATTTAAAAGAGAAACTTTACAGAACAGTCCCAGGTTCACTGCAGTCATGACATAAATAAGTCAAGCAAAAAAAATTTCACATAATGTTTTTTGTGGATGTAAATGTCTCTGAGACAGTGAAGAGCCCAAAGTGAAGCTTCATTCTAGACACTTGCATCTGTTTTATGTACTAGACATTATTTTGAATTTTATACTTAAGGAGAGCTGTGGAAAACCCCCAAAGCCCAGATATTTTTTTGCTTTTTTTTTTTTGTTTTAATTAATATCTTGTACCTTCCCCACATAGAAAGGTGAACTAATTGAAAGCACTATCTTAGCTACTTCATCAGCTTACTGGAGAATTGGTTTCTGTCAAAGCCATGATATTTGGAGATAGATGTTAGGACTTTCAGGACATGGGACAGGATATAGTAGATGCTGTAAGAGATCCAAAAGAGACAGAAAGCATGTAGCTAAAGATATTTTTATGCCAGAAATTCTTATATATGTCTTCCAGCCCACATTTATTTTCAATGTAATTCCATATGAATATTTTTAACGTTCATTTATGGCACGGTGGGGGGAATAAATCTGTCAGCATAAAATGAGCACAAATGAAATGAATTTTTCTGTAAAGAACATTTTGTTTATACTTCCAATGAGTGTTATATCCCTTCATCTTAAAGGGCAACGTTTTTTCCAAATCTTTTCATTTTAGCAAAAATCAGAATAAAAAATCCATTTTAATGTCTGTCAATGTGGCCCAAGTATCTAATCCAGTGATTTTTAGAATTAAAACCTTTTCTCCTTTGCTTGTGTCATTGTTTAACACCAGTGTGCTGCTCAGCATCAAACAGCTGTCTGATCATTTCCTCAATTGGGATGGGGGAGAGGATCAAAGGAGTAAAAGTGAGAAAAAGTTGTAGCTGAGATAAAGATAGTTTAATAGGTAATTCAAAAGCCACACACACAAACAAAGCAAACCAACAAACTCATTTATTGCTTCCCACCAGCATTTAGATGTTCAACCATCTCCAGAAAAGCCAGGCTCCCCATTACTTGGGGAAGGAAAATACTGTATCCCCTTCCTCTCTTTCATTGCTGAATGTGACATCATATGGTCTGAAGTGTCACTTTGGTCAGCTGGGGTCAGTTGTCACTCCCAACTCCATGTGCATCCTCAGACTACTTGTTGGTGGGGTGGGGTGAGAAGCAAAGAAGTTCCTAACCTGTGTAATAACAAAAACACCACCACTATGTTATCAAGGCTGTTTTGACCACAAATCCAAAACAGAACACCATATAAACTACTGTGAAGAAAACTGACTCTATCTCAAGCAGTACAGCTTCTTAAATCTTCAAGTTCGTTGTGTTCTTCAGGTTCATTGTGTTTCCAATTCTTTGTGTTTGACACAATATTACTTGTGTAATGTAAATATAATATATACATACATACATAAAAAATATATAGTGAAATACTTCCTTCTAAAATAATGAAAATACCAACTCGTTAGTTTCTAAACCTTAGGTCATGGGAGGGTTAAAAATATAATTCATATTATATCAGAAATTATGCAGACCTGTGTTCTACAGTGAGAGCTTTATCATATAGGTATATTCACCTATGGAAGAGCAATATACGCAGAAAAGAGATATACACATATATGGAAGGCACAATAAGTGTCTGCGTTGTACTAAAACATATCCTTTCCCTAGGTAACTCAAATAATGGCTCCCTGTTAAGATGTAAAATTGCCTTTTGTTACATGCCTGCTAATAAGAAAAAAGCCAATACTTGCTTTTGTTTCCCTTTTTATTTTGGCTTTTTTTTTCACAAGTGCAAAGTTTACTTAGGTCTACCTTAAATTAAGGGTGGCAATGTATCTTTGCAGTCAGCAGCTTCATCAGGCAGCCTGCCTGGTGAGATGTTGCTGAGTAAAATATTCTGCTATGAAAGAGAAATATTTTATTGTCATAGCACCCATTGTCAACACCTGTGACTACTCTATTTGTTATCTGTGGGATTAGCTTTTTTTTTCTGTGCTACAACATACTAGATGGCTTTGATGGTCTTGGTCGCTGACAAGGACAGAGGCATTGAGTGCACCCTCAGCAAGTTTGCTGACAACATTAAGCTGTGTGGTGCAGCAGACACACCAGAGGGTAGGGATGCCATCCAGAGGGACCTGGACAGGCTGGAGAGGTGGCACAAGCCAACCTCATGGGATGTAAAAGACCAAGTGTAAGGTCCTGCATCTGGGGTGAGGCAATACTAAGCACAGATATAGGCTGAGCAGTGACTGGCTGGAGAGTAGCCCGCAGGAGAGGGACTTAGGGGTCCTGATAGGGAATACCAGGCTCCTCTGACTCCTGGGCAGCTCTAACAGATGAGAGAGTACCACTCCTCCTATCTATCTCCTTTTCATACTTTTGGATATTCTCAGCCTGTCCACCTCTTCCCTTAGCTCAGCCATCATGCAGAGCAGGTCGTTCACCTGCTCACAGTGTATGCAGGTGCTATCAGCACTACCCTCACGCAGTGGCATAAGACTCAGGCATTCCATACAACCAGGGTTCTGAACAGCCACATCGTTTGTCAACGGGATCATCTGGGCAAACAAATCCCTCACAGCAGCTGTTTTAGCCCTTGATTGTTTAACCCCGACCATTACTAACATGGGAAGAGATAGCAGATGATAGACTGGAAGCAAGAAGCAAGAACTCCACCTAACAAAACAAAACGACGTCTGCAACCCTGCCTGCTTGCCCTGCATTGTGTGAACTGCCGCGCAAACTGCCTCTCTATAGACAGTTATGATCCTGTTTGCCTACTCCTGTTTGCCGTGCTCCCAGTTGCCGTGCTCCCTAGAAGCTCCCAGCCTTAATTACTGGAAGCCTAGACCTGACATCACCACATCAGCTAGACCATGGCACTAAGTGCCACAACCAATCTTTTCTTAAACACCCCAGGGATGGAGACTTCAACACCTGCCTGGGCAGTCCATTCCAGTTTATAATCATCCTCTCCATGAAGAAGTGTTTCCTAACTTCCAACCTAAAACTCCTCTGGTTTCCCTCTGGGCTTGCAAATTATCCTAAGACACCAACTGAAATAATTACATTAGAGTTTAAAAGATGGCAAGACAAGCAAAAAGATAAAAATATTGATGTGAGTTTGAAGAAAAACTGAGTTGGAGGGGTAAAACTTCAAAGGCTTAATACAGAGGTTATATATAAAATACTCCCATATGGGAATGCTCTGCCTCAGCTACTTTGAAGGGGAAAAGACAAACTGACGCCTCATCTACAACCTTATTTTCCCAAAAGCAAACAGAATTTTGGAACCTGGCACAAGATGGAAGCAGTGGGAATACACAGTCAGAATATCTGTGCTAGACATGCAACTTCATTCAGTGGGTTTCGTTTTCATTCACCTCACATAATTTTGGCACTTCGGTCAGCCACTCTTTTCTGTAATTATAAACTTTGCAGTTTGTATTTACAAGTTTATGAAGAGGAGCAATAAAAGACCTTTAAGTTGATGGCACACAGAAAGTATACCTCAATTATTATATTGACTGACTTTATGACCCCTTTGTGCTGCCAAAACCTCACAAAAAACGCGTACTATGAAATGGAATACATCATTGCACAGGTGTGAATGTCTACAGGAGATGCAAGCAAGGAAAGCCGAATCAAGCCAGTTGTACCTAATAAACACTTTCAGCCCAGGAACCATTTCAGACTCTCATGCAAATACTTAACATGTGGTTTTGCTCTAAAAAGTGACTATAAAATGCATTATGTGTTTTTATTGTATTTCAGTGATACCATATTAAATTTATTTGGCTTATACATAAAAAGCCTTTTTTTCTAAGACACGTTAGCAAACTCCAAGCAAACATATCAACATACAAGTGCAGACCAAGGTGGCAGCAACAGTAAGTTCCATGGCTGTGTGCTGAACTGAGCTGGACATGGGGATTCTCAGATCCAGGGAAGCCCAAGGAGGAAAGGGAGCCAGAAACTCCAGAGGTCCCTTCCAACCCCTACAATTCTGTGATTCTTCTAATGCACTGTAAGAGTAAAGGTTGTACAGACTCAGCTTTATCTCACTGATGTTTGCAAACTTACAGATTTTATTTCTTGCAACATTAAAATTTGTTGCTGCTTCTGAACATGGAGTTTTCAAAAAACACATCTGAAAAATTGTACGCATCTTGATATTCTGAGGAACCAGCCTGATTTTAAAATCCAGCCTAAGCAATTGTTTGCCCTGAATTCTCCTTCAGTTATCTTCAGCGTTTTGCCCAAATCTGCAGAAATAAAACCCAGGCATTTTTATTGTTCATTTAAAATGCTATTTCTCATGCAAAATGTCCTTTTTCATTTTTAATAGCAGCTTGGGCAAATAAAACTTAATTTAATAGTTAAAAACTTATTACAAAGGCCACTTAAACTCAGTTACTCCACAGAGGAGAAATCCTCATATTGTTTAAATATTAGTAAATTGGGCTGCAAGCTATTGCCATAGTCTGGAGACACCATGAATAAAAACAGTTCATGGGAATGATGTTGTGGTGATAGGGAGGCAGGCTAGGTAATAAAACAGGTTGAAATATGCTTCAAATTGGCATGTTCTGCAGTATTGGAAACTAGATTTACTTCACCATACAGGGTCATCACAGACTGGGAACTACAAGAAGAGTAGTGTAATGGCTTAATGCAGAGATTTATTTTGGTTCTCTTGAATTGTGTGCCATAAAGCAGACTCACTCTGCTAATCATCTGTAGTCATTAGAAGAGCAGCAGTCTTGTGTAGGTGGATTTCAGACAACCAAGAAATTGCTGAACCCTCTGTACCCTCTACCTACAGAGTATAATCTCTATAGGCAGCAGAGGGGTCTGCCAGTCTGTGGCAGCTGAAACCATGGCATAGCATTGTAGAGGTCCTCACCTGGATCTCCACACGTCTCACCTGGCTCTCCACCACCATCATGGGTCAGAGACCCTGACCATATTTCAAGCAAGAGCTCCCATCTAAAGAATCAGCCACAAAGGGAAGTCTTAGCCAAACCACTTACGAAGCTGTGATGCCAAGTTATCCAGCAAGACTGCAGCAGGGCTGGCCTGGGCTGGGGCAGCCTGGCCCTGAGGAGCAGGAATGAGTGACTGAGACATGGACTGTACTCAGGGCCTGGCAGTGTAGAAGAATACGGCACTTTTTCCCATGTATTCTTTAAAGACCTTCATGCATCATCATACATTATGCGCAGTCCACATAAGAATGGTCTGACTGTGTACATAACAGCCTTTTAGACTGGAGTCCTGTTTTGTGGTATCTTTACTTGAGAGTGAGGTAGAAATGTCATCCTAGCTCAGTAGCGCTAAGTCTGAAGAACTGTTGAGTAGCCAAGGAAACAAGACTGCATGCCTGACCAACAGAAAGATCAGCAGTTCCTGTGGGCTCTATGTTCTTTAAGGGTTTGTTAGAAGCTGAGCAAAGATTTTCCGAATTGAAAACTATTGTTTCTGTGCTGTTTTTAAAGATCTTTTCTCTAGCACTACATGTTCACAAAAGAACTGCAGATGTTGCCTTGACAATGACACAGAATTAACTCTACTGAACTTTCTCCAGTTTTCTTCATCAGGGACTGGCAGACAAACACACCACCCAGTTCTTTAGTATTGAACTGAAAAATGCAGACTCTTGTTTTAGGCTTTCAGCAGTGAACTATGAAAAGTAAAATGATTTGGAGTACTATCCAAGTCATATACTTAGAAAAGATAGCCATCTGTCACATCAGGGATGAGTGGGTCATTAGGGACAATCAGTATGGCTTCACCAAGGGAAAGTCATGATTGACCAACCTGAAGGACACATATCTGCTGGAGGGTGCCCAGCCTAGAGCAAAGAAGATGATGAAGGAAATAGAACACCTCCCCTATGAGGAAAGGCTGAGGGAGCTGGGTCTCTTTAGCTTGGAGGAGGCTGAGGGGTGACCGCATCAATGTCTATAAATATGTGGTTTCAGGAGGATGGAGTGAGGCTCTTCTCATGGCTGTCTAGTGATAGAACAAGGGCCAATGGGTGCAAGCTGGAACAGAGGAGGTTCCGTCTAAATATCAGAAGGAACTTCTTCACAGTGAGGGTAACAGAGCATTGGAACAGGCTACCCAGGGGGGTTGTGGAGTCTCCTTCTCTGGAGATGTTCAAGACCTGCCTGGATCTGTTCCTGTGTGACATGGTCTAGGTGATCCTGCTGTGGCAGGGGGATTGGACTAGATGATGTTTTGAGGTCCCTTCTGATCCCTAATGATTCTATGATTCTATGATATGTCAAAATGCTTAAGCAAAATATAGACCTGTTGTATGAGAATTTTGTGTGTAAGACATAAATCACATTCTCTAACTGAACCTGCTCATCTATATGAAAGAGTGCATGTTTCTTATTTCTTACATAAAAAGGGTTTGCATTTATTAACACAGGCAAACTCTGTAACCACATTTTTTTTACTAGCAAGTTAGGATATTATCAGGTCTTGACAATATCTCAAGGCTGGCATAAGTCTCTTTTATGCCTATTTTTAGTTTGTTTTAAACTAAATATAGCTCACAGTCAGTTAGTAAGCAATAAGGATTGTTTTGGTTTTAGTGATTTTTGTGCTGTGGGAAGTGATTATCCTCTGGTATGCCCCTTTGGTTACTCCTTAGCATCTCAGCTCATTTCAGCATGCAAGGACTGACAACATGAGCAGAGTGGGAACATCCAGGCAGCTTGATTCTTGAGGAAGTTCACACAGTCATGGACTGAGACAGCAGCCTTAAATTGCTCTGCTTTCTGAATACTCTCAGAATTTGTTATGAAGTTAAAACACACTTTGTGTGTAAATTCTAATCCTAAATTGTTCTGTGTCCCAAATGGGCCGATCCCATTTACCTTAAGCAGATACTATAAGAAACTAAATTGGAGGTCTCTTTCTGGTATATAACAATATAGGAACAGGATTTTGTTTGTTTACTTAGTTTTTTCATCACATCTCACACATTATTGTATTTAAGCACCACAACAGTGGCAGCACGGACACCTGGTGACATTTTTTTTTCCTTCTGCTGATTTCTGAGGTCTCCAAAGGTCTCTCAGAGTTCCTCCTCTCAATATGATCCAAAGGGCAATGGTTGTTCAAGCATGGCATCCTGCTTCACCAAACTTTGGGACCACATGGCATCTCTTCTGTTCCTCACAAAAAGGGGAGATCCCAAACCCAAGAACCAGCAACAGAAACATCTGAGAAGCAAGTCAACAGGTTTCCCCTCTTAAATCATCACAAAGGTGCTGATTGGCTCAGCTTAACCAGAGGCACCTCTGAACATGAGCTTGGAGGACCTTTCAGTAAGATTCTTAAAGGGGACAGGTAGGAGCCCCTTCCACACTACCAAACCCCCTTGCCCTCGCTCCTGAGGCTAAAAACACACCACAGTTGTTTATCCATGGTTTCTGTCTGTTTTGGAGAATGGGAGCTCTGTGTGTTCTTTTTCTTTATAAGGTGTCATGAACTGTGAAACTTCCAATTGCGTATTGTTGTGGAGTCCAAAGCAGAGATCATTACTCTGTACTTGCCTTGTCCTTTTACCCAGTGAGACAGCTCTGATAGATGTTTCGAATTTTTATCTTAGTTTGTTTAAAGTAACACAGATAATGTTGTTGGTCACAGCTAACCAATCTTAATTGTTCCTGTTAACGGTCTTAACTAGTACTTCAAAATTGTTTTCTGATGTCAAATGATCTTTACACTGTAGTTGGAGATACAAAAAAATCACAGCTTTGCTCCTCATTTATATCTTCTTGTAACTGGCTCAAAACAAAAGACACATAATTTCAGAATGTTTTGTATTCTCAAACAAAATAATGAATGAAGATAAGGTCATCTGCTGGCTTTTTACATTACTCAGAAGTGCAATGCTTTGGAGTGCTGCTGTGTTGGCAAGTGTATTGCTCTTTTAAGAACTACAGAGGAGATAGCTTTTGTTCTCAATAGTGAGTAAATAGAAGTTTTAAGCACAACATATCTTCAGAAAATACTGACAGTTAAATTCAATGTTCTTATCAACATGATAGTGCTTCTGCAAATATAGGCTGCTATATTGGGAATTAGGTCTTCCAGACTTCTCTTCAAAAGCAGATAAAAGTTACTATCATAAAGTGCTTTTTGGACTGGATACTTCAGATGCCAAGTTCCTCCTAACCCAGGGAAGAAGATACTTTATGCCTCAACAAAGCCTTTTTGTTGGAAAAGAGTTTGGGGAGTAGATAACAGTTGTTGTCCAGCATCTGGCTTCAAGCTAGTGCAGTATACTCTTTCAAGAAGGTGCTGGATTATTTTTCCACTCAGTGGCTGTCATGCAATTTCCTTCTGCTTTCATAGTTCTACAGAAAAGGGAAGAAACTGTTCCCTGTAGCTATAATTACTGGCCCACTGCTGGGAGGTGATAAGGGTAAGTCAAGCTGACTCTGCAAATGGACATGGGGAATGCAGAAAATTAGTACATTTGTGCATTTGTCTTACTGCAGTAGTTAGGATCTCCTCATCTTTCCTTCAGATTTTGGTTGGCTTTTTAAGCATGTGTGGCTTCAAAACAGGAAACAACAGAAAAGTTTATAAAGACATGTGAGTAGCCACATGATGGAATGGTGCCCTAAACAGTATCATTTAATCTCTATCTTCATGCAGATCTGTGAGAGAATACTTGTTAAATTGTGATTTTGATTTTTAAAAGTACCGTACTTTTGTCAACAAAATTGGCATGACAAAATATAATAACATTCCATTTATTCAAACTTAAGCTTCTGTCATTTTCCAGGCAAGTATGAAACTCTTTGTGTCATTTGTTGTTCATTAGAATGTAGTCTAACTTTGCAAAGAATAGCAATTGGTAGTTATTTTCCACAAAACATTTTGGGTTTATGCAATGCAAATATCCAAAACATAGCATAGCCACCTGAGAAATAGAATTATCACCTAAAAGCTTTAGGTCAGATTAAACCTTCTTGTTTGTGAGGCTCACATACTTTAGTAATTTCATTAGCCTTTGGATCTACAGTTTGAATATGCAAAAGTGTAGCTAGGAGAGAAGGATAAGGAAAAAAGAAAACAAATTAAATATGCTAAGTCGTTTTCCCCAGATTAAGTCAATGACAGAATGGAAGGTGAATCCAGAATTCTCTCTCCAAGGTTAACATTTCACTATGCCTGTGTTTTTCAATTGCGTACATTATCCAAATACATGATTTATTATCTAGAGAATAACAATATTTTGTGAATAAACTAGTTATGTATTCACTTCCTTTAATTGCACTTTTGCCTACAGAAGCGACTCTATTAGTGTGTATGAAAAGATTCCTCATATCATAAGTCATAAGAATATAAACTTTTAGATTACAAATTGTTACCTGTGTCAGCCAACTACTGACTTGAACTGTACAGTCAGATGACATGGTCTTCTAGGGGGATGCAGCACTTGGCTGTGGATATGTATATTTTGGACTTCTATTCAGTTGCCCATACCTAAGTGTATAGTGCTATTTAACATTCTTTACAATAGGTATCTACTTACCAAGCGTATGTTTAATCCTTTGCAGTCAATGGTATCCTGGCAAATATAAAATACTCTAAAGACCTACTCAACACAATAGAAGTTGAACTTAAGTTTTGTCACCTGAGTAACTGCCAATTAAATCCATCCATCAAGGGCAGTACGCAGTAATCTAAATACAGGTAACTGATGTCTTTTCAGAAACACAAGATTTTTGACACATTTGCTGGGTACTAGCAGCTCTGACCACAAACTGTACTTATGGAGAAGTGGATTGAGACCTGGTGTCACATTCAGAGATATCTCAAAGAGCACCAGAAACCTATGAAAAGGTACATAAACTAAACTGTAGATCTCCACTCACTAAAGATTAGACACCGAAGTCATAAGCAAAGACTAACAATTAGGCATCTATGTCTTGCTTTCTACATTCTGCTTGCTCTGTTCAGCTTTGTCTCTTACCATGACCACTTCTTTAACTGATAATGTTGCTGCCTGCTACTTACTAAGGAACAGTGGTGATCTCATACAGAATTAGCTACTGTGTATATCTAAATTTTGAATTTGTGGTAGAAGAGCTTGGCAAAGTGTTTTCCATCCCTTGAAACACATGATGGACAAAGCATTTACAAAGTATGTTGGATATTCCTAAAAACAGCTCCCCTTTCCATTTCATTACAAACAGGAATTGTTTGTCACCTTTCTTTTTGAGGAATGCTTTTCCTAAGAGAAAATTTCTTAAACCACTTTTTTTTTTTTCAAATTGATGCTGTAGAATAAATGAACATCCAAAAAAGCAACATTGATACCAGTTATTAACATCAAGTGATTAAATATACAAAAATGGCTGTTGACAGATGAGATGGCATAAATGAGAGTGAAATTACACATTACAGTCTGCTCTTCTTCAAGACGCAAGCAGCTGTGCCATTCTTTGCATACGAGAGTTCAATCTGAGAGTTACCATAGCTGTTGGGCTGGTAAGAATTGATACCTCCCCCATCTTGCTAGGTTTTCCCTCCATCTTCTCTGTGTACTGGAAAACAGTTCTGCTTTCTCTGGCTGCCACTATAATTCAGTCCATGCTCCTGACTGGTAGCACAGATGTGCTTTTAAATCTCTGTGGTGAATTAACATTTGTGGTATCTTTTACTGTCTGAAACTGATACAGGTCTTCAGCCTGACTAATCAGCTACTTTCCAATAACTCTCACAGTTTTGACACTCAGAATCATAGAATCATCAATGTTGGAAAAGACCTTCAATATCATCAATTCCAACCATCTACACTACAACCCCTAACCACTAAACAATCTCCTCAAACACCATGTCTACCCTTTTTTTGAACACCTTCGCAGATAGTGCCTCTACCACCTTCCAGGGCAGCCTGTTCCAAGGCCTCGCCACTCTTTATGTGAAGAAATTTGTCCTATTTTCCAGTCTGAGCCTCTCCTGGTGCAACTTGACCCCATTCCCTCTTGTCCTATCACTAATCACCAGGGAGAAGAGGCCAACTCCTGCCTCACTACAACCTCCTATCAGGTAGTTGTAGAAAGCAATAGTATCTCCCCTCAGCCTCCTCCTGTGCTCCAAGCTGACCAGCCCCAGCTCCCTAAGCGTCTCACAAAACCTGTTCTCCAGTCCCCCATCATATGCTATGTGTTGCCTTTTATTAATTTTTGCCCCTTGATTGACAAAACCAATTTTCTACCTTGACTGCATTTTCTTGCTTGCTTTCTTGCTTTCCAGAAATCTGCCCAATTTAAATAATCCAGTCAGTAACTTTATTTTGTTTTTACTTTCAACTTTAATTTTTATATAGAAAAATATGGGGAAATCTATATGGAAACAATGTTTCCTTGATGTTTGAAATGTGTTTTCAGTGTTGCTTATTAAAGTGCTAGCCCTGATCAATAGAAACTGAACTCAACATTGTCTCAATTTCTTCCCAGATGCTAAACCTGATTAAACAAGTATGGTGACTCCAGTTCAACCATAATAATTCCTCATAGCAAGGAGCTCTAGTCAGCACTTCATTGTCATGCACTTTAACACCAGCACCTGTTTTCTATCCATTTTTTTGTTGTTATAATGCAAATAGTGATTTCCTAGTCCTTTTAACCGTTAGGTGCCACCCAGTCTGAGTTTGTGATTAAAAAACCCCTTTTTTATATAAACAGAAATACTCAGTAATGTGGTAAGTTTGTGATTCCAGCAAAACAACAAAACAGAGCTTCCAACAGGTTATGAGAAAAAGCTATCCAGACATTACCAACACTGCAACACTTGATCTCTTCATGTATTACAAGTGTCTCAAAAGTGTACTTCTTCAAGTTTATCTTTCTCTGAGATCTCCTAGTGCATTATCCTTGAATCCACTACACAAATGTGATACAAGGCCTGCAGTTATAATGAAATCCTGGAAAACAGTGGAAGTGGTGTTGCCTGGAGTGGCTCCACAATGCTGAAACTTTTAGATAAGATAAGAGTACACAACAAGCTTTGAAATGAGACCTATCAAATTGCTTGGTTTAAATTTCCTATTCATGGGACAGTCTTTGTACAAAAAACCCAAGAACTAAAATCAGCTTCCGTCATCTTTCTGATTTCCCATTTATTCCTCTCTCTCTGTTTCTTTCCTCTCTACTGGATACTACTTGTACCTATCTAGAGAGAGATTGAAGAGTTAGAGATTTGTGCTGACAGGCTAAATACTGACCTTTATTTTATTGACATTATAATTTATTCTCTAAAAAATGTTTGTTGAGATACCTCAAAAATATCCATGGCTTTTAATCAGTTTTCTGAATATGTTCAACTGAACAGTTCCCAGCAAAAAGGGACTAGACTCACAGAGCAGCCTTTTTATTTCCTTGTCTCCACACAATATTTGGTAGTGTTTAATGTGTTAAGTGCTATTGGGAATTAGGCTATTAATATTCTGATCCAGAATACTACATTCAGTTGAGGATACACAAAGACTGCATCCTTCAATGTAGTTAAAGTATTCTTGGATATGTTCTGCTTTGCTTGCTGCTGCTAGTCTGCTTCCTAAAAATGTTTAAATATTCACAGAGAAAAGGAGAATGGTCATTAGTCTCTATATAAATACTTAAATTCCTCATCTGCATCTGATCTCACCCTGAAATCTCTCCAGCTCCTCTTGTTAGCTTCTAGAACCTGCTGGGACTGCTGGTTCTCCAGAATAGTCCTAGAAGGCCATACCAAGGTATTGCAGGCTTTTCAGTGCCCCTAACATGATAGTTCCTGCAACATGGCTCCTGGGACACCAGATGGCCTCAGACAGATTCATATGAGGCTTTCCTATATGCCTTTCTTTAGAAATTTATAAGTTAGCGACATCTATTCCAATTAAGAAAGTAGAGGTTTGTGGGGAATTTAAGAAAACCTAAACAAACACTCATTATTACATATTTTTCCCAGCATAAATGTTATTAGGACACTACTTGAGGAAGAGTTGTGTTGTACTCTCAACCTACGCAACAGATATTCTATGAATATTTAAAATAACAGGATCAGGATAATGACTACATATTATCATTGATAACACAATGAATTGTACAGGGCTGTCTATCTGTTCATTCATACTTGAAAAGCCAAAGATAACATGAAGACTTAGAAAATTCCCCTTCATTTTTAAAAGAAGCATCTCATTCTATCAGCAGAAATGTTATGAAGACCTGGGAAGGGACTTCTTGCGAAACATAGCATTGTAGAGAAGCACTCATTATTTAAAAACCCTGGCCCAACCTCCAAAAATGCTCATTTTAATTAAATGACATTTAACTAGATTAGCCTAGTTTTAAACAGATAATGCATATGTAGCACAGCTTTCAGTTAGACATCTGTCATGAGAACTTCTTTGAATACAAGTTATTGTTTGATCTTTCTAAAGATACGTTGCCAAACACTCACTATTGCTAAAATGTCAGGAACATTTGTGCCAAGTGTGGGGGAAGTGAGGAATGTGAACTTCAGACTGTAGTAATTTGTTTTCTCCAAAGCATCTGTAAACGAACCAAAATTAGTATTTCATTACAAACTGGAAGGTGATGAGTCTATCCAATTTATCTTAGATTCAAAGAGAATTTATAGCTATTCATTACACACAATCTGTGTTTTCTGCTCTGAATAAGAGAGAAAACATTCCCTTAAATTACCAATGCCACTAAATGACAATAACAACTTGCTTCATGTTTAGCCGTAATTTGCTTGATCTTCATTTCCTCTGTCTCCAAAAGGGTAATTAACTAGAGTTTACATGAATGAAAAAAGAGAAAAAGAAATTAACATTAGAATTAAGGGGAATAATCTTATAAAATACTTAGCTGTCTAGACCCGATTTAATTTAGTAGGATAGATATGTAAATAATGGTAAAATTTTCACCTTTCAAGAAAAAAATAGTGCCAATACTGAAAATTAAATAAAATATTTCCTACTGGAAATTTCTACTGATCTCATGCTTCTTTATGTTTGGTCTGCTAGTTGTTAGCGAGAAATTATAGTATGCAGCTTCACAGATACAAGTAATTAAACAGTATGGAGGACTTGGGGGTGTTTTTTTCAGAGGGGTTATCTTATACTTGCATAGTGCCAGTAATAGTCTTTCTGCCGGCTTTAAGATTCATTGAATTGACTTAGTCACTAATCTTACCTGCAAATTAGAAAAGGGACTTGAGTAAGGAGTAGAAACATACTGTAATTTTATCTTCAGTTCTCTTATTAATCTTGCATTAAATGTCTTAATTGCCACTTAAAACTGAGTATTTTTATTTAGTTTCCTATGCTTAGTTTTAATAGCCACACCATGAAGTAATATAAACAAAATAAATCAATATGTGTGAAATACAGTTCATCCTAAGAGGTATCTTATCACTAATCAAGCTAACTGATTGATAATGTAACCATAGATACACTAGATTACTTATGCATATATATATGTGAGTTCATCCTGGAAAGGTTTGAAGACCTCACAGAAAATGTTTGCGTAGTTTTGGAAAGTGCACGCAACACAGCAAGGCCTCAGAGAAAGAGGCTCCATTCTGGATAAAAATTTTTATATCATAGAGAAAAAAAAGGTTGTAGGATGACACTACTTTAAGCAGCCAACGTGTACTGTTAATTCCTATGTTTCACTGATCCCAAGGATCAGTACTGAGACCAGTCCTCTTCAATCCATTAAGGACTTGGATGAGGGATAGGGGTGTGCTGCCAGTAAGTTTGCTGATGACACAAAGATGGGTGGTTAGCAGATCAAGGGAGGTTCTTCTCCCCCTCTACTCTGCACTAGTGAGACTGCATCTGGAGTATTGTGTCCAGTTCTAGGCCCCTCAGTTCAAAAAGGACACAGAGCTGCTGGAAAGTGCCCAGTGTAAAGCAATGAAGATGATGAAGGAAGTAGAGCACCTCTCTTGGTCTAGGTGATCCTGCTGTGGCAGGAGAGTTGGACTAGATGATCTTTTGAGGTCCCTTCCAATCCCTAATGATTCTATGATTTACTTGTGACAGGCAACAAATTATGATGTTTTCTGTTCTTCTGGAAGAATATTTATATAGCCACCTAATTCATAGCAGGAAGGGAAAGCAAAGCTCATCCTGTTGGAGTTTCTCTGTTAACACCTAAGTGTATAACACTCTGTTAACTACAGTAAAGCTTATTTTACAGCCTCCTTTTAGGCTTCAGTCTAGCTAGCTGAATGTATTGTTGAAAGTAGACATAGTCCATGTTGATTTAAAAGATGTTAGAATATTCTGTACTGTCACTATACCTTAAAGCAAAGCTTATATGTTGAATAAGTATATAAGTAATATAAGTATTATACCTCCTATTCTATCATTTTATGCACAGCTGACAATATTAGCACTACTTGTATAGGACAGTCTACTGTCCAATTCTTTGTTTAGATGGTCACTGAAAGAAGTTTAACACTCTTTTGGAAAATTCCTTCCAGTTCTATTACTCATGCAGAGCTTAAGAAGGTCTATCCCAAGTTTGAGTCAAGTTTCTAAAATCTGCGGAAGACTGCAGATAGTAGACAGAGATTTCTTGTTCCAGTTGCTGTAGATCCCTTTTATGAAGCAGAAGTTCCTCTGGACTCAGAAGAAAATATTCATTCTTCTGTTAGGTAAAAGTTTAACTAGCTGGTCTGAAAAAAATCTTCGGGATTTTAATATAATTTAATATATTTTAATATAATGCTATGACACGTAATAAGAGCAAGTTACAGGTTTCAAACTTGGATCGAGACTTTTACACCTTTAAATTATTTAAAATCCACTGAAAACATTACTTTGATCTTGTATTTGGTTTCGCTGGGATAGAGTTGATTCTCCCCATAATATTTGTCATGGTGCTGCATTTGTGGTGGTAGCTGGAGGAGTGTTGGTAACACACCAGTGTTTTGGCTACTGCTGAGCAATGCTCACACAGCACCAAGGCTGTGGGGGTTTTTCTTTCCTAACATTCTCCCCAACAGTAGGCTTGGGGGTGGGCTGGGGCAGCTAACCCAAACTGACCAGGCATATTCCAGATAAAAGGTAGGGGAAAGAAAGAAGTCGGGGGCGGGGGGATTCATTGATGGTGTTTGTCCTCCAGAACAACAACTACATGTATCGGGGCTCTGCTTCCTAGAACACTGGCCAATCATAATCTGCTGATGAGAACAGTATTTACTACTTGCCTTTGCTTCTACATGCAGCTTTTGTTTTTCTGCTTTATTAATCTATTCTTGTCTTATCCACGAGCCTTTCCTTATATTTTTCTGTCCCCTGTCCTTCCAAGAAGGGGGAAGTGGTAGTGCAGCTTTGGTGGGTACCTGGCCCCCAGCCAGGGCCAAGCCATCACAAATGTGAATCGAATTTAGTTTGCAAGATTTGCTACCTGCTGTTTCATTGTAAGTCCATTGGAAAGTTTTCAGTATTCATTTTCTTTTCAGTACATGAGTGTCATTTTTCATTAAGTATGAAACAGGCTGTTCCAAGATTTTGTGAAATGGTGATTTGTCCCACCAACTGGTTTCTGTATCTTTACACAAAAAGTAATTGGTATGAGAGAAGCTAGTATTCTTGCTCACTACATATTTTGTGTTTGACACTTCCTTTTCAAAACCCAGCAGTACAGACTGTGTTCCCATATTGCAAAAAAATAGTGGTTTTCACCTGTTACCAGTAATTCTACCAGAGAAAAAGAAATTGTAATCACAGCAAAATAAAGATTAATTATTGCACAGACATTATGCAGAAAGAATGTAAAGTGGTTGGGGCTCTGCCTGATGTTGGCCTCACAGCTGCTGTTCAGCCTACAAAACTACAGCTGTAGTTTGATCATATCTCTTTTGTGATCTATTTTTAATTAAAGCAGCACCAAAAAGTTTCTCTTCACCAGATCTTTGCTTGGATCACAAATAAAAATTAATATAGTCATTTTGTCATGGACTGTTCACATCTTGGTGAACATCTACTTGGGCTTGATTGACAGTTTAAAGAAAAATGGGGCTGCCAAGGCAGTATGAGCCAAAACACATGCAGGCCTGTGTGAAGGTTCTACACATGTCTAGTTGCAATTTTCTGGATTTGAGCCAGTAGTAATAACTGTCTGTACTTTCAGAAACATTAGATTCCTGAATAGAGTCTCAAATACTATTTGTTTACTTCACAGGCATAATGGCTGAAAGAGAGTTCTCTCAATTTCATCTCAAGTGATTCAGAGTAGGTAATATTTTTTCAGCTCTTCTCTAGTAATGTATTTCAATTTCTTATTCTGAGTTTTGTTAATTAATGCTTGAGTTTCAATCTTCTTTTTAAAACAACAAACCACCTATTGCATTTATCCTTGGGAATGTATAAGCAGCCTGGAGAAATTGAAGTCCATTGATCGCAGGATTCCTGCACTACAGACAATGTCTCTTTAACACTGATGTCAGATAGGGGGAAGAAAATCTCAGCATGCTAGATTTTATTCTTAGTCTCACTCACACAGTCACCTACAAAGACACACACATATTTCTTCTTGAGAGTAATTACCCATCTGATATGATTGGTTTATCCAGACAGGCTCTACAAGAACCTCCTATGTAGTGAAATGCTATTCACTATTCATGCTACTTAGTTATATAGTAAAATATGTAGATAAATCTTTGAAATAGAGACAATTTCAGCATTTTCATCCTATTATATATATATATCAATAATGTAATAATATTATTTAAATACAATCAGCTGCGCATTTCACACTAAACATTTGATGTTTTATTCAGATTTAAAGCTCTTTTAAGCTACACAGAATTATTATTTTTATTACTATAAAAGCCGTTTCAGTGGAGTATGTAAAGCAGATATGTTCATAACATCCATTTTTCACAAACTCAAAAGTCACTGAAATATGTACAGTGTGACCTGAACATGCAATATAAGTCTCTTTCCTAAGATTATTTTATTGAAAAAGTTAGTGTTTGAGTACTAACTATATTAGTTCCATTTCTTCTTCACAGACAAACGTAATTAAAAACTAGGCAATTCCATGAAAATCAGAATTAATGTGCCTTTATATTCCATCCGTTTATCCTCTTAGGATATGCCTAAAAGAAGTGTGTGCTGGAGAGTCAAACCTGTCTCCATTTATTTTACATGGACTCCAAAAGAAAAAGGATCAACACAAAAATGCCATATTATGTATGGGAATAAATTGTTTAGCATCTAATTAGGTACAAACTCCAGTTAAAATATTTTCCACATGTGTGGCATTCATAAGATTCATCCTATGTGTATTCTCTAGAGCTTAAGAAAAATTGTTGTCACTCTACAGCCTCTTCGTCAGTGCAGAATCATTCACCCATGCAGTTTCCTCCTTAATCCAAATGTCTGTCTGTTTGCATTGAACAAACTGAGGGGGGATGCAGCCTGCCAAATTTATATTTTACTCTTCTAAATTTTAAATAGTGGATGAGCAAATTGTCTTCCAAGAGAGGTTCTAAGTGACACTGGATTCAAGGATATGCACATTTCCAGTGCTGCTCCAGAAGGACATGTCTCCTGTAGGTCCTGTGTTACATTTACTGTACATGAAGTTGTATGAAGCTTCAGATACACTGCAGTAAGGTGACACTAGATACTTCAGTCTAGGCAGATGAATCACTCTTATTAAAACAGATTTCCCCTAATCAGTGTCTAGATGCCTTCTAAGGCCAGAGGAAGTAAATACCTAGAAGAAGGCTGGAATACCTGAAACCCAGTCATTTTGCTTTATTGCTAGAGTTTCCCTCTGGAAGCCATTAAAAGACAAATTATCTCTTGTCTTTGCTGACTATCTGAAAAAATATAACCATTTCTTTAGGTAGTCTGTTTCACCTTGAGTCTAAAATCTTAGGGCAAATGAAAAACTTTGTCCCTTAAGGCATGGCATATGCCTAGTATATCGAGGCCTTTTTCTCTGTCACATTTGGTTAATGCTTGCCTATCAGGGTTAGAAACCACTGCACAGGGTAGAAGAGAGACAGATGCCTGCCTACTCACCTGAAACTCAATTATAACATATTTGCATTCTTCTACATTTATTACAGGCAGGAAAGTCACATTTTGAGCTTTAAAAATAGATATAATTTTACAAACAAAGCATCTGAGAATATCAACAAAACAACAATGCTAAGGCTCAGAAATAGAGATTGCAAGTGAACTACATATATTCAAATAAAATTATTTTTGTCCAAACTTTTAAAATTGCTTCCTGAACATTTTGAAAGGAACACTTGTTTTTCACTTAACCATATGTTAACTGAAACAATGGGCTTCACTTGAGCTCAGTCAGCACTTGAGCCATGTGTCAGTCCACGAATGACACTGCAAATCTTTTCAACTGGTAACCAAATGTTGTTCCTCTGTTCACTAACTCCTGGAAACCTGCTCAATGCTTGATAGGCCATTCTCCAGATAAGTAAAGAATTGTTCTGGGCAAAACTTGGGAAGTCACGATGCCCATAGTGAGCCCCGTGTGAAGCCTGAATAATGATTTTCCAAGAATTTTTCTGGGATCTCATACAGCACTCAAAGGTTCACTGTTCTGACAGGCAAAAGAAAATGTCCTTTTAATGTAAGAAAATGAGAAACCCACACGTGAATAAGGAAAAAAAGAAATATCAGAAAGTCATGGAAGAATGAGAGAGGGAAAACTGTATAAAGGTCTTCACCCTAGGGAAAAGCTACTTTTGTGTGTGTAGCGCTGACTGAAATGATGCTTCTTCTAGTGATTTCCATCTTTTAAAAGTATCACTGCCCTTGCAGAGACCTGCAACCAAAAAATAGTAGTTTTTTTCTTCTATTTGGTTTTCCTTCTGAATGAAATGCCCAGAAAAATTTCAAATTTGGACTGGCTAAGGATGGAGACATGTAACAGCATATTCCTTATACTTCCTGACCTTAATGCCAACTCCATGTACATTGTTAAGAAGTCTTTTATGGTTATGTACTACTAAGTCTTAATCTCTCCTGGAAATATTTTTTAATCTCTCCTGGAAATATTTTTTAATCATATAGAAAATATTCACAATTACTTCATCAGCAATGCAAAATGGAGGCCAGCATAGTAAAATCAAATGAAACTATTATAAATATGTGAGGCATCAGCTTTAAACAAAGAAATATTTAATTTCTAGACTTCAGGGAAAGCTTTGGTCTCTGGCACTACTTCTTACTTTCTCAGGTGGCTATTGTAGTATAGGAATATATTAACCTGCCAGTTACCAGTCTATCTACTCAGAAGAAGAGCCTTAAGAAGCAGATTTTGAAATAAATTTTATTTTTGCTTTTACATGCCTTTTACCAGATAGTCAGCAGATGTAAATATGTAAATCACTACAGTTAGAAATAATTTCCATCTGAAATTAAGTTTCGTCCACTTACTGACAAATGGATGGAGAGAGTAATCTACTAGAGTTGAAATTATCTCAATCTGCCATGAACAGAAATATAAGTTTTGTACAAATTCAATCTATTTCAGAGACATTTCAAACCTGATAAGGAAATGCAGAAACAAGTCTGAAGAAACTGCTGCACTGCAGACATACATTCTATGAGCCAAGGTAATTTAGCATTGCCACAATGATGCTAATAATTCTGAGTAAGAAAATCATAGGCCAATGGAGATATTTAGAATTAATGAAATATATTAACTGCATGCAGAAATAAACAAATGTTGGAAAATTAAAAACACCATAACATTTTCATCTGTTGGCCAGCTGTAATGAAACTGGACAATTATTTTTGTGGATTGATCTACACAACCTCACCAAGACAATAATATTAATGTGACATCCATAATATTGTTATAGGGCACTGCAACACCACTGTGGTCAAAGAATAACCTCGGTATTGGACACCTAGTGTATGCAAAGTATGCAATGTACTTATTCTCAAGAGTGTTTTGAACCAGACACTTCACCCATGAGCCTTAGCAGAATTGCTATAGTCAATGCTGGAGAAAATGGTAACAGGCTTGCAACCTTCAGGGATATATTCCCCAATTTCTCTTAACAGGCTCCATGGTTTTTCCTCTGAGTTTATACTGATGTTCATTCACAGTTTATGAAATTTTGAAAGGTTGCAAAGAAATAATCTCTTGGACACTCAAATAATCAGGTAGATTTAGGGTTACAATTAACCATGAAGATTGAAAACGCTAAAAGCCCTTCAGCCTTCCTAGAATCATGGAATGGTTTGAGTTGAAAGGGACCTTAAAGATCATTTTGTTCCACCCCCTTGCCATGGGCAGAGATGTTTCCCACTAGACCAGGTTGTTCAGATCTCCATCCAATCTGGCCTTGAGCACAACCAGTGATGAGGAAGGAAAGAACGCCCTGTGTGTGTGATGAGAATTTGGAACAGGTTGCCCAAGGAACTTGTGGATGCTCCATCACTGGATGTGTTCAAGGCAAGGTTGGACCTTAGTGTACCATATACTGATCCAAGACAGCTGAATATCTACTAGCCCAGTCACAGCAATAGTCCAAAGTTCTGATCACATATTGGTCTAGTGCACTCACAGTTGACCTTGCTACACATGTGGTACAAACACTATAAAAATTAGCATACCCTATGAAGAGTAAAACTGGCTCAACCACATCACACAAGATCCATTCATGGCACCTCAGATCACCTATGTGCTCATTTCTCTGCTCTACTAACAGACACAGGATCACCTTCTGTGTGCTTTAGAGTGGGACAGTGTTTTCATGAGTTTGTGCAGCCTTGCCCCTCCACAGTTCAGAGACTGGATCTGTACCAACTGCTGCCTCTGTCAGCTGTGGTCTTTGGTTCTCAGTGTGAGTCAGTAAGTTAGGCAGTATGCCAAGATGACATGACCGTGTGGCCTCTCATCAAGGATTAAGTTCCATTACAAGTACACACTATTTTTGCTGAGCAGCACAGGCATTCCTTCAATATGTTATCTTTCTGCATCTGCTGCTAGCCAGATGTTGGGAACAAACTGTGATGATTATCCCACTGTGCTGTTCTGTAGAGCATGTGTGACTAAAACTGACACTCATAAATCCATAGCATAAATAGAAAACAACTGACCAAAAAACTATCCAAGTTGTCCCAGACAATTTATGTCTGAATATTCCTTTCCTTTGATTTAAAAAATAAAAATTGCCAATATATAGGCAAGACTTTCAAGACAATCTCCCTAGAAGATGCGTTTTATATAAATTAGCACAACTCTAAGTTGTGAAAAATTAAATCCTACAATCGACAGGACAGCAAAATACCCCAAAACCTTCAACAGGTAGTCAAGTAACAGAGGAAACAAGATAGCAGAACATGAGAAAGTTTGTAAATATAGGTAGGATAAAGATAGTTATAGACCTGAAAGCAATTCATTTTCTGACAACATGTTACTTAGGCAGCCTCTTTGTGCTTCAGAAATTGAGCAGCTGAGTCACTGGCAACTAATAAGTGGCAAATAAAGGGGTCTACATGATGCTTATCCTTGTGAACTGGCTCAGAACTAACAGATAAGTATACTGCTGAGCAATTTAATTTTTCTTACATGACTGGTGTTTCTGTGCAGGATATTTGCTTTATTTCAGTAGCTGCTCCAGAGAGACTCTTCAGAGATACAAATTCAAAGCTGAAGAGCAGAGCAAGCCTTCTCTTCTAGAAATATATGAAGGAAAAATAATGCAACATTGGCTGTTGCCTATTTTTTTTCTAAGGTTAGGAGAAACAAACAATTATTAAAAGGTGAACAAACATTATTATTTCTTCATGAAAATAGCAAATGTAAATAAGGAAAACTAAAAATTGCAAACCTTGGAAATTGCACATGTGAAATCAAACAGAAACAAGACTTCATGTTACAGAAATAATATATTTTTAAATACAATCCTGAATACTATTGCAAATTTGTGAACACTTGGTGCTCAAAAATACAGGAAAAAATCGCAGTGCTAATACAATCATGCACACAGGCTTGGTATGGAAACTGAAATGATAAAGCGGTATCTGAGAAAGTGTAACGCTGAATTAGCCAACAATACCATTCTGGAGGCTCATTTCTTTTGCCAGGACTTTTAGTTTCTCTCTCTAATATGCCAGATTCCCTGAGATTTCCCTATTGTTTCTGTAGTTTGTGTTACTCTTCCTTAGGGACATCTGACCTCATTTTCTGCCTCATAAATCACTTGCAAGAAGAAGAGGGTGAACTGTCTCTGATCTAGTTATTGCTGGCAGTATTTCAGAAAGAAAAGTCATCTGTCCTTACTTTTCAGAAATGGCATCACTGCATTCAGCTACCCAAATATTCCCTTCCCTCCTCCCAAAGAAAAACAAATATTGATAAGAATAAGAAATAAAGGATGAATTCCATTTAAAATTAAAATTCAATTCAAATAGGAAATACCAATATATTTTTTTAAAGAAGCAGTTATTTACCAGTCAACTTTTGCATATAATGTTAGTTAGGTGCCTGCAAAAAGTGATAAAGCGACTGGTCTTTAGTCACACAGTTAAACCAATCCTGATCTCAGATTACAACTTTAGGTGTCTTACAGATGCTGAAGCAGACCCTGGGCTCACCTGTCTTGATTCAATACACATTTTAACCTAAGGACGATAGAAAATCATAGCTTACAGCCAGATAACAGCTGTGATCGTGAGTAAAGATTGCTTGGCTTAGACCCTAACCAGACAAAATGATGAAATCTGATCAGGCAAATGCTCTGGGGTAGTATTTGTTTGCCAAAACTTGAACAAAGGTAAGACAATACAAGCAGTGGTGTGAAGGGTTGGATTGTTTATATGAGCATGGGATTGTCTAGACACTTTAAAGCAGTGGTACAGTCAGCTCTAATTGCATCAAAGTAAAATTGAAGGGGGTGAATGGGAGACTTTGTGGCAGAAGAGAGGTTAGGTTTAGTGAGACTGAGTTGCTGAGGCATTTTTGTGTAATGTCTCAGCAAAAAGCCAAGAGTCAGTCTATTCAGCTGTTAGTAAAATATACACTTTCTGTGGGCTTGGATGAACATTGTGAACTTTTTTTCCTTTGTAGTGAAACATTCAGTAGATGATTACCAGGTTATTGGAAAGTCTTCGTACCCAGGTGGCTTTTAAAGCAGGTGTGACAGTATGTAGTGTAATTTGTGGGCATAAGGTCAGTCAAGATTACAGACAAGTCTACTGCCTGCCTCCAGCAGCACATAGGCTTGTGACGCTCCAGGGAGTGGAAACAAATCCTACTAAGTGTAGACACAGCAGCCAAAGCATAAAAAATGAAAAGGATTTTTTTTTTCTGCTAGAAGTTTGCTTTTGCTCAAAGGAAGGTTAAAAGGTATACTGGTAAAAGGACATTTTACTGGTATAACTCCTAGGTCTCTTTGCAGCACAGCTCCAACTGCATAATAGACCATTTGACTAACAGACTGATGTGAGACAGTAAATCTTCTAAGTCTAGACCAATCCTTAGCATTCGATTCCAAAATCCAATCCAGGGAGATGTTATGTGTTCTTATTAAAGTCCTAATTGTCCTAATTGCAACTTGTTTCAGATAATTATAAACAAAGTGTATCTAGCCAGCATACAGAGAAGGTTTGGAGGTTTTTTGCTTTCTGGTATGATCTTGGTACAACCAGGAAAAATGTCTGTGATATCTCTTCTTTGTGAAAGTTACTTGTAAATTAGTTTTAAAAAGTGAACTAGAAGATGAAGGCCACTGAAATAGCCCTAAAAAAACACAGAACTATTCATTCAAGAGACACACAGTAAGACTGATGATGCATTAATTAACCAAGTGTTAATTGATTAACCAACAAGCAGATAACAAAGTTAATTTTTTCACCACACATGTCTACAGAACAGGGATTTCTACCAGCAGCTGAGAGGTTTTGCCTTTAAGTATGTTTAACCTCATAGAATGAAAAACTTTCCATGGTGTTTGAGGTTTACAGATTTTAAATTACTGTGCTTCTCTAGATGTGACCTTCCTTTGTCTACAACCAACATGAGCAGCTGCTGAAAGGACTGTATCACTTTTCCCTATCATAAATATCACCAAAAAATATAGGGAAAGGAGACATTCCAATGGTTTTTCTTTCTGCGTAGAATGATAGGGGATAAAGGATAGAGCCAAAAAGAAATTAGATCAAGTCAAAAATTAGATCAAGTGAAAAGGACAAACAAATGAAGCTTTTTATTTTCAAATTACTTAATAAACAAAGTTACTTTTCTTTGAAACGGCACAACAATTACAAGAGTATCTACTAAAAATGTGATAATATTGACAGAGTTCAAAAACAGAA